>PYHW01010334.1:11575972-11590646 GCA_013186435.1 Turdus rufiventris
ATTCAGGAGAAAACAGTGCTCTCTTAATTTGAGATGACTTGGTGCCGCCACTCTCTCTTCTCCAGGAAAAGTTATCCACCAAAACACTAGGCATCTTCACTTCAAGGAATGCCACAGTCTCAGGCAGAAAGCTTGCCTAAAGTTCTCACTCAGAAAATCACCAAGCAGTTGAGTTTGACAGGGACCTTCAGAAGATCATCTGGTCCAACACTCTTGACCAAGTAGAGTAATCCAGATCCAGTTGCCTGGAACCATGTGCAGGCAAATTCGGAGTACCTCCAAGAATGGACACTCCACAAACTCTCTGTGTAATCTGTGCTTGCTCAGACAGACCCTCAGATGTTTCAGTTTGTTCCCATTGCCCACCATTGTCTTTCATAAAAATTAATTCAATAATACAGTTAAGATAGATGCAGAAATTAAAAAAAAATAGAAAGGAAAGTACTACTAATTAAGTGTTAGTTTTTAGGTTCTGTAATACACTGCACATAAAACTATGTCAAATGTATGTTTGTAGTGCAGAAAACAGACAAACACAAAATGCTGTATCTACTAAAGATTGCTTCAATAATGGCTATAAATTCTCAAACACTTAGCACAGTTTAAGTTTCCTAGTAGTTTTTAATTAGCATATTCAGGTATTTTGTTGTGGATTGACATCTACTCTTCTTCCCCTGTCTGCAGCCAGACTCATTGCTAGTAAAGTTCACTATAAATCAAACAAAAAAATTTAATCTTTGTAAAAAGGAGTTACTATACCTTTATTCCTGGACAGTGAGCAAAAAAGGCTTCTGGACTTTGAGAGTGATATAGTGCACCATGACCCACACAGCCCCAGGGTGCTCTAATGGTGAGGTTTCCACAATTGAACAGATCTCCAGAGCGGTAACGATATTTTGCTGCTTCATTAACAATCTGGGAAGATTTATATGTATATAAAAGTAACATTCAGTCCAATATCTCTAGTTATGCATCAAGACATTTCAATACATGAAATGTAACTCCATCATCTGTTCCATGCATGAGATTCAGAGGATGAAATTAGAAGCAAAGGAATATTGTATGTTAGCTCAAAGACAAACATTTTCTAAGGCAAATAAACCAATAATTTATTATGTTCAAGTTAGATGCCTAAGCCTCAGGGGTAGCTTTATAACCCAGTTGTTTCCTCATTCTATACTGCCAATCAGCCCAGTCTGGATCTGTACTTGTCCTGCGGACACACGGCCAGCTGCAGCTGTACGCAGCAATGAGAGACTGTGTTCAGAAGACACAGGCTGTTGAATTTATAGCTGCTGAAGCCAACCCAGCCACAAAACCAAAAATTAAAACAAACAGACATTTGCCTCAAACCAGATCTTTAATTTCCATTATTTAATAGCCAACAAATTGGCCATGGCACAGTTTACTGTTTACAGTACAGTATTAGCACTGTTTGCAGTTTACGCCTGTTTACCTAAAGCATGCATAAATATTAGTAATACAGTTGTGGTTATATTTACAAAAATTACATAATTAAACCAAGTACTAATGCTAACACAAGAGTAATTTAAACAATTTTAAGATTTATTTTAACCACTCTCAAATTTATTAGTACTAACCTGATCAAATGCTGGAAAAATGTAATCTGCAAATTGAATTTCTGCAATGGCTGTAGCACCTGTAACAGCAATTCCAATACCAAAGCCAACAATTCCTTGTTCACATAAAGGAGTGTTGAAAACTCTGTCTTTACCTGTATTAAAAAAAAAACCCACAAAATTCCTTTAATACACCAGCTCTAAGTGGAAAATATTGTCCAAAAATATTTTACTTATAAAAAAGTCACATGCAATTAAGCATATGGCTGCTTAGATGGGCTTTTTTAGGTGTAGAAACAATAACCATCCATAACAGGTACAGATACTCAAACTTGTAACAAGTCAGAGAAAGAAAAGGAGAAACTAAATGAAAGCTAAGAACAGTTTCTGTAACTTCCAACATTCTTAACATTTGAAGAAAAATTTGTTCTGACTTATTCACACTTAAACATGCATACCCCTCATGCTTATATGGGAGTAAACATTACATACAAGCATTTTTAAAAGTTTACAATAAAGGTAAGTGCTGTTTCTTCCATTTTTCCAGGCACTGACAAGTAACTGTCCCTACTCAAAGATGTCCAGGAGCACCTGGACAAAAGCACACAGCCTCTTGTCCACAACCCCCATCAGCAGTGCCCATTCTTACCCCATTTCTCTCCCAAGGTAAGGCCACACTTATATAATTTGCTTTGTCTCCAAGGAACTTCAAGCAGCTCCTGCTACAAACTCAAAACACTTGATTTCATTTCTTCCCTACGGGAGTGCAAAAGGTTATTTTAGTCCTGACATATTTCTGTGCCACAGTAATTTCAGATCCCAAATACTCATCAATCTAATAGATGATTGCAGACAAAATTGTTCAGTTCATCAAATTAAAAACAAGAAGGAGTGGGAGGGAGATGAAACACCACTACAATATCCTCTATAAGACATATTTACAATATTTGCCAGCAGTACTTTTCTGCCAAGGGAGTACAGCAGAAAAATCTCAGTCTGCTATTAAATCTTCCCATTACAACACTGGGTAGACAGTAGTTTCTATAGGAATCCATCATGCATGAAAATTCCAAGACTTCAAATTGGACGGAAAAAATGTGCACAGTGCACACCAGTGACTATGAAATAAATTAAACAGTAACAAAATAACCATGAAACAACTAACCAAAAAACCAGACTAAAATAATAAGTGGGAAAGCTGTTACTAGGAGGACTTGTCATTTCAATAACTGTAAGATCAACTATAAAAAGGAAAGCTAACAAAAACTTTTCAAAAAGGGATGATTAGGGGAAAACCATTGTCTAAGGCTGTATTTGCAATATACTAAAGGGAGGCATGTTTTACAAATCTTTAAAGGACACATCTTTCATTTTCACACATCACCCAGCACTGGGTGCAGCACCCAGCACTGTCACCTCTTGTCCATATGTATGTGTGTATATATATATACACTAGTAAATATGGTTTTGGCTCTCCCTCTGCTTTCCTTTTTTTTCCCCTCACCTCCATTCATTTAAAGCAAGTAAAAAGAAATGCCATCAGATGATATTAAAATTTTGGTGGCGTCATGAGGCAACACAAGCCAACACCAAGTCCAAAAAGCTGTCACAATTGCTGGACACATCATGATTTCTCATACAAGACAGTGGAAACACAGAGAATCTAAGAATATTTTTCCCCGGAGGGACTCTTTACTGTGTAAATTGTAACCACAGTTCCTATATTGCATTCTCTGGTGCACTCTCTCCACTGACAGACATCATGGCCAAAAAAAAAGGAAAATAAACTTTCTGTGTAAATGTGTAGCTGTCCCAGGCCTTACCATCACAACTGTGAAGGTGCAGAAGCTCTGTACCTGTATCCATCTGTAACACCATAAACATTTGGCAAACACTTCCCTCCCTCCCTTTTCTTTATCTAGCATACTATGAATTAGCCATCTTGATTCCCTTCTTTATCACTGACACAATTAATCTTAATTTAAAACTAATCTTATTTTTAGAAGCACAAAACGTATTAACATTATGAAGAAATATGGCAATGGTGGTAATTTTGTTTCCTACTTTCTATTTTCCTACTCCTAATAAGTCCATTGGCAGATCCCTATTTTTCACTTCACTTGATTACAGGATATTTTGATCTAAGACTTATAGCTTACCTAACCTTATTCTTTACTAACAGATTTTTCAAAGTACACTGGAATAGCCTAAAACACAGATTCATTAAATAAATAACCCTCAATCAAAAATTGAAATGTATCTGAACAATCCTGTAAAATGAGCTTCTAACTAATAATTGATACAAACTTAAAAATTAATTATTTAATATCAATTTAGGGTAGTCAATTAATTTTAAAGCGTGTTAGCTCCACCACTCTAGTATGTAACTCTATAATTCAAAATATAAAATATATCCTAATAAAACTGCTGAAATACTACTGAGATACTAAATGAGAGGCATCATGCTGCTATCAATGAAGTATGATGAAATAAATGAAGTGAAAATCAATACAGCAAAAGTGAAATGTAACGAGACAGCTGTAATGTGAGGAGTGTGAAGCACCTAATTTCGAGTTTCAGGACTAAAGGTACAATTCTGAAGCACCATAACTTAAAACGGAAAAGAGTGAGCCAGGAAATTTAATGAATTAAATTTGTTACTCAGGAATGGTTTTCACTGTAGCATTAAAACAATAATACTGACCTCCTAAAAGCAAATCCTAAAGCACTTTACTAAATATTAGATCGAAAAACAACTTTGGGTAGAGTTTTGAGGGGTAGGGTTTTCTTTATAAAATCTAGCCCCTTATGGCAACAAGACATACACATTGCTAGGATAAAACAAATTTATTCATTTCCTCAAACATCAAAAATTGTATGGTGTTGCTTTAACCTTTATTTTTATTGATATGGTACAAAAATCATTACTAAAACTAACACAAAATATTTAAATATTTAGCATTTAAATTAATTAAGCCTATGTATTTTTATCTATTTTATTCCACATTTTGTTATTTTTCACTTTTTTTCCCAAACTGTGAAAAGGAAGTCCATTTTGATAAACAGCCATTCACATCACCCTCTGCAAACCAGTTGAGTTAGACTCCAGCTGAAATCTGACTGACGCAGACAAATAACCCAGAGATACTTTAGGTTTCCATATTTCATTTCCCTACCAACAAAGAACCACTTCCTAAAATGTGCTCCCCTATGATTTGCGTCAGCCACGCAGCCCAAAACAAACTAACTGGTCAGTCCAGGTGAAAGTAGCGCCTCTGCATTTTCTGAAGCCAGGTGCGTCAGCCTCTGCAGGAAGACATCACGCTGGTGTGCATTTCAATTAACCTGCCTGCCTTTATAAACATCCTTGCTTTCAGCCATCAGAACAGGTCAGTGCCCTCTGTCAGCTACTGAGGGAAGCAATACAGCAAACAGGGAAGCTTATGTGAAAAAAAAGGATGATTCTTCTCATCTCTCCATCCCAGTAACTCGGGAGCAAGACGAAATACATGTTAAGGAAGTGAAAAAACCACTCTAGAAGTCTTCCCTTAAATTATGAAGAACAAACACTAAGGAAAAAAGTAATACTCTGTTCAATTTTACTTAAATAAAAAAGGAGCAATTTTCGTGATTTTTCAGAACAAAGATTGCCCCACAAATGTTCAAATTACCACTGACCCTTTGTGTAAGAGACAACAGCTTTAAGGCAGTCTCAGAGTCATCTTCTCATTCGCCAGGAATAAAGAGTTTCATAGCAACCTAACAGAACATGTTTACAGACATTTGTAGTCGATTATTGTGCATTAATGTTTTGGCTGCTTCATCTTTATCTGTTCCAAGCCATCAGGAAAAAAGTATTTCAGATTTCAGTAACTGCAACGAGTCATGTTCCTGTCTTAATTTAACTTCAAAAATGAGATATTCAAACAATACTAAATCTCCTATAATGTTAACACACCACCCAATGCTCCAGCTCTGAGTAATTTCACATCTCTCTTGCACAAGTCCACCCTGGACCATTTGGGTGGTTTAAGGAGTAATGCTGGTGATTTAGCCAAAGGAGAACTGTGCTTTTTTTTTAAGATACTTCTACATCACTGGTGTTAAAAAAATGCATACGGGTCTTAAAAGATGTCAGTACTGAGTAATATTAACAATATACGTGGACAAATATATTTGGCCAAATGATCTCACTGACTTCCATTTAAAACATCCATCAGAAATCAAACAGAAAAGTCTAAGAAGTTCAAAATATTAGTTCAACCAAAACAGTCAGGCTGCACATGCAGAAAAGACTGGAAAGAAAAGGAAGCCCCAGCAGATGAGCTTCTTTGCTGCTCACCAGGGATTTTGTGTAGAAAATTCAAACAGGAATTACTGATTTCCAATCAGTCCTGCCTTTAAAGATCTTTTTTAGTCTTAAAATATCTAGGATTTTTCATAGATGTACTTCTACATCTACTAGTTTTATTTCTTAACATAATTAACACAATCTATTCAACATTTAAGCTTTCTTGGTCCCACCATCCCTTTTAAGCCCCATTTTACAACTGGTGACACTGCTAGTCTTCCATTTATCTGATGTTATACAAGAGGGTAGGCCAAACAACAAGTAAATGCTGTTTGGTAAATTTATAGTCAGCTGTCTTAAGAGCTCCTGGGTTAACAAAAACTAGTTCTACTAACTCAATAGTTTTAATAATTTTGTTTAATCATTTTTTCTACTGATAACCTAGTCACAGTTCTCCAGCTTCAAAAAAAAAAAACCATGCCCTGTTGCTCTAAAGGGAATACAAATAAATATACATTAACTTTACAGTTGAATATAGAAATTTTAAACCTACTTGTCCACAGCAGGGCTTCCAGTTCACTGACACAGAGATGGTTTAACTCCCAGTCTCGATACCTTGCACACTAACATGCTGTGTGCTTAAAAAGCTGCTTTTTCCAGAGCTATCCATGTTAAAACATACTAGTTCACCTAACTGATGAAAAGTGATTATATGAAATGAAAAGGATTTCATAAGCAAGTAGCTCTTAACTTCTGAAGATGAGTTCTACCTACTCTGCATAGAATAACAACTTACAGAATTTATCTATACTTCTCTCCTGTTCTTCCCCAACACTGTGCCCTGCAAAAGCCAAGAAGATTTGTGTGTGCCCAAACATTCCTAACAGGCCAACCCCAGGGCTGAGTCCCCAGTCAAGAGAGTGTAAAATCTCAAGTCAAGTGCAGTGAGTTGGGTCTGTTAATAGGAGAACTACATGTATCTACACACATGGTGTATGCACTGCCTATGCCTTCAAAACAATTTCAACATTTAGGTACCTTGAATTAAAAAGTCATTCAAATTTTTATTATTTAACAACCAAGTACATGGCATTCCTATTACATTATCCATAGATATTCCAAAACGTCACATTATGGCAGTAAAATACAAAAGTTAGTAAAAAAAACATACTGCCGAAATCTGGGAACCACTGACAACAGGGTCAGAAATGAGATTTGCATACAAAAACTAAATTAGCCTCTTCCTATTCTGCTGGTGCAAAATCCACTATCATACTCTATTCTGCAACTAAGGAGCTGACTTCTAGTTCTAGTTTTAGACAGAAGCTTTTAGACAGAAGATATAAAGATAAAATGACATATAAGTCTTTCCTATTTGGTTTGACTTGTTCTTAATTATGTCTTAATTATGATTCATTTGGGAAGAAAAAAGGAAATCCCACCAAAAAAATGCATCCTTCCGAACCACTTGTTACTACTGTGTTGCTCAAAGTAAAGGACACCTGTTCTGCTTGGCACCTCATAAGATAGGAATTCTTCACAAGTTTATCAATGCATGTCACTGTCATAACCAACACTTTAGAAAAGCACTTCAAGTTATTTGGAAATTAGGAACAGCTGAAGGGTACATTTTCATTTTAAGTCTCCCCCAGTTACTAAATCATACATTTGAAGAAACATGAATGTTTGAACTAGTAGTTCTAGCTCAAAGTGTTCTCAACAAGTCATTCTTTGACCCAAGACAATTCATTTTTCTTCTAAGGGCTTATTAGATCACAACCACACTTTCACCTCCTCTCCCCCAAGATTCCCTCAGGAGAAAAGCATGTTTCATGCATTTTCATTTAACCCTCACTCTCAAAGATCACAAATAATATCAGAGTCAGAAGAACGGCTGAAGTACAAAGAAAAGGTTACCATGGATAGGGAGTAATCTCCTCCATTACCTAGAAATTCTTACAATCTGCACAGTTATCAAGTATCAGGTTTGGAAGGAAAACTTTCTAGTAAAAACTAGTAAATTCTAAAAGTTCACAGTATCAATATAACATTAAGAATATCCTTGTCCAGCTTACAGACTTTTGGATTAGAGAAGACCCAGAAAAACTCCATAAACACCTCTGCCTTCCTAAAGCAAAGACTGAAGGTTTCATTTTTAGCCCTCCCCCAGTTCAGATTTCTGGTCACTTGTGACAAACTAGCAGCCACCAAAAGCTAAAGAATAAACCAAAAATATTAAAATATATTATGCAATTCTCTCCCTTTCTCAGAGAAGAAGTGGGAGGAGTTAGGGCAGCTTAATGCTTTGTCTTTAGCTTTGAATGCTGGTAACCTTGCAAGTCATTTAATCTTCACACGATGGAAGCAGTGGTACAAGCAGGGGAAGAGCAGATTCTTCTCAGGTACTCAGTGTCAACCGAAAGAATGATGCAAAAAAGTAAACTAATTATATTAAAGAAAAAATCCTCACTATGACAGTAGTCACATGCTGGAATAAACTGTCCCAAGAGGTTGTAGAGGCTCCTGCCTTGGACATGTTCAAACTCAACTGGACAAGACCACAGGCAACCTAAACTGTGTTTTTAGGTTTCAAACAGATGACTTTCAAGGTCTTCTCCTTACAACCCTCTATGATTTATTAACAGCCCCAAGTAGGGCTAGAGGCTGACTGCCAAAACTTTTTATGCCTGTCCTTTTTACCTGTCCTGCTGATGGAAGCATTTAATGACATCAATAAAATAGTACTGATTGAGATCCACACTCCTAGGAAAACATTTAAAAAGCAGCTCACATCTCAGTGGCATATTTCTTCATCAGAATTTCTTTTTAATTTTGTAAGGGACTCCTGGAGGAAGAGGAGGTGAAAGAGTAGTTTTGATCTAATGAGCTCTTGGAAGGAAAATGCATCATCTTGAGTTAGAGAATGACTTGTTAAGAACACTTTGACCTGGAACTGCTCGTTCAAACATTCATGCAGGCTGCCCATTCCACACTGAAATCCTCATCATCATCTGGCTCATACACCCAGTTGCAGCCTAAATAAAAAAAGAGCAATGCCTAATTGGACAAAGCATCCAAATATTCCTCCAGCTATGATTAATAACATTCCTTTGTCAATTACAAAAAACTTCTGCTATGTGAGAAGCACACTTGCAGAAAAGCATAACTGACATACAGTTTGACATGTGAAGATATGCCAGATGACAGAGTCCTTACTTGAAAAATATGCCCTAAAATTGACATCTACCAAATACTTCTATGTGGGTACAAGCAGAGGACAACACACACCATCCTAAATTACAAGGCTTAGGTCAGTTCCATGCATTTTGACATTGTCTGCAACATGACATGACATGACAGAGATCCAACAGGAAATACAGAACAGTTGTCAAAGCTAAGTATTGCAACCTGTTAAGGAAAGTTCTCCTGTAATAAGCTACGCAGACCATCTGGATGGCAAACCAAGGAGTAGGCAAAAATGTCAAATACAAGTTACCCTCTCTCACATTCCTCAGTATCAGTAGCGTAGATGTATTTAAAGTAAACATGAAATCATGCTAGATCTGCCTGGAGTTGTGAAGCAAGTATTCTCAAGAGAAGAGCAAGGATTTCATGTTGCTGTAGAAGTACTCAGGAGCACAAAGCTCAATGACCAGTAACCTGCAGTAATGAAAACCACCTTACAAATCTCCCTGGTAACCATGCCCGTCCCTTTATAATGCAGATCATGTGCATGAGAAAAATTAATAAATTAGTCTATACTTTGTGCTTCCATCTAAGTGTGAAAACCCCATGCCAGGTTTTGAGGATTTAATGTTTCTTCAAATTAAAAAGAAAAGAGATCTTTTACAATAAATTGCTAACATGTTATGCCAACCCGGTCATTGAAGGATGACTCCGAATCAAGTCAAAGTAAGATTAACCTGCACCTCAAAGTGCTTCTGCTGCAAATTTGCTTAGACAATTCCCACACTTGGATATTAGTCTTGATTTTTTTCACCCCTTTGGGTTTCTAGCAAATTACTTTCAAGAAAACTCTGAGAGTTTTATTCCCTGTAATAAAGTCTGCAGCACCTTCTTAAATTGAAATTACCATCCTCTTACCACCATTGAAATTACTACCCTCTTACCATCAAACTCTGAGTAGAAAAAACAGCAGATATATTGAATTAATCCCAGCTGATGAGTGGGATAAATAAACATACAAATGAAACAGAGGGAATCACAGGACTAACCAAAGAAATTGAGAATCGCCTAACTGTGCCTAAGGAATTGCAAAGGCATAAAGAGAGATGTCTAAAAGAAGGTACACAAAATGTGCTTGCAGACCTGGTATTAATACAGACTACAAAGACTAGTAATGTTCATCAATTCCATCTTGGATCTTTATGTAATAAAGTTTCACCCTCCTTGACATGGTATTATCAAAACATTGTTTCTACATGTTTCACTGCAAGTATTTTTTTAAGTGGAAAATTCCATTTTTATGAAGTTCAGCAGCACATACTTTTTTGCCCAGCAATGTATCTTGAAATAACTTTAAAATGTGAGAACAGCTTTCTTGAGGTCTGCACTGAGTATCACGTTCTATACTAAAAAATATATTCCTTATCTTTTCCTCAAACAGGTTTACAACATAGGAAAGGAAACATAATAAATATTAGTAAGCCCCTTATAAATAAAATACAGTTTTCACACCAGGTACATTATCAGAACAATTAAAAAGAAAACAAAACTAAAATAAAAGCTATTTAGGCCTGACAGAGACTGATTTGTATCATTATCCCACATATACAAAAGGTACAAAAGGGGCATGCTACATTTTACCAAGTTTTCAAATAACTTTTCTTCTTTTTCTAACTGTAAATCTTCAAAAAAGAATTGGCTATTTAAGATGAAAATGAACAAAATGTACTATTGTGTAATGAGTCTGGAACACGTTCTCCAGATGTTACAGTTCAAAGACATTTATATAAATCAGAACAAATCTAGGCCTTGCCAAACTGCTCTGGAAGAACCAGGCAAACAAGCTGCAGAATTCTCCACTTAAATCTATGCACAAAGAAATGACAACAACGAAATCCCAGGCTATTTAGGTTTAGTCAATCTACGCATAAGTAGTCATTTTCAATTCTAAATAAATTTTCTACCCTTAGCTTAGGTTGACAACATCAAAAATTCTGAACTCTTTCCTTCTACCACATGCAATGTTTCAGGAAGGACCAGGACCTATGCCAAAGAAGCACTATGTTTCTCCAGCAAGCTTGCAGTCTGCTTTTGAAGCATCAAGGTAACACTTTTCTATCTGCTTATACAGTAAAGCCCTAACATCTATGCTACTTTCAACTGAGTTTTTCCTCCTCCTCATAATAACATATGGTTATGTTCTAAAAGAATGTAAAAGACACCATGGCTATTGATTTAAAATTCCACATAAAAACCTTAGCACATCTTCCCACCTGTTGAATTAAGATCCAACTACTAATAGTTTTTGGGAGGTAAAACACACTGTCTTAATATATATAGCATTACAGCCCATTCAAATTGTGTTCTCGTACTTCTTACCTTTACAGTGTAACATTTGGGATCAGAAGAACAACCAAAACAACCCTGAATCTCCACTGACAGATCTCTGCACCCTTACCGGTAACATTAAGTGTAGCTGACACAACAAAAAAAAGCCCTGAAATCACTAACAAAAATATTTACAATATAAATATTTTAAAATATTTTATGTGTTTTGGAGGCAAACTAACAGATTTTTTCTAAAAACAACCCTAAATTATATCTACTTCTATTAGCTCAGCTTCAAAAGGTTCTTCCATCATTTCATGCTACTAAAAGCCATCAGGACATTAAGCAGTTTTTGCTTAACATCCAAACTTCAGCCAACAACCTTCACCAAATACCATAACAATATTGAGACAACTCTTCTCTTCTCATCCATGTTTTCCTCCACAGGCTTTTCACTTTCACATAACGTGCGTTCAGGAGTTTTCTACAACTAAAGCTCACTAAATAATATCGTGCTCAAGTAAATACTTACTTTCAAAGAATGACTACTATTTTTTTTAGAAAAGCTGGTGTCCCTTAGACATGGCTAGGCATAGCCATCTCCTGGCCAAATAAACAGACTCCTGAATTAGTTTACTGGACTATAAATAAACAATTCATTTACTGAGAAAGAAGTTTTCCCTGAAAACTCACACAGGTGTTTACATGTTAGATATAAGGTCTACAGAATAGCAACCACGGATTACAGTGCATCAGGTGTTGTAAATAAACAGTATTGCTGCAAGACAAGGTAGCATTATCATGGGATGTAACAGGAGAGAGCTGTAAGCAACCAGGTTTTACTCAGTAAAACACAAGAGTAAAGTATCCAGTTTTGGATGCCCTATCCCCCAGCTGCAACAAACAGAGTACAGAGAAACTGAACAATAAAGAAAAGCTTCAAACCATAACAGTAACCCTGCACTGGGACCATGTGTGTAGGAAAGCCAGAGAAACTTCACCACTGAAGGCTAAAAACAGCCTTTGCCAGCTGATCCATCTCAAAACATACCCTGTGCCTCAGAGAGAAATTTTTGTAAGGCAGGCAGAAAGGAAAGGAAAACAAATATGGAAGTGATAAATAAAATCATTTTTAAA
The DNA here is from genome assembly GCA_013186435.1 of Turdus rufiventris. NCBI lineage: Eukaryota > Metazoa > Chordata > Aves > Passeriformes > Turdidae > Turdus > Turdus rufiventris. Next base: position 11,588,495 of record PYHW01010334.1, read on the forward strand.
GTATCCAGCTGATTGCTAATGTGGCTAGGTCATCCTGATACAAGGAACATAAGGATACTATTTTCTTTTACAGCTACAACTGTGATTTCCTATGTAGTTCAGTCACTTGCTTTTTGATGTGTTTGAAATTTGCCACAGGGGAAATTTCTGATTCAACTCGCTCTATTCTCACAGGATTCATTACAAGTGTTACCTCTTCTCCTGATGTTCCTTTTTTTCCTGTGATTTATCAATTTGCAAGAAAATATCCTGAACTGACTGAATAGACAGAAATTACTGTTTACACTCTGCTCCCTATCTATTTCACACTTTTTTTAAAAATATGGTTTGGAAGAAAATAATCCTAGCAACTATATTTACACTTCTAGCTGCATCAAAATAATAATAATAATAATAAAGCACAGGAAGGATTATATATAAAACAATCCTATTATCTTGAAAATACTAGGGGAAAAAAGAGAATTAAATTTCAAGTTACTTGTGCATACCCCTTCCACTCTACATGATAAAACTGTAAAATGAGTGAGAAAAAAATGAAGCTGCTCATTACACATTTAGTACTATCTGCATTAATATCTCTAGCCACGTATGTAACTCAGAATTACCTAAAAGGAAATTATCTGAGATTGATTTTGTTTTATCCTACATATGTATAGGACTGACACACAGTTGGTCTTACTGAGTTTCATTTTATCGAGCACCCACTCAGTAAAAAAAAAGCAATTAGTTGCTGCACAGCAGTAGATTAGAAAAAAAAACTTGGGGACTAAGGCCACAAACTGACAGTCAACACTGCATTACTAAAAAAGGAAGCAAACGTCACTCAAGAACATTTCAGCAATGTTACACAGAAACCTTGGGAACAGCACTTCATTCTAATTGACGGTACCATAAACTGCTGTGGGCAGTACATCTCTGTGTGCACTGACAAACAAAAAAAGGAGAACAGCAATAACAGAGACCAAACAGAACAGATGAAAAATAAAAAGCCATGAGTCAAAAACCCTCCAATCAGTGATGGGACATTAATCCAGAAAGGAAGAAACCTATCTTCCTCTTGTTCACTCTGTGATCACGCAGAGGATCCCAAATAGTGACAAATTAATTACATGAGCAAAGGACAAATTAGTTCCTAAACACTTCAAAATAACAACTGCTGAAAAAAGTATTTCTGCTGTATCTCCACAAAGATCAGCTTTGATATCTCGTCAACTTTTTGTGGAGTAAGTTCAGAACTCCCAAGAGACAGCATTAGGCCAAGTCACTTATACCCTGGGCAAGCATTTCCTTCTGGTAGGAGCTACCACAGCAACATCCTCCTGGAACTGAGAGAATCTTTAAATAAAAACTCCCATTCAAACTATTCAATTCTACCTGCACTTGCAAATAGTTGTAAGGGAATTAAAATGGCATTAGTCAAGAATTCCCAACTGAAAAGTAAAAGACTCATTTACACTACTCTTTCAGTAAAAAATACAGTAATTTCACGATTATGGGCCACGACATTTTGACTACAATTTAGCTCCCAACCCGGAAGTACAGCTTACGCTCAGGAGAGGCTTATATATGAATAAATTTCAGAAGCTTCTGAACCTGGAAGTGGCAGCCCGCAGCAGGCCCGAGCCGAGCCGGAGCCTGCCCAGCCCTAGGCGGTGGGGCAGCAGCAGCGCAGCGGCAGCGCTGCCCGCCCCCGGCAAGCGCGGTGGCAGTGGCACTGCCTGCCCCCAGCAAGCACAGCGGCAGCCGGGCATGTCGCTCTCCCTCTTCCCGGCAGCAGCAGCGAGCGGGGCCGCAGCCGCTCCCTGGCAGCCACCCCGAGCGGGGCCGAGCCCGTAAACCCCGTAATCACGCAATTCTGTTACTAATTGGCGACTTTGTGAAAGGTGCATGCAGATCCTTGCTGCGAATGAAAATGCGGCTTATAATCCAGTGGGGCTTATATATGGAAAAAGAACGAAATGCTGCTGACACCTGGACTTGCGGCTTATAATCAGGTGTGGCTTGTAATCGTGAAATTACTGTGATTTTCAATAGCTCAAAAATGTAAAAAACAATCTATTCAGGTCTGCAAATACTGGGAATCTAACTTACACAGTCACCTATACTCCCTTGATTAAAAACAGAAGGACATTCCATGACAAGGAACTGCAGG
>PYHW01010334.1:11601189-11633035 GCA_013186435.1 Turdus rufiventris
CCGTGAGGGCTCCGTGAGGGCCGGGAGCGCGGTGTGCCATAAGCCCTCACAGCCACAGGGACAGCTTGAGTACAATGACAGGGATAGGCACAGGCACGGTCGCTGCTGGCTCAGTGCTGTCACGGTCGCAGCTGAAATCAAAGGCTTCACCTCTCCCCTTTAACTCTTTTCGTGTCGCCACCCCAGGGACCTTAGAGATGATGTAGATGCTACAGTCTTGCCAGCGGCAGGGACGCCTTTCACTGGGCAAGGTTGCTCAGAGCCCCGTCCAGCCTGGCACTGAACTCTTCCAGGGATGGGGCATCCGCAGCTTCTCTAGGCCACCTGTTCCAATGCCTCATCCTTCTTGCTGTAAAGAATTCTTTACCTAATACCCAATGTAAACCTATGCTCTCCAGTTTGAATCTGTTCCTACTTGTCCTGTCACTACCTGCCCTTTTAAACTCTCTATCTTTCTTCTAGGCTCCCTTCACAAATATCTGAAGTCTTCAAGTTCTGCCCTAGAAGAGTAAAAATAATTCATAGACCTGCAGATGTTGCCTGTTCCACTCTGTCTCTCAAAACCTCTCTCAACTGCCCATCCCTGGCTCTCAGTCTGTCTTATTTTAAACTAATTTTTTCCAAGGTCTTTTCTTCCAAACACCTTGCTCATACCTTTGTTGTATTATTTTATTGAAATAAAGGGCCTAGTTTAAATGCAGGAATATGAGATTTCATGATTTCATGTCTAACATAAAATATGTATAACTGTTATGATTAGATTTTCTTTTTCTGAGTTCCAAGTCATTACTGACTGTCCCTGTGATGACTACAGTGCAATTTCATTCAAGAATATTGTTTCATTATGTATTTCATTTAAAAATTCTTTTCATGTTGATTTAGAATTTCTTAATCTTTTAGATTTGTGCAAAATAAAAGGTTTAATCCTCCTGCTAACTAGGGAGACTATCCACTTGCTCTTTAACATACCCTTTATCCTTAGAGACTGCTGAAAAAAGCCCTCAAATTTTGAGTGATTGATCATGGGATCAAACAAGTTTGAACATATCCCAATATATCTATTTAAGTTTCTAAAGGAGGTTAGAATTTTAACAAACTATAGAAAAGCCATCTTCGTAATGAGCAAGAAGTATAAATTTCCAATGTTGAGATTGCTTCCAACTTCAACTGAAGGCAACACATGGATATTTGAAAAAGTTTAGTACCTGGAAAACATCATAACCATCAAGTGATACATAATCATGTAATGTTATTGCTAATAGTGGAAGATATTACAAATATCCAAGTTTACTATTCAAATAATTGTTACCTTAGAAAGCAATGTATCTGAGTAGGAGGAATTTAGCTATATTTCACATCATTGTGGCAAAATCTGCAGAACTTAAAAATGGAGACCAATAGTATAGAATGGAATTACTTTACATGTGAGTCTGTCATCTCTTACTAATATGTCAGTTGTTGAATCTGTGAATTGCTAAACTCATACTACAAACTGTAAGATGTATTCTTGTTATGTGTACAGTCAGCATATGCCATACTGTGTTATTTATAAACTCTGGTGATGACTTTTTGGGAAATACTTTTTTCAGCATAGGCAGATAAAGGATATTCCTTCCTTAGTTCAGTGACTCTTGTCTCCTACACCTGGTGCTACATGGAACTTGAAAAGAATGGTCATGTGGCCCAGTATCTTACAGAGGAATTTATAGCATTTATGATGGAAGGGTGGAAAGAAGAAATATCTTCAGGAAGATGTCCACCTGATAGTCAGACCTGAGCAAAAGAGAAAAAAGTATCTGGAGATATGCTAACACCTAAATTGTTGTTGTCTTTGAGAACAAAAGATGGTTTGTCCACATGGCCTTGGATACTTGCACTGGCATTAAAAAAAAAAGGGCGATCAAAGAGGTTTAACCAAATGTACATTGGCTGAACAATATTTTAGTGGAGTTTAGTCCCAGCCTTTATGTCTTTCCAGCTCTGATGGGGTAATAATTATATCCATGTTGTTACTGGTATATGTTATGATATTCCAGCAACTTCAATTACATTTTGTAGACATTTTTCTCTTTTGGAAGTTGTTCAGTCACTTAGGGCCACTTCTGTTAAGTCTGTACAGCAGACAGCAAGAGCTGAGATCAGTTGCATTCCCCATCTGTGTGCATTAGTCATTTTGCACATCCTTAGTATTGTTGACAACCATTTAAAAACTCTGGCAGGGATTACTATTATTTGTGAATAATCATGCAAAGCAATTAATGAGGATCTGATGATGATTGCAGACTACTGACACAGACCAGATTATGCCCATATTTATGCCAGCATCAATCAGATGTAACTCCTTTGAAGTCCACGTTGTTGCCTCTGATTGACATGGATCTAATTGTGAGCAAACTCCAATACTGGATTTAGACATAGACATATGGCTCCAAGTCTACTGTTCTATTTCAAAATCTCTCAAAATTTTTGCATAGTTTGCAGCTTAAACTTGTCACATTTCCTAGTAGATGTTACTTTATTTATATTACATCTCTGTAGATTATGAAGCATCCCGGCAATTTCTGTTGCATTTCTTCGAGCATAGTTGTTTTCTTCTTACTTCTTTCTGACATGTTACAGTGTTACTGTAAGTTTTCCTCCCTGCTCTGTGGTTCATGGAAGGAATTTTGTTGCATGTTTCCACCCCAACTGTTGATTAGCTGTTTCCCCCCCTCTTGTAGGAGCTGCTAGTAAGCACTTTTGTCACGCTAATCCTCAGTCTTGGCACTACAGCTGTTTTCATGCTTTGTTTGCTGTCTTCTGTCTTCCTTCTACCCTAATTATTGTCTGCTTTGTCCTTCTTTTTCTGTAATGATACTTTGGAGCTGTTTTCTCCCATCCCTCCTCTCTCAGACAAATGGGAGCTTTTGCTGATTAGTGACAGTCGTTTCTTTCTTGAATACATGGAAAGGAGAAGTTGTAGCATTTGACCTGACTGGTTTTATTATCAGTCCTGTACAGATCAAATGTAGGAACAGAAAGGGTTATCTTACCTCTAAGAATGAGCAAGACAAACTGAACAAGATCAGAGCAGTAATGTTTTGGATTAACAGGACTTAGAAATAAATTGTTTCATCCTAGGTAGCGTAAATGCCAGAAACCTTTTTGCCGTTTAGCAGAGAAATTATTATTTTACACTTTGATAAAAAGCAGATCAGGGCAATCTATCTGGAACCAGACAAGTTGTAGTCTGGAAGAAAGCAGGAAAAAAAAAAACGTTAAGAAGCTTTAATGGTGTAGTTTTGCCCTCATTTTCATGTAAGGTCAGAAATCATGCAGTTACTTCTGCCATATGACCCACATTTGTGGTAAGACAATGCTTCCCACTCAGTCTAGAATAGTAACTGTGGGTTTCAACATCAAGTGCTTTTTAGATTTTTAAACACTGCATACTTAAGTTGAAGACAGTCAAATTTTAAATTACATGAGTAATTCATAACATTGAGTGAATCAAGGGTAGAAACTGCGGTGGATGTCCATAGAGACAGATTTCTTTATACGACATTTCAGTGTTTCATAATTACAGGATGAGAATCCCACTCCTCTGTTTAATTCAATCAGTTTTAATTGCTTTGAAATTGCAGAGCATATTTAACTCTATTTTATACTGACTAAATCTAGAAATACCTGTACAGGGAAATGGTTTCTAATAGTTGACAGCTCATAATTCTAATGCCAAAAAAAGTCATAATGAAATCCAAAAGGAATGGGGATCACATTTTATCATGGGGATAGTTAAATGTAGGAACCATTTGCCTGACAATATGCTGGATTCTCATCACTTCCACTCTTCACATCATAACTAGATTCCTTTATAGAAGATGTACTGTAGCTCAGACAAAAAAATACTATCTTGATAACAAAACTACTAGCTGAAGTTATACTGAAATAATCTTATTAATACCTTGCAGTTCTAAAATACCTGTTGTTGTTCTGTAATAAGTGAGAATTGCTATTTGACTGGTCAAGAAAGTATGCCAAAAATCTTAGATTCAGCAACAAGTGGAGTGATGGATTCTTCAGGTATATTGAATGTATTTGTCTGTATGTATATATGAATATATATGTATGTTTGTATGTATATATCTGACATTATAAGCAGTGTTGCAAAAACAAATATACAGAGATGGCTTTAAGTAATGGTTGTGTGATTTAAAGAAGTCACATTTGGATTCCATGAGTTCCCAATAGGTTTCCACAGTGTTCTGTCTGCTGCTGGCAGGTGCTGCTCTGAGATAACCATGTACCAAGCAGCACATTCAAGAGGTTTAAGTAAGTGTTTGAGGTAATGTTCACCTTGCCACAGACTGGCCTTTAGCTGCTGATCAGAGTGGGAGCTGTGATCAGTTACAAAAGTGATAAATCTCTCCCAAGAATGTAAATATAATTTCTAAAACTAAACATACCAATGTACTCCACCAGCCAGTGAACAAGTCCTACTGTGGCCATATGACTGTAAAATATGCCACAGTTTTACATGTGGAAACATCCATTTCTGTGCATCACCTGACCATTTGTTGAACTAGGATCACTAGCCAGAGAAGCAGTATTGCATAAGTCAGTGCAGTATCCAAACCCATGTTTGACTGCTGTCAAGCATGACAAGATTGCAGAGAACTGTATTCAGAGTGTGAATAAACAAAGCTACCCAAAATTAGATCATACTTTAGAGATACCTGTGCTACTAATTTTCTAAGAGCCAAATCCCATAATATGCTGTCAGATTGCTTAAGTTTATTCCAAACTGCAAGGGATTTTTTTCCTTCTACATACCTCTTCCTTTTAGTTTGACTATCTGTGCAGTTATAGAATGTTCTAGGTATTTTTTTCTAGACTAGGTTTCAGGAATTGGTTCACATCCAGTTTCTAATGCTGCTTTCAGTGTGGCACTGCTGTCTGCACCACTACAGTCACCCACTTGGAGCTGTCTTTAAATAAAGTAGCTGGTTGTAGTATTTAGTATTACTTCTCTTTTCCTTTACCCAATCAATTTTCTTAATTTCAGCAAAAAATATCTTTTTTAATTTTGATATAGAGTGTATCTTTTTATATTTGCTTTTGACTAAAGATTTTCATCATCACAGAGTACCTGAAAATTCTGTGGTGAAAAATCCCTAACTTTCATCTTTCTCCATATTTAAATAAATATATCAAAGTCTATTAAAAATAGCATAAATTGAGAATTATCTTACTGGTTTGTAATTTTTCATGTATACCATTAGATGGCAGGGAGCAATAAAGATTTGCTTGATGAAATATGTATGTTGAAATACATATCTATCAGATTGTTCTCTCCACCCTTTTTGAATCAGATTTCCTACTGTGAACTGTCAAGAGCTTTGTTTAGCTAATTATTGAATGACTTACCAACAGAGCTCACTGCTTTCATCAAAACTGCTTCAGATTTCATTTTTGTGCAATCCTTTTGTGAAATAAGAAAAAAAAAACAACAAAACAACAGGACATACTCACCCCACTGGTAGTTCCTTAAAAATTAAACATCAGCACTGTTGTATATCTACTTTCTTCTGCTTCCTCTGCTAATGCTGACTGCTGGAAGTAGCCTCTAGGCCAGTCTAATTCAGTAAGCATTGGTGGAAGGCAAGAAAGTTTATTATTCTTTTGAGACCCTTGGTTGTAAGGGCTATGCTTTTGTCTAGTTCTGGCTATAAACAGGGACATTTTACATAGCATAGGTACAAAAGGATTGAACTGACAAAGGCTTAGACACTCAAACTGACAGACAATGGCTACAAGTAAAGAGATAGAGAATTTATACTGCTAGCAACTTCTATGTCTCTCAATCTAGCTGGCTGCTGATTTTAGAATTGCAGTGGATATCACTGGTGAGAGGGTAGGTGGCAGGAATCACAGGGCAAGACTTGTCTGCCTGATAACTCACTCAATGATTGATGTATGGGAAGTTAATTGCACTACTAGTGACTCTGTAAGAGATAAGGAAATCTGTGCTCAGCATTTCCCAGAGATGTGGAATTAAATCCCTGGCAAGAGTAACCCCTAAAAGATTTTTTCTCGTTCCCTCAAATTCATCAAGTGCTATGGTAGGAACTGTGACACAGATATTGTCACACGTGCTTAATTGGAAAGACCCAAAGCAGATTTTTCCATATGCTTATGTAATAATCTAGTGCCAAATAAATAACAATTCCAGAAAATACAATATAGCTGCAGTTTGCTATTCCTATTTGATAAGCTAACACCTGAAAAGAAGAGAAGCACAAGAGATATTTTGTTGATTTGTTATTGATTAGTCTGAAACACAGAGAAATTCAGTTCAATGCAGTTTTAACATGGCAGTGACAGTAAAATGAGTGACAGTAAAGAGACGGAAATCCATTATTCACAGAAAAATGTGTGGTAGCCACTCTGAGAACTCCTAACATTGTGTCTCTTTTGTGTCAGGCAATTGCCTCTGGAAGTCTTTTGTTTTTCCTGTTCAGCCCCAGCATTGCCTGAGAACACTGACAGTAACTACACAAGCTGTAACCTCACTATTTGTGAAGTCTATATCTCTGCTTGAGTTGGAATTCAATATTTTTAATCTTAGCCTCTGAGTTTTAGTTATTGTGTCGTATCCACACAGTTCAGACATAGGCAATCTTGTGGGAAACTCTATCTGAAACAGGAATCTTCAATAGTTAAAAATGCCAAACCCAATAATAACAATGTACCACAAGTTGAATTAAGCAACAGATTCTATTACCTTGGATTGCAGAAAATCAGATTCCTTCCAAATATAAATACCCAATGCCTGTACACACCACAGTCCCATGGCCACCATGGTTGTCAGCGTAAAAGGTGGGTCATCTTCAACAGCAATTTCTTTCCTTCACAAATAATAGCTACAGATTTCAGAAAGCTGCCCAGCAGGATTGAATCTAATTCAACATGCTATCTGACAACAGTATTGGTAGTCCCAATGGATTAGTCTAGCAGTCAATCTGTAGATCACCCTACCCTGTTTCTACCTTCTAACTGTGTAGGTCACTGGCCTCCCAGGAGGGACACACCATTGCCCTACAGATCATGGGAGGAGCTGCAGTGTGTTAGGACATTGAGCTTGCACCCTGTGTGAAATCAAACAAGCAACATTTTTTCTGATGCACTGTAAGTTGTTCAATAATCAAAAATTTTTGTCTTTGAGAGACTGATGAAAAACAGGAGGCACTAAGCAAGTGTGTTTCTCAGAGGGAATTGTGTTCAGTGGGGCTGTGCAGGCTCTCCTAAGGACAGGCTACTGGGAGCAGGTGGGTGCCATGCATTGCAATATGCAGTGCAAGCTGTGTGCACATCGCAATTTGCCCCTGGAATCTGCAGCACACTGTGAGCCCTGGGGTGGATTGCACATGAACTGATCTGTGTTTGCACATCCTGATGCTGCTGCTGAACTTTCACTAGCACAGAGACTAATGGGACATGGGTTAATGTTGGCACAGTGGCGGTTTACTTATCTTTGTGGGAAAGGGAAGAACAATCATAACCACCAAGCTGATCACTTATTGTGCCTTATGTTTTTAAAACCACAGATAAGTAGTACAGCGTATTTGGATCTCTACAAAGGAAAGGTCTTTCCAGTCTGCATAGTTCAAATGCGGGTTACCATATGCCTGAAACTTGGAAACATTATTTGTATGTTTTCACCTATTTTCCTTATGCTGTTCTTTACAGTTTTATGTGAAATGTCAAGAGTTGCTTACTCAACTGAGCCAAAATCTTGAATATTTTCTTTTGTACCTTTGGTCCTTTTATTGTTGTACAATCAGATGTGAAAGCCTGCTCAAGAAGAGGATAAATATTTTCTGAGATATTGTCATATTTTCAGAATGTAAGGACCTAACAAGCAGTCTTCCTGCAGTCTCCTTAGAATTTACAGCTGTTTTACAGGAGTGGGCACAACCACCTTTTTGATTTCTCCTAAGCTGTGTCCAAGAGGGCAAAGTTCAGCCCCCTTTGCAGGACTTTGCATCTTCCATCTACTTTCTGAAGTGGATATAATAAAAAAAAAAGAGCTTGAAAAATCATCTGCCTCAACCCCCCCCATCCTTCCTCAAAAAAAAAACCTCCAAACTATTGGTGTTCTGTATCATCTCATTTTTATAGAAAGCACCAAACAGTTTGGTTTTGTTTTTCTTAAACTGTCTATATAATAAACTGTAGATTTGCACTTTCCAGTGCTTTCTTTTGAGAAGCCCTCAGTAAACTAAAACGTATTTCACACTGCAAAACCTTTGGTCCAAACTAACTCAGATTAATGAATGGAAAGTTTCCTTTGAAAGAGGGATCTCAGGCAGGACAGTAGAAGCAAGTTAGCAAGGGGAGTCAAAATATTCTGGAGGTCAGCATAACAAAGTGTATTTCCTAGGCATATGGTGACTTTGTGAACACTTATGCTATCTAACATCTTTCTCTGTCTTTCTGATAGGCTTCTCACATCACCCAGAAATGAGATTAGTGGAAGGAAAAAAAAATGCTTTCCTAGTACAATTTCCTTAGCATGCCGAAAAGATGATAGCAAGTAGGATGAGATAGAAAACAGGAGTGGTTTTGCTCAGATCTGAAGATACTGGAATTATTTACATTGAAGTAGAAGAATGCCTAAGGTTGTTTTCCTTCTAATGTGCCAGAAGGTGGTACAAGACCTGCTGGTAGTTTCATATGTATTGTCAAATCTACTGCCTACGACTGCACACATTCAGCTTCTTGTGAAAGACTGTTACAGGCAAGACCAAAGGAAAAATTACTCTTGCAAGCAATGCACTACTCACCCAAAACAAACAACAGCAAGGGTGGCTTGTGTAGCAATTTGTAGGAGGAGATCTGAGAATTTTCATCCTTTCTTTAGGGCTGGGATCTAGGAAACTAACCTGAAGGTCAAGAGAGGAAGAAGATGCAGTTGCAAAATTAAAACAAAAAAAGACTAACTGATAGAGAAGAAAAAAAAATGAGAAATTAAATTACAGTAATGGAAAGGGATATGAAAAGCCAGGCAGATGATGGAATGGCAAAAGAGAAAATTAGGAAAGGCAGTTGCAACAGAGGCGAGGGAGATATGGTTGAGATAGTTAAGAGGTGGAGTCTCAGAAGAAGCCCTGTGTGATACTGACATAGAACAGGAAACAAAATGACCTCCAGGTGAAGGAGAGAACATATGGAAGCAAATCTGAGATTCACCTCCATATCAAAGAGGTTCATCAAGGAGTTCAAGTGAGCATAATGTTAGCTCATCAGTCAAAAACAAGTGAGTGAGATGTGGACCAGAAGTATCAGAGTAGGGATGACAGGTGGAGCTGCCAGAGGCAGATGGATAGGGGACACCACTGTTGTCTACAAACATCTTGGATATCCAACACTTTGAGTGAAAAAAACAATTTGAATTGACACTGGTAGTAGAAAGAATGTGCATATAATAAAATGTTAGTAATCTAGAACTGAAATTAGAAACTTCTGGAATTAGGAAGTTCCTAACCATCAGGAGCCTCTGTCCCATTATGTGCTGTCCTATTAGGAACAGGATATGCAAACTCATCCTAGATTATCTTCAGGTGGAGCTTGATAAGTTTGGGGATGCAATCACATACACAACTGATATCCATGATGAGTGAGACCAGATTGGATGTTGTAGGAGGACCTTCCTAGTCCCTGCCCTAATCTTATTTTCCTAATAATGGTGCTGTTGACTCATATGTATTGACCAGGACAGGTGCGAACAGACACACATTTGCCTCACTCACTTTCCAAGCCAACTGGATGCCACCCACTTCTGGAATCTGTGTAGATGGAGAGGCCCAGGGCTGTATCCAAGTTGTTAAATCTGTGCAAATGCATGACTTTCAGATCTGAACTGGCTTGCTTTCGCCTAACTTGGAGTGTGGGCGAGGGAGTCCACACCTATCCATACACCCTCAGAAGGCTGTGTAGAGCTCACGTTTGGTGCCTTGGAGTGTGAAACCTGCATCAATTAGGGATGCAGGGACTGTACAGGGTGATGTAGCAGGGCTGAGGGGACTCAAGATCCCAGAAGTATACTAGCAACATCAACCAGTCCAGGGTGCCACAGCAGCATGGTCAGGAGCCATATGCAACGTCTTTGTGGTCGCTTCTGACCACGTGGTGTTTTGTAGTAACCAGTCTAGTACACCTCCAGTGTGTACCGTGTCACCAGGAATGACAACTTGTTCTTACATCTTTGGTTGCCCTCCCAGTTGTGTTGAGTTCCTAGACAATGCCGCGCAGTGAAGATGGTGCCCTGCTCCTCCTGGTTAGATTATCCCTTCCTTGTCTTGCTCCCAGGAGCTGCATTAGCTCTCAACAAATGTGCAACCCCCTGCTCATGCTGCACTGGCCACAGCCATCTGCTGCATCAAGTTATGTTCCAAGGCACACACTGATATTATATATTTGGAAGCAAATATTTGCCTGTTACTGGTGTATGACAGATTACTTTTTATTGCTAATAAAATCTGGTAAGGAAAGATTATTGGATCCTTCATCTGCACAAACAAGACCTTTATTTTTCACACTAGATTTCCATTTTTCCCTCCTAGTAAAAATCCATGGTTATGAGTGTGCGTGGGTTGCCCTCTTTCCGCTGTGACTGAAATGGGACCATTCCCACACTACTTGAAGCTTTGCATTCTTGGCTCCTGAGATTCCTTGCAGACAACTGAGGCCATGTCTTCCTTTGATGATGTTTTTATCTTAGGTGAGATGTGGAGTGCTTCATCTTGCAACATTGCTGCTACCCCCCCAGGCAGAGAAAGAGAGAGAGAGAACACAGGAAGAATGACAACTTGTACTTTCAAAATCACAACCTCTTAAGGACAACAGCTGATAACAAGCCCAAGCAAAACCAAACTACTGACTCACCCTCCTCTCTCCTAGCCTACTGGGAAATATTGAGGATTTCTGCACAAATAATAACACTGGCTTCGATGAGACCCTTCTTTTTGTCATTAAAGGAATTTAGACTTTTTTAGACTATGCAGTTATTGTAGAAACTTGTCTCCTTTTTTTCCCCTGAGCCAGGCTGCTTTTATCAGCAGACCTGTGATAGAAAAGGGGCAAATATTTCTTTGTTTGCCTCTATTTATATGAAGTAAAGAACTGCACATTTCACATACCTGTACCCTGCAATAGTGCCCTGTCTGCAAATAAAATCTGAGATTATGACTTGCAAGGGCTTTCTAGCAAAAGTGCAGTTTTAGGTTTTGCATGAAATACTTTTGTTTCTACAAAAGAGGTAAGAAAGGCATTCCACAGGAAAAACAAAAAACCCAGCCAAACAAAAAAAAAAACCCTCCACAGAAATATTAACATAAAAATATTAATATAGATATTACAGATAGGACATAAATTATAAATGTGATGTCCTATGTGCACCTTCTTAGTCATTTATGGACAGGTGAATAAAATTACAGAATTATCTTCGTTTCCAAACCTGTATCAGGTCCTTGTTATTAGAAATATATGTTTAGCTGAAATCATAATCCAAAACCTACTGTTTAAAGGTCAAGACTGCAAATCCAAGCATGCGTCTGACATTAATAAGAAGACATTAAAGTTAAAAGTTAATATTGCAGGTGCAAACTGGATCCAGACCACTCCTGTATATGCCGTAGAGGTAGGATTAATCTCATTTTTACCATGTGAAAGTTAGGCAGTGAATCTCAGATGGTCAGGTGGGCTCCTTAGCTGCACCAATAGGCAGAAGTAAAGCACTTCATGGTGTGGTTCATCCAAAACTAAGGCAGGTGTCTGAGAGAAGGGAAGCACATCTCCCTCAGAGTATGCCCCTCTCCATGCTCTAGAGAGAGTGTAAGTGACTCTCTTGCAAGATGGATCTCACCACTGGAAATGTCATGTTGCTTTTGCTACTGGATCACTGCCTTACTTGGTGCTCACTAAAACTTTATCCTCAGTATCTTCTCTATTTATCCTTTCCCTGTAGTGTGTAGGTTTCTCCATTATTTTACTGTGTGCTGCTGAATTTAGCGTAGAACGCTGAATTTATTAATTTTCAGTGGGATTCCTTCATGTTCTCAAATACAGTATTTGTTAGCTCTTTCCAAACACTGATAAAGATCTTCAAAGATGTGTCAAAATAGGAAGGCATTATTATTGCCACTTCTTTGTACAAAGGAGGAAGAAAACACCTAGATTAGAGTCAGTGAGAGCTTCCTGCACTTCAGGTGTGCACAGACCGATTTTTCAGTGCTTACAGTGCTATACATCATTCTGGAAGTGTGAGACACAGCCTGTTGTGACCTGGATTGCACTGTGAGAGCCTTCTGACTTCCGCAAATCACCCTTTCCCAGGTCTTGTGTTTGACACTGTGAAAAACTATAACCTTTTACTGCTACTACTGCTACTGCTACTGTTAGTAGCAACCCTTTTCTGGGACAATACCCTCTGGAATAATGCCACTTCAATTTACATGGCTGGCCCACACTCTGTAAGGTGTCATTCAACCAATTTCACTGTTAAGAGCATTGTTTCTGGCACTGCAGATCTATTTTAGTTCAGGTTCTGCAATGATAGTGCCGCAACAAAAGCTGCTGAGCCTCTTCTATTGCACATTCATAACAAATTCCCACAGCACACACAGGCCATTCTTTGCCCCAAGTAAGGCAGGGAGTCCTGAGGGGAAACCGCAGGAGCTTGTAATCAGTTCATTAAAAGAGTTTATGATCACAGTCAAAAGGAGGCTGGAGTAAGGTTTCACAGGCAATTTGAATTTACTTTTTCATTCTTGATTTTGCAAATGTAGGTTTATTCTAACAACTTAAAAATATTGTTATATACTATTTTGAGCAAGTCAGCAACGGGAGAGGTGTCCCTGAGTGAAAGCTCTGCCTGGGTCATCAGCAGCAGTAGGTGCTTTATCAGGCACGCTTCCAGCAGCTAACTCACACTCCAGGTGATGGCAATACTGGCATCTCCTGGGCGCTAGAGGGGGATGGATACACATCCTTGGTGGATTTTGCAGCTTCTGTTTTCAATCCCAGAAGCTAAAGAAAGTGGTGACAAACCTTTCTCCGTTGCTTCTCTCTCCCTGTCTCTCCGTCTTTCTCTTTCTTTTTCTTTTTTCCCCTGGAGTGGGGATTTTCTGTTTTCATCCTCTTGCTTTCTGTTCATCTCTGCTTCTTCATCCCAATGCATTATTTCCATTGACTTCTAAAAGCTGTCTGGTGCTGTGTCTTTCCACTTTCCAGGGAGAGCTCCTGTTTTTGCTTCTAACTTCTGCTCACAATCCCTCACCTCTGCTGTTCCTACCAGTTTCTTATACTTGCACAGCCTCTGACTTCATGTGACACTTCAATACAGTAAATATAGGTTCTTACTCTGTCCTCAGCAAGACAGTGGTATCTCAGCCCCTTTGAACAGGATACTAAGATAAGATCTTTTGATCTTCTGAAGAATCTTGTATTCTAAGCACAGTGAGGTGAGATCCATGAGTATCAGATCTTGGAGTTCCATTTCAAGCCTAGTATTTGCCCTCATGGTCAAAGGTGAAATAATCTTGAAAACCCAAGATGTTGACCACAATTTTCTCTGTGGAGCACTAGGCACTCTTTTCAGACGTGGTTACATAGCCTCACACCAGTCTAAAAGAATCACCAGCAAGTACAGCATTGTCTTCCAGGGGAGCCAAGCCATAGGAACTTGTTAGCATTGTGCCCTCCACTTCAAGGAAAGCTGAGTTGAAGCTGTTGGATATCATGTAGATAAAGTCAAAGACCTTGACCAGATTTTGATAATAATGTTGTGAGCAGAAACTGATGGTGTGCTCTCATTAGGCTGAAATCCGGACTACAGAACCATAAACCATGTCCTGGTTCAGGTTGTTGCTGAGTCATAAGCAGGCCTTTGAGTTATGAGGGTAAGCTGGATTCTACATAGAACTTAACTCTAATAATAAGCTGCTTTTGTCCCTCGCTTCTCCTTTTTTTGGTTTGGCCTTTTTTGCTCTTCTCTCTAAGCCCCATGACTGTTTTTCATTATACACATTTTCTGTACATTTCACCTTTTTCTAAAATTCCTCACTCTTCCCACTGAGCTGAGGGTATTCCTTCCCCCTTCTACACTCTTCAAACCAGCAGTGGGAGCACTGAGATGAAAGCATAGCATTGCTTGGCACCCACCCCAACGCGTGCTGCCTCTTCTCCAGCCAGATGATTGGGAGACAGAGACATTTTTGGGGAATGCCATAGTGCATTTGGAAGTGGAGACGTGGAACTCTTGCAGTGAGAGATGTAGGAACAGATTGTACACATCTGTAGGAAACCCTATTTTAGCATTTCTGCTGTCCAAGGAATATCTGACATCTATTTGGAAGGAAGTGAGGGTAATTATAGAAGGGTACAGGCAGGGCTAAAAGGGAAAAGGTCTTAAATCTGTAGGAAACTGGGATACATTAGTTCTGCCGCCTATGGCACGACACAGTAACTATCAGGCTTTGTTATTCCCATTCTGGAAACAACCCTGAACAACAGCTTTGTCCAGTCAACAAATTTTTGATTCATGTTGTTTAGTTCCTTAGTTAGGAAAGAACTTTGTAAATAATGGGAGAGGGATTCAATGCCCACAGCTTGCTGCTAGACTTAGAAAGGGACCTATAAGAAAGCAGTTAGTAAGGGGGAGCTCCATCCAGCAATTACAGCCAAGGACTAGAATTCTCGGTGAAACAGAAAAAGGATTGGGATCAGGGACTGACAAGGAAAAGGAAGGATTTATACTGATTTTACTATTGACCAGCCTTTTATGTATCTATCTTCAACTGAATAAAATTTACCATTGGCCCTGCTCCTTAAAGCCAAAAGCATAAAGTATAAACAGCTGTAAAAATGCTCACTAGAAATAATAGTGTTGAACCTAGCACAACTGGAAACTATGCTGGTGCCCCTAGACAGTGTTTGAATACTTAGACTAAGGGTTTTTTAAAGCACACAGTATCATGAAATGCTTAATTTTCTCTGCTTTTAATTCTAAAATGTTACAAAATTACTTCATCGTTGAAGCATACACGGCTTACAAATATCCATCAAATATTTGTTTGAAATGTGTTTATTCAGCTCATAATATTCTCTCATCTCTTCAAAATGAAATATTTTCTCACTCAGATATCATTTGTTTTCAAAGCCAGACTGGCTTGATATATAGGGTTTCTATAAGTAGTACATTTAGGGTGGCCTCTCCTAGGATGGGCCTGAAGAAGAGTTCTTCAATAGCATCTGCATCAATGTCTCGAAGAGACGTGATTAGCTGAAGAATCAAAGTAAACCTGCCGAGGTTTCCATGGAACATTGTTGAGATAAATTCCATCAGGGCTTTCTGAGCTTCCTGCTGCAGTGATTGTACATAAGGGAGACATTTCAGGACATGACATTCTGTCAAAACAAAAAGTAAAATAACAAATCCTGAGTAAACACTTCTGTTCTGTGCCCTTAGTAATGACGAGTATCTGGATTTCTGGCTTATAGCACTACTTTCTCTATAGAATAAAATAAACACTTTGTAAACATACTTTTTGGAAAAAGAAGGTATGTGTAGCTCAATAATTTGAATGACCATTGGGCAGCATTGTAAGCACATTGGAATCTAGCCCATTACATTAAAATCCAGTTTAGAAATGGTAACAGCAGCTAATTTTGACTCAGTACAGATGGAGAAGTTTTGTAGTGTTGTCTACCCACCAAATGATGCTGAGATAGTAGTCTGGGCAGATTGAAATATTCCACCTCTAATCTACCCTTCCTAGGTAACACCAGGAGATGGAGATGATGGTTTGGAGCAGCGAGCAGTCTCACAGCCTGAAGGCATATGTTTCCAGTATAGCCAGCCCCATCTGCATCCTATTGTTGCCTCTGCTTACTGCTTACAGACTAAACTGGGGCACTGTGGATCACCATATTATCTAGGTATTTTCATTTACAGTCTAAAAAGAGCAAGAGGAGTGCGTCAGCAAGAGGAGTGCCTGAAGAAGGAGAGATCTTTGCCCTGTGGAGTCATGGTCTTGAGCCTCAATCACATACCTGCAGTAACATGTGACCTGCTGGTTCACTGAGGGTGTTTGTGGGTGCCAGAACTCGGTGCTAAGGACACCCTGTGTTCATCCTTTCCCTCTGGGGGGATTGCCTTGTCATGTAGCTCTCAGCAACCTATTGCCTCCTGTCCTCACTCTCTAAGGATATCTTTTCTCTCCTAGAATTGTTGGAGTCTGGACAGAGGGTAGAACACCCTATTTGGCATCTTTTACAGTGACTGACTCCATACCTCCCTGGAACAGAATCTGAACAGCTCACACCAGACATGTTTCACACTGGATCATTCATTTCAGTGTGGAAGGTTCAGCATTCTTGCCTAGCATCCTGTACCAGTGCAAAACCAACCAGGTTGGGTTTCCTTTAGTCTGTAACTGGATAACTGTTGTCAGCCCTCAGCAACTTTCTTCTTCCTGGACATCACTGCCAGAGGAGAAGAAGCCTCAGCCAAACCTGCAACCAGCCTAGCCAGAAATTAAGAGTTTGGAAAAATCATCATCTCCTCCAGGATTACCAGCAGCTGCAAGCTGTGACAATGATTCCAAATGTTAGACTTTTCATGGAAAGGAAATTTTCAGGATTTTGTGGATTCAGGATGAAATTGCAACAGTTTATATCTCTTCAAATATGCTTAATTTCCCCATTTGGTATTTTTTTCTATGTAACCAAGCACTGGTTTTAATTTACATATAAAGAGACACTTCTAGTTCTGAGATCTTTTGTAATAATATTCAGTGAAATACATGTTTCCAGCTGAATTGTAAACCTCTTAAGAGTATCCTTTTTTTTTAACAGAAGCCCTTGTTGGAGTTTTTGAATATATATGTGTACATAAATATGTATTTGTATGGCACTGACATAATAACAGCACTGTTTTTCACTGTTCCCATCTCTTCACTGTGCAGTCCCAATTGCTCTTCAGACAACTGTCAAAAACACAAAAATGTTTTCATATTACTCTGTGTTGTTCCTGTGTGGCAGAACAATCCTACCTGCTCCTTCCTTTGATTTATTGCCTGGCTCCAAGTAGGGAAGGCAGTAGTTGGACCTTTCACCCACAGATACTGCGAGAGCTCCAAAGCCACTCAGCCAAAGCTCCCCCTGGGAAGAGTGGGGATGCCAATATGTTCTGGAGAGTCTGGATTCTGTTGGTGCAAGGAGCTGGTATCCCCTCAGGGGCTGGTGCACAATTTCTTCTTTGCAGGTTCGTGCTGGTCCAGACGTGGTGAATCAGTGATCCTGCCAGAGCCTCCCACATAGAGGTGCTGCACAGATTCTGCTGTTATTTACAGCTCTGGCGCCCTCAGCACAAGAAGGACATGGACCTGCTGGAATGACTCCAGAGGAGGGCCCTGAAGATGATCAGAGGGCTGGAGCACTTCTCCTATGAACACAGGCTGACAGAGTTGGGGCTGTTCAGCCTGGAGAAGAAAAAGCCTTGGAAAGGCCTTAGAGCTGCCTTCCGGTACCTAAAGAGGCTTTACAAGAAAGCTGGAAGGGACTTTTTACAGGAGCCAGTAGTGATAGGAGAAGGGGAAATGGCCTTGAACTGAAAGAAGGTAGGTAGGCTTAGGTCAGATGTGTAGGCAGAAATCACAGTGTGAGAGTGGTGAGGTGTTGGAACAGCTTGTTGTGAATGCCAAAGTCCCAGAAGTTGGCCAGAAGGCCAGGCTGGATGCGGCTTGGAGGGACCTGGTCTAGTGGAAGGTGTCCCTCCTAATGGCAGTGGGGTTGGACTAGATGATTTGTAGGGTCCCTTCTAAACCAAACCATGCTACGCTCCATCGTGCTGCCTGTCACCTTCTTGCCAAAGGGATTTTCCTAATGATGATAAGCACCATGCCTGTCCCACAAAAGATCTCTCAGGGTACAAGCAAAGCTTTGCATAGTTGTCATGCTTCTTATCCAAGCAGTGGCTGCTACAGCTGCACGCCTGGAAGTCCTGTTGAACTCCAGCTCATGACCTAGCTCTGGGCTGCTCTGGACCTGGCCCTTCCCCATTGCTTCAGCTAGTTTTGGTGGTCCCAACAGAAGTGAAACATTAAGGGCGGTGATGAGGTACTCCATAATCCAAGAGAGTTAGTTTACCATTGTCACTTCTGGTGGCTTTCTGAAATTCTTTTAGAACTGAGGCCTGCAAAAATGGTGGCATTTTGCCCAACATCAAGCCAACACCAGAAAAGTCTGAAAATGTGTTGCAAATATGTAGAAAACATTGTCTGAGTTTGATGGAAAGTGTTTAAAAACTATCAAAAGTAGTACTTGTGAAGCAACAGCTGTACAGATTTGTTTGCAGCAAAGGGTGGTTTGGGCTGTGTAGAAGCCCTGAGTACCTGTTTCAACCCAGAGTTAGATGATGATTGTTTCATATGGAGGCTTAACTGAATCTAAACTTAACTGGTGTTCTCCAGACTGCCTTCTGCAGCTCATGGAGAAATATTCCAGAGAATAGGGTCATCCTACCTGAGACCTGAGCGTCATTCCTGAAACTGTGGAATGTGTCTGCAGACAGCATCAAGGGCTGCTGGCTGTCTCATACAGCACCCTGGGGAAGCAGCAGGCCTTAGAAGGCACAAATCCAGAACATAACCCTACTTCTGCTACTTTCTGCTTAAGGAAAATTGCATTTTATCCATAGAGACAATAAAAATGCCAGCTAGTTAAACTGTGTGGGCTGCTGCAGATGAGGCCTTTCTCTTCTTATCATCCCCCTAGATATAACCAGTGGTTTCTTTTAGCCTGATTTTGCTGTGAAAAAAGCTTGCACTGAAACGACCTCTTCTGGTTTGATGCTGTGGCATAGACACTCAAGGCAGTACCAAGCATCTGGATGACATTACACCTCAAAAATCAGAATTTGAATCCCATTGGAAACAAATGTAAAGTCACACAGCCCTTGAGCAGCCTATAAACCATCCACCATGAGAAATATAATGGAATAACTGAAGCATTCAAGTATCCTTTTGGTGCAATCCCAAGTACAGCACACTGCTGACGGTGCAGCCAACAGCACTGATTGCTGTGGAAGAGCTGGGGATCTGAGCCAGAGCAGACTGGAGTCAATAAGTCTTTCCATTTACTTCAGTGTGCTTAGAGCTCAGCTTTTAATGACTCATGCACTCCATGGTGCTGACCAAGGCAACCTTCCTTCCTAAGGAGCCTGAACTTGGCATCTGAAGTGAGAGGATGCAATCAGTAGTTTTAGTTTGCTCTGTGGCTGCTGTCCCAGGCTTTGAATGTAGAGATACTAAATTATATAAATAAATAATATAAATACATAAAAGCTATGTAACCTCAACACAGCATCCTTTTGTGTCACTGATGAAAATCAAATGGTTTTCTTCTCCAGTGTTTTTGTCACTGAGGAAGCCTTTGTTAAAATTCTTCTAAAGCTCACATCACATACTCATGTACCATCTCTCCTTGCTGTGACGTGAGGGTGAGGCTGCTGTACTACCTTTGAACTGGAAGTCAGTTTGACACTTAAGAGCTTATGACCTAAAATTTGTCTAATAGAGGTGGTTTTGGCTTACAGTGGGTGACGTACTACATATATCCAAGGAACCAAAATAAACCACATCAGGCAGGAAAATGGTTATATCAGGAAATACAGCTTTTTGAGAACATTTAACTATATTCATAGAAAAGAGTAAAACTAAACATTTGTCTATACATAAATAAAAATGTTAAATATCTTTCTAGGTACATAATCATTTGTGTAATTTCTAGGAGGACTTACCAGAATTAAAAAGAATAATTCCTTTAAGATAGGCATATTCTTTTGCACTTATGTCCAGGTCCCAGAACTTCCACAATAAATTCCTCATCTTCTCAATTTCTGCTAAAGATGCTCCTGCTGATGAGCTACCCAGTTCACTCATAGCTGTTGAAGACTGATTGAGGAGGATTTTTTTCAATAAACTGGTAGCTGGAATCTCTCTCAGGTCAAAATCCACCCCTTCTTGTGCCATGCCCAGGACAAAAAGAGGGACCCAGTTTTGTTGTATGAGGACAAACTGATCCTCCCAAGGCATTTGATAAAAAGAAGGTAAGTTTCTAATAAAAGTGGAAGTCTTCAACAACACTTCAGAAGCTCTTCTGCATGTGGCTTCTGGTGTTGTCAGGACAACTCTTTTCCTGTCTGAACAAGGGCAGCCTCTGCTTCTTGTGGAGCAGTGGGGACTGCCATGCTGCTGGTGCCACTTGATCTCACTTCCATGCTCTTTGTTAAGGATCTGGTGCAGGATGCTTTCAGAATGGTGTGTCTCACACTGACATTTCCCGAATTTCTCCGCTGGGATCTGGGTGGCCATGGAGGCAGAGTTCCCTGGGGCAGGGAGCAGCATGTCTGGAGCTGTGCGTCAGCAGCAGGTGAGGGCAATTCTGCCGCACAGGGAGGCATTGTTGGTTATATACACATGGGCAGGTGCTGGAGAGTAATATGACCCTGATCCATAAGGTTACCTTGAACTTTACTTGCACCAGGGTGTTTTGAGCGAGGTGTGGCTGCAGGCTGCTGGTGCTCCTGCCCCAGGGGAGCAGGTGGCATAGGCCAGTCCTGAGGACAGTCCTGGGGACACAAATCCTGTGTTTCAGAATTTCCTTATGTTTCTGTGAGATTTGAGAGGAACTTCAGAGGTCAGCTGTTGGAGCTCAAGACAGTGTTCTCTCTTGCATTTCACAAATAATTTCAAGCACAGAATGTGAGGGCTTAGAGTCATAGAATTGATTAGGTTGGAAAAGACCTTTTAGATCATGGAATCCAGCCATTAGCCCAGCACAGCCAAGTCCACCATTAATCCATGTTCTCGAGTGCCACATTTTCAGTGCCTTTAGGAATGGTGTCTCTATCATTTCCCTGAGCAGCCTGGGTACCTGGGCATTGATTTAGAACAAGATGGCACAAGACATCCAGCACAGTTTCCTCCTTCAGAATGTTTTTCCCAGATAGGCCATGTAATTAAATTTTTCTCATAGAAACTTAGGAAAAAAATGGCAATTCATACTACTTACTGTACATGTGAACTTCTGTAGCAGCTCAAAAGCTGAATGATTGAATTGTCAGGACTCTTCAGTCAACATCAGGGAACACTAGGTAGCAGGACTGAAAGGTGCTCAGCCTTAGTAAGAAGATGCTGATACTTTAGGTTTTTGTTACTTCACACTCTACTCTCTTGCTTGCTCTTATACAGGGAAAAAGGTACTAAGTTTTTTCCACCAAGCATGATGTTAATGCATTCCTACCATGTGGGCTCTTAGCATGTCTTAGCAAAAACTGGACATTAAAAACAACAGCTTGAAGGTCTTCATCTGCCCGACCTCCAAGCCTTTGGCATGTAAAGGCCTCCTGCCTTCCCCACCATCAGATGCATAACTACAAATTTGTGTTTTGGTAAGCCAGGTTTTTGGGGTTTTTTCCATGCTGGGTAGTTTAAAAATTACATTTCTTTACCTCTTCATGATATTTATATTGAAAAATTTTCCCCTTCTGAGGAGACAGAAAGTGGAAGAAGAGATGACTGCTCCAAAGTTGAGAAATTTAGGAGTGTAGTGCTGCTGAGGTGCAGCTACTACTGACTGCTGTGGAGGTTCAAGGCACACACAGCACTGAATACGTGGTGGTGTTTGCTTGTCCACCTCACCATTCATTCAAAGCTCCCTGTTGCTGTCTATTGCTGGGCTAAGTTAAATGGCACAGTAACAGACAGGTCCCCCAAGAAGTCCCCAGAAAGTCCCATCATTCTTGTTCATGATATGAAATTCAAGCTTGGCTGGTTTCAATGGAATCAACTCCAGTTACAGGGCCATTGCCATCTGAGGTTCAGCTTGAATTACACTAATTGGCTAATGGCTGTACTGGAAAGAGACACTGAGCTTGCTAAAATCATTTTTGCAATGTGTTTTCTTGTGAGAAGAAGTTCTGTCTCCTAGCTGGTGAGTGTGGTGGTGTTTCAGTAATCTAGGCACAGCAGAGATCCAAGCAACCCAGCCCCTGTCCTCCAAGAGCAGCATCTCATGGCTAACCATTTCATTCTCTTGGTTCATGTCATTATTTCACAGCTCCTATTAACTGTCCTTATGAAAATTCTGCTTCAGGTTAAATTAGTTTTTTCCTTACTTTTTTTTCCTTATGAGGTCTGCATCAGTCATGTGCAGAGTCCTGATGTCAGCAATATATGGTATTGGATACCATTTCCATTTGTCATCATTTATTTCCTTTTGTTGTGTATAGATATAAGAGGCAGAAGCAGATTATATTTCTTTCTATCAGAAGTTCCTGGTATAAAAATATACATATGTATAATAACTTTATGAGTATTTACCAAAAATAAGAGTAAAGGTCATTGCATCAATATGACTGCCCAGGATGCCTTATGCATTATCAGCTTTCCTGAGATTACTTAGAACTATGAGTCAACACTGAATTGCAGGTGAAATTGATCCTGGTCATCCTGATTCAAAATTGCCTGAAAAGAACTTTCTGCGTGACCTGATTTTCTCAAAGGTAGAAGACCAGTAGCGAAATCTACCTCTATATTCATAAAGTAGGCAACAGTTTATTTTTCTTTCTAAATCTTACCTATAGAATGTTTGCAGCCACATGCACCTATATATAAAGCATCTAAGTCTTGATGCAGAAGTAGCAATGCTTTGTACATTCAAACGTTAAGGAAGCACACAACCATCAGAATTGTTCCTTGTTGCCATTTGGACAACCACACCATGTGTCCTACATTCACACACAAAATTAAAACAACTCATAGAAAGTTGGTTTAAATTAGACATATGGGAGGAGTTCTTTACAGTGAGGCACTTGTGAGGCACTGGCACAGGTTGCTGAGAGAAGCTGTGGATGTCCCATCACTGGGAGTGTTCAAGGCCAGGGCAGAAAGGGCTTTGAGCAACCTGGTCAGTGGAAGGTGTCCTCTGCACATGGCAGAGGGGTTGGAGCTAGATGTCTTTAAAGTCCCCTCCAAGCCAAGTTCTATGACTCTAAGATTCCTGCAGACAGCTCTTTTATATTCACACCATTGCTAGGAATTAAAATAATAAATATCTCCAGGATATTGGGTCCAAACATATAAGGCATGTACTATTTTTGGCTCATATTCCATAGCAGTAAATCACCTAATGGAATACTTGGATGTCTGAAGAGACTTTGTCGGATAATAGAGGAGCTTACATGGGAATCTCATCCTTACCTTGGCAGTAGCTAAACATGAATCTTTCAGGAAGAGTGTATGATATATACCACTCTTCTAATGACTGTTTTTCTTGCCTTCAATAATTTATGCATACAGGAAATCCTGAACCAGAATGATTGTATGCATTTAATTACTTTCAATTAATTTCTAACCTATGCTCTTATGCAGTCTGCTCCTAAAGCCACAAGAGCATCCACCCCAGCCTATGTCAGTGAGTGAGCTTTCTGTGGATGACTGTAAGTGAGATAAAACTTGATCAAACATTACATTTATGGAATCTGGTGCCTTCTTGCTCTTTTACTGTGGAGTAAAAAAGGGAATCAATCAATCAATCAATCAATCAATCAATCCCTATCCATCCTGTCTATTGTTTGGCCTACTTTATAAATCTCAGTAAGACTCCCATGATCACCCTTTGTCCAAACTAAAGAGATGTAGCTTCTTTCTTTAGAATGACACAAGGCCTTTGATCATTTTATTACCCTTATTTTAATCTTCCCTAGGCCTACAGCTTTTCTAAGATATTCTTTGGAGGAGGTGCAGGAAGTATCAGGATATGACACAGTATCCAGGACTTAGCACAGCATGGATTTATGCAGTGACAGGATGAAGTTCTCTGTTTTGCCTTTCTCAGAAGTCACTTCTGAACTGAACAAGCTGTTGTTGTCATGAAACAGTCACAACCCTCAGATTTTATTCCTGAATGATGGTCATCAGTTCAGAGGCTCTTAACTTCATCAGGAATAGAGTCAGGGGTGGTTTATGGGCTTCTTTTGCCATATATGCATATACACATATATTTAATCAACTTAATAGTTGATGCTTTTCATAAAGCCTTTCTACAATTCTTCTGACAGTCCTGTCTTCTTCCAAATAATGTTGTACCATCAGCAGACATTTATATTCTACAATTTTTAAGGCACTGATCTTCAGAGTAGTTAACTTAATGCTGTGAGTTGTTTAAAAGACTATAATAATTTAACTGTGGGGCAGAAAATCTGACACTGTCCTTATAGTAGGGTCCATATATACAATCACATACATGTTGTACTAAACATATGTACACCATGAATATAGTAACTATGTTATTACCAAGCATTGATGTGAGCTCTCCTGCTTTCCTAAAAGCTGAGATTGGAGGCAGATACATTTCTGGAGAAGAATAATCTTATGCTATTATTTCATATGGGCTAGAAGAAGGAAATGCCTTCCTAGCAGCCTTCCTGGTGTCACAGCAGGTTATATGTGCACATATTCCTTGATTCAGTGACCTCTTATCTCTGTGGTCTCACTAGCAAACAGAACAAGAATCTCTAGAAGCTTTTTACAATGTGTTTTCTGGGAGAAGTTGGGTGAATTCCACATCACTGGCACTTTTGAGGGCAGCCGACCTCTCTAGCAGCCTCAAGAAAAGGAAACTGCAATAAAACCATTATCTTTCTAGAAGGGTTCCATTTGCTCTATCTTTCTTGAGCAATAAAGGCATTCATTTCTCAGCTGGATTACCAAGAGTCTGGCATTGAAGAGTCTGGCTGAATCTCAGGCTGGCATTCAGACTGCCAGCTTTGGCTAGGCAGATACTGCCAAATACCAAGCCCACGTTGAAGCCTGCTAAGCTTTTAAAGAAGTTCTGAAACAGTGTCTTTAGCTCATGAGAATGACATGGCAAAGTAGGATTCGACCCTTATATCTGAAGCAAGTCTACATGGATCATGAATCCAGGTAATTTAAACATGTTTAGCTTACCTTGAAGCTCAAGTGATTTTTAAAGCATGTGCTTTAAATACTTTGGTTGGTTACGTCTGATAAAATCAGCATCTTTTTGATGATAGCATTTGAATAACATAGCAAATTAATAGAGAGACAGCTGCCCTGCCCTGAAATGTTATCTATCACTGAAACTATGCCTGTTTTAAATTTGCCTCTGGTGACTGAGCTAGGTAGAAGGCAAGTGTCTCTGAACTTCTGCCCCAAATCTTGATGCAAAATGGGAGTTCTGAGAAACATTCTCCCTAAAAATCTATCCAAAGCATCATATTTAACTCGTGTCCTCCTGTTGTTTGTATTAAGAAACCTTGGAGTAGCATTTAAAGTGACTTTTTGACAGGTCCTGCTCACTAGCTGAAGTAGGGGGAATGTTTATCTTCATTTTAAACCAAGGACATTTTGTTAGAGATATTATGCTGCCTGCCTATATCTCAGCTGTTGCAAATGTGAATGCAAACATGTGCCATCTGGAGCTATAACCAAATATGAGACTAAAATATTAGCACAGAAAGTAAATAACAGCTCAGCAGTGCTCCTCAGGCAGAAGACAGGATGACACAGGAACATATTTCTTAACTCTGCAGTTTGTAATAAATCTAAAGAAGCAATAGGTTTATTTGCATGCGTATGCATAAATAAACCCAAAAGTGCTCTTCATGTTAAGAAAGCAAAGAAACAAACAAACAAAACAACGAACAAACAAGCAAAAACAAACAAACCCAGCTGGATAAGTAAAATCTTTCCACGATTGTTTAGCAGCTCCAGCCTGCCTCACGGTGACATGGAGTCAGAGCCTTTTTCACCACTTTGCACACCATAGCAGATGTGCTGCTTCTGGGACTGGTTTAAGTAGTGTTTGGAAATGGACACAAATCTGGAGACATGAATAGCTTTTAAGCTGCCCAACGCCAATTGTTTGCCTTCTTCATACTAAAATTTTTGCAAGGGTAAATTGGCAATTTTTTATAAGAGGGATGGGATGTAGAGATTCTAAAACAAACCAGAAGTGCCCTTGTACAAGTTTGTGCCATTTTTCTCCAGCTCCCCCACTGAGGAGATGGTGTTTGTACAGTCATCCCCCCAGCGCTGGGACTGACAGCATTTGTCATTTTAAATACAGATAAATGTACTGCTTATTATTGCTCAGCAAGTGAAAAATGCTGCAAAGCACACTTAGAAATTGCCCCTGGCTAGCAATTCCATCTCCAGAGTGGCACTGAAAAGCAACTCCTCCTTCAGCCCCCACCCCTGATGTAAAGAGTGGTTTAGATTATAAACTTTTTAATGTAGTATGGAGCCCACTGTAATATTAAAGTTTAGTCTGTCTTATATCATCGAAGATAAATTCCTAATTTACTGATTAGCACTCTATAAATACCACAGATTGGTATTAGATGGCAAATCAGATATGCGGTGTGTATCTCCAGACTTGCCTTTATACATTTCATTTATGATCAGATTACCAAGGCCCAAGAAACTGAATCCCAAACTCTTTCATTTTATTTTGAAATGTATAGCGGACAAAAAGATCAGAAGATATCTTCTGCAAGGAACATAGGACCAAAGTATTGAATTTTCCTGTGACAAAATTAACATGCCCAAACTTCCCTCACTGTTTGCCATGGCATAACCTCTCTACTAATAATTCTTGATTTAAGTATCTATTCAGACTGAGGGGAAAGAAGAAAGCAGGTCTATCTCAAAATCTGGATTTTCTAAGAGCTCAGAGTACTTAAAAACAGAACTAATTCTCTGGTACTGCATACAATGGATATTCAATCTGTTAAATCTTTACCTACCTGGTAGCACTGAAGGCCACTAAGGGCACAAGTCTGCCTGCCTTTAGGCAATTATTTCCTTAGAAATAGGTTGGTCTGACAAAACTGGGGAGAAAGAAAAGATGTTGAGTCCTACTGTAAATTGTAATTTCTTTTTTTTTCTATCTCCATGTTAGAGATAGAAAAAAATAGGCTCAGCTGTCAAGATGCTTTGGGGAAAGAGCCAACTTTCTGAGAACCATGGAGTCCAGAAGGGCTGAAGAAGAAAGACTGAAAACCTTGCCAGACAGCATGTATGGTTTTGAGTAAACAGACCTGTGAAATTGAGGTTAAGGAAATGGATTTCAAAGGCTCAAACCCACAGAGGGATAGTCAGAGTGTCTCTGTAGAAAGAGCTAGGATGCTGAGAGAGTAGAAGATTCTGATACCTGAAAACGTTAAATAGTAAAAGTTAAAAATAGAAGGGAGAGAAAGGAAAGATCAATCTGAGCACATTTAATAAGAACAGATTATGAGAGGATAAATGCAAATAGTTGTATGAAGATGTGAGTTGCTGAGTCAAAGGTGGTCACAAGACACAGCACTTTCATGCTGTTCAGTGGTAGTTTGAGAGACACTAAGACGTCCTTCTGGACCTGTTCTGTGTACAGTAAAGGACTTAGTACTGAAACTTCGGTGTTGCAAATCAACTGCTGCTTACTCTGGCATTTATGTTATTTCTGTCACTCTGAAAAACAGCTCTGAGATTTTTAGAACCATGCACATTTGCAAAAATCATATTTTTGAAAGAGAAGTCTGGCTCCATTTGTCTCATAAAAGTCTGCACTTAACCACTTTTTAAAAAAACGCTATTATTTTAAGGTCAGTGGAAACTCCATAAAAGTGTTTCAGGAAATCATCAGATCATTAGAACAGTGGAAACTGAAATGTATGCAATGTACTGATTTCAAACACATTATAAAACTGGACAAGAAATCAAGTGTGTAACATTCTCCTATGGGAACCACACAGCTCCGGCACGATTTTATCATGCTACATGCCAGTGACTGCTCCTAGCTTCCAGTGGCTACTGGAAGGTATTTTTCTTTCAGAGATGCATCCATTCTCACATCTCAAACCAGCCTTTGAAGCTGAGACATACCTTTTTCTCCCTTTCTACCCGGGAAAGCACAGACACCTTAGAGTCCTGTCATTGTGCATTAAAATTGTGTTCAGAAGGGCAAGGCTTGAAAACCAGGAATCAGGTCAGTTTAACTGTAAGGCTTGCATAAACACGTTAAACTAAATAAAAGACCAAGAGAAGCACGTGTCTGTGGTGTGTAGTTAGTGTTCAACAGTCCTTCACCCTCCCCAGTTCCTTTGACAGGATGGTGAGAGCTCTGTGATAATCTTGTGGGAGGTCACATCCAAACTCAGATGGACTGAAGCATTTATACCTCCAGGACCTGTTTCCCTTTACAGCTCAGATCCAACAGTGCAGGTCATTCTGGCCCAAACCTCTGCCCTTTGTCCTCCTTCCTCCTGCCTCATATGCTTCTGGTTCATTAGGCCAAGCAGGAAAGACCCTAAAATTTCCTTCCATTAAGTCAGTACCTGATGCCATCTGTTGTGGAGATAAAATTCTCTTTTGGACAGGGCAGAAGGATTTCTCCTTGCACTTTTTACAGCTATTCCCATAGTGGGCCAGGATTTACCAAGTTCTCAGCTCAGGAGGAAGTAGAACTGATCTGGAAAATGCCTAAATCCCATTATATAAATGCTTCATGCTAGAGGTCCCACTCTGAACCCACACCAAGTACCCTGCCCACCATGTGTTATACGATTTCATTAAGTGTGAACAAATGACCCAGCTCATTATTGATCTCATTTGAGACCAGAGCTGGCAGCAATTGCACATGTGGAGGTGACAATGCTTTGAAGGGTACCTCAACCTAGTTCCCAGCTCAGTGCTTGAAGTGACTTTTGGGACAAGCTGTACTAAGCTGCCCCAACAGGTCCCATCCTGGTAGGAGGTCACTCCTTCAGAGCTCTGTGCTCCTGCCCAATCCCCACACTTCTGCAAGCAAAGTTTGGAAAGGGCAGCACTCACCTTTGCTCTGCTGTCATGCTAACATCACTTTACTAATAAACTATAAACTGTCACAAAGAATAGATTTGTTTTTCAGAACAAATGTAGGAATGGAACGCTCAGTAGAAAACAAAGCTGTGAAAATTTTAATTTCACACATGTTTTCTCTTGAGTAACTATCCATATGGGATATTTGTTTTATTGTGACTAGGAGTGTCACCTTTAAATCTCAAAATCCTGGGGCAAAAATGAAGTCAAAATAAATAGGAGGGAAAGTAATTCTGGTTTTATGTGTAATGTCAAAACAAGTCATCACTTGAAAAACTTCTAAAGTCAAAACAAATATTATAGAATATATTTTAAAACAGCATGCAGAACAGATAAGAAAGATTTCTTTTTGGAAGAACTAACCCCAGCCCCAATTCATGTGTCCACAGCAAGCAATCTTGTTTGAAAAAAAAAGTAAGCTGAGTTGTTTTATTAGCTGGCCTTCTTCTCCTTCTATTTGAGTTTGTGTTTCAGTGTGCCCAGAGGATTAGCAGATTCTTAATATAGCCTCAGAAAACACATATCTTGACCTAAAATGTCATTTCAGGCAGCAAGAAAACAGAAAAAAAAATCAGTAGGTGACAGGAAATCCCATTAAATAATCATAGCAGGAGAGGAAGAGGTCTTTGGAATACAAACCTTCTGAAAAATTAACATTTTGATAAGTGTGAGATTAAGTGTGAGGTCTTGGTGCATTCTGTTACATATTAAATCTCAACAGATGGAGGCATTTAGAAGAAGTGAACAATTAAGGAAGAAAACTGTCAAGCAGAGAAAATTATTGGAAAAATTATTATTACCGGTTATTTTTTTTCACTGTTATTTTTTATTGAGAAATTAGCACTTCACTGCCTGAGCGAAGAGCTTGTTATGGAAGTGTTAATCTCAAAGAAGAGAAAATAGAGGAAGGTGGGAAGACTTTTCCCCCTTTAATTTTCTTTTCTAACACAGAAATAATTTATTTCCTGTAAATAAGCATTGCTATCACTGATGTCCATGAGAAACAGCACGAGGGTTGGGTTTGGAGGTTTGGATGTGCCTTAGCTGCACATAGCTGATACTATGATTCAAAACTGCTAGAATAAACAATGACATAGGAAGATACATCAAAATGGGCATTAATTTACTTTACAAACAAACGTTTTCTTCTAACCATTTCTTTCCTGCCTTCTGTTTTGCTTGTTTGTCATTGGATGTTTGAGCAGGTAAAACAACTGGACCTTGATCTTCTTTGGATTCATCACAAAACTAATTAATACAAGAAATAAACAAGCTCCAGCAAATTACAGGTGCATCATTGCTTATTGCTCTCAAAGCCCAGAATATTTCTAAATGTGAAAGTAAAGAAGGAAGGCAGATTAACCCTGAAAACAACTATCATAATTTCTAAGGTTGCTGGGATATGCCCTCATTTACGTGTATTACCTAGCAGGTGCTATTTATGATAGTACACGTAACAGGAGCAGCACTGATAGGAAAACACTTCCCTGTTTGTTGAGTATTGTGAAGCTTTGCTCTGCCACCCTATTTCCAGTTCCCTGTTTCCTGTTCTCTTTTCTCACTCCATTGTTGGACAAATCCAGATACACTTTTGAGTCCCTAAATGCACAGCTAGATTAGCTACAAACAGGATGATGACCTCACACCTGGTAATTCTCTGCAAGAACTCAGTGACTTTTGATCTGACAATCATCTCCATGAGTATATATTTTATTTTCACTCTGGCCATCTCAAACTACCCAGATGTAATTGCAAAATCCAAGGACAGAGAATTATATTCAGGTTGACCTCACATACAGAAAACAACTGATAAGCCACCAGTATGACAACTGACTGCAGTTAACCTTTAATTGGGATCCAGCAGCAGCATGTGCTTGTTAATATGCTGCTTTAAAAGCAAAATATAACATGGTCCTGTCTCGTTTATGGAACAAGTAAAATTAATGGAAAATGTTAATCTCTGGTCTAACATGACCATGTTTACCCTGTAAAGCCACAGTGCAGTGAGTATTATTCAACACTGAGTCTCAAGTTGGACTGCTTTGGCTTTGCCTTTACACTGTGAAAGCAGTGCTTTAATATTCACTTAGCAGACATAAAAGTTGGAGTTTTTTTAAAAAAATAATTTACACATGTGTGTATTTAAACACAAGCAGGCACTTCTCTCTAGTGTTACATAACTCTAATACTTATTTCCCTGTTTATCTTCACAGGAGATATAGGGCAGGGAAAAAAGAAAAGGTAAACCTCACTTAAATTTATTAACAGAGTCCTTTGCACCTTCATCCCTGTGTTGCACTGCATGTAGATAATCCAGGCAGTTTGAATCATTAGTATTTCCATGTGAAATGGTTATTTGGGGAAGTGCTGCTCCACAAAACAGAACTAGAAATACAAAACATGTTTGCAACGACCACTCTGTGGACACAGAGATGAAATCTGTATCTCACTGCAGCAGAGACAGTGGCCAAGGGGACCACCTATGGTAAAGTAAGAACTTGAATGAAAAACATACACTGGAGAAGATGAGGTGTTTTGCTGGTTTTGGCTGGAGTGGAGTTAGCTTTCTCCAAGTGGCTTGTAAAGAGCTGTGTTCTGGATTTGTGCTGAACACAGGGTTGATAATGAGATGTTTTTGTCATTGCTGAGCAGGGCTTGCACAGAGCCAAAGCCTTTTTTACTTTTTCTACTGCCATGCTGGAGAGGAGACTGGGGGTGCCTGGCAGGTTTGGAGGGGCTGGGACAGGTGGCCCCGGTGGATCAAAGGGACGCTCAGGACCATATGACTTAATGTTCAGTACAGTAATTTCACGACTATAAGGCGCACCCTTTTGACTAAAATTTTTCCCCAAACCCGGAAGTGCGCCTTATAGTCCGGT
>PYHW01010334.1:11633235-11650017 GCA_013186435.1 Turdus rufiventris
AGTGATGGTGTTTGAGTTCCCAAATTAACACCAAGTGTGGTGGGGCCCTGCTCTCCTGGGGATGGCTGAACATTCCCTGGGAAACAGGGAATTCATTCCTTGCTTTGCTTTACATTCCCTTTCAAACTGTCTTTATGTCAACCCACGAGTTTAATACCTTTTACACTTCCAATTCTCTGCCTTATTCTGCAGGTGGGGGAGTGAGCAAGTGGCTGTGTGGGGCTTGGCTCCTGGCTAGGGTTGAGCCATGGCAGGTGTAAAGGTACCTTTAGAAGCTGCCAAGCTAATGGATTTATATGAAATAAAACCAGGAGCCAGAGGGATTTGCATGCAGACACTCCTTGTGGCATGGATGGAATAACTGGGCAGGAAGAGAATGGAACTGAAGGCTTAGAATAGAACTGAACTACCCAGCACCTCCAAGGGAAAGGAGAGTAGAGTAGAGTTCACAGACAACTGGAGAAGAGCCCAGGGCCTCCAAAGGTAGTAGAAATACACCACAAAAGTATAAAGTCAAGCCTGATTCACATTGCCCTTTTGAACTGTGCAGAGGCCTGTTAAACAGTGATCTCTTAGATGGCAGTGAACAGGAACCATTCTCTTCTGACACCTTAAAAAGAATGATGGAAACATTGCTGGAGTCCATGTTCACAGGACATAGTTTGGTTTTCTTTCATGAAAATTAGTTGGTTATCTGGTCTGACAGAAAAGAGATAAAATAACTTGTAGAGTTGATCCCTGGGCTTTCAGGCCACACTTTAATTCAAGAAGCAAGAGACAGTCCCAGTACATGGGCTGGCTAGGACAGTGGGAGACCCTCACCCAGTTCACTCAGTGCAACAGCTCTGCAACAGGGAGACTTCTGGGTTCTCACTGTGGAAACCCAGGGATTTATTTCTATCAATAAACAGTTCATTAAAACCAGCTGTTGTTTGATTTGCAGCCTCTGTGGGGAGTGCAGGCTGCACCTTACTCCCGGCTGGCACAAGCTCAGCAGAATTACTGGCGGTCCCAAATCTCACAGCCTGATCACCAACCTCATTCAACAAAGCTAAAAGAGAGATAAAGCTGGCAAGGAAGCAGCTGACCCAGGGACAAGAGGCATTCATTTTTCCCACCCTTTAGACCAACACTAGCCTGCCCAAAGTCTTTTTATCGGGTGAAATTTCATCTGTTGCAGAGGAGTTCTGAAAGAGATGAATCACTCAGAAAGATAAGGTTCTCAATTGAGGCCATAAATAACAAATCTAGACAGCAATGTCACCCCTACATTTTAGGCCATTGAATGGGAACATAATGAAGTGCAGTGCGCAGCTACTGAAGCGGAAGCTTAGAGAAGAGACACAGTTTTTCACACAACCTGCTGGTAGATTTGAGACTCAAAACCCATTTTTCCTGTTTATTTACCTGGCACCCTGCCAGGGCCCTTTGGAGTCCTGGCCTGAGCCCCAAATTAAATCTATTCTTATTCTTGCTTTGTGGGACAGATCTACTGAAGCTTTATGCATTTGGGAGCCCATTCGTGTGCTGACAAGCCTGCAGTGGCCCAGTCTCTGAAATGCAAACAGAAACGTTTTTGGGGCACAACTCCAAGGCCTGCAACACTTGCCAGAGCAGCACACACCTCCTCCTTTTCATTCCTCTGAAGTAATAAGCTTAAAGTCAAAGTACCCCTTAGGAGGTTTCACCAGGCAGCTCTTCACAGCACTTTGAAGGACTCCTGACCTCTTAACAATTGGCCCTAGCAGGAACAGACCACTCATTGATTCTTCCTGGTTTAGTCAGATCCTCAGTCAGCTCTCCAAAAAGGCTCAGAGGGATCTGGATAGGTTGGATCAATGGGTCAAGTTCAACTGTAAGATTCAGCAAGGCCAAGTGCCAGGTCCTACACTTGGGTGACAACAACCCCCTGCAGCACTACAAGCTGAGGAAGAGTGCCTGGAAAGCTGCCCAGAGGAAAAGGACTTGGAGGTGTTGGTTGACAGCAGCTGAACATGAGCCAGTGTATGCCCAGGTGGCCAAGAAGGCAAATGGCATCCTGGCCTGTATCAGCAACAGCGTGGCCAGCAGGACCAGAGCAGTGATTGTACCCCTGTACAATACTGGAGAGGCCAACCTTGAGTGCTGTGTCCAGGTCTGGACCCCTCACTAAAAGAAAGAGACTGGAGGGGCTCCATATGTTCGGAGAACAGCAACAAACTGGTGAAGGAAGGGTCTGAAGCACAAGTTATTATAATGAGCAGTTGAGGGAGCTGGGGGCATTCAGCCTGGAGACAGGGAGGCTCAGAGGACACAGGTGGGGATCAGTCACTTGACCTGTGTAACAAGTGACAGAATGAAAGAAAATGCATTCAAGTTGTGCTGAGGAGCTGGATTAGGGGGATATTGCTTCACTGAAAGGGTGGTCAGTCATTAGAATCAACTGCCTAGGGAAGTGGTGGAATCACCATCCCTGGAAGTGTTCAACAGGCCTGCAGAGGTGGCATTTAGGGACATGGCTTAGTGGTGAACTCCGCATTGCTGGGTTAGCAGTTGGGTTTGATGGTCTTGAAGGTTTTTTCCAACTTTAATAATTCTGTGAAAATTCAGAAACCTCCCTCTAAAACCAGCAAGTAACCATTCCTCAGCCACTGCCAGCATTGCTGTCCTCCAAGCAACCAAGCCAAGGGGCCACACCTCTGAGAGGATGCAGGGTGAGCCAAGGCCATTTTTGTTCTGGGGCTTGTTCAGGGGATGCTGCAGAGGGCAGTAACAAACACGACTGCATTAGGCAGGGTGTGGGTGGAGAGGTCCGAGCCTGAGAGTTAAGCTGTGCCTAAAGGGAGAGAAAACATGGGATGCAGACACAGAATGTAAAAAGGAAGGAAGAAGAGGTAGCAGTGGCTTTGCCTGCTGGAGGGAGGGTGCAGAGGGCTGCATGCCCAACCCACTCCCCATGCTGAGCACAATATTTGCCTTTGGCTCACAGGCCCTTCTCAAATAAATAAGTTGTCACTGCTCTGGCTCTCCCAGAAAAGCTGGTATCTCACCAGAGGTAAGAACTGAGTAAGTCCTTGTTTTTTCTCCATTTGAGTCAAATGACCCACAAAGCACATGCCCCTCTCTGCAGGGAAAGGACTGGAATAATGTGCGCACCACAAGAGGGTCCCGTGTGCTGGGGCAAAGTGCCCACAATCCAGGAGGAGATCAAACAGAGCAGAAACACACATTCTTACAATGTGGTGGTGGTTTTAAATAAATTACACTGTTGCCTTTTTTTTTTTCTTTCTTTCCTAACTAAAAGACTTTTAAAGAGCAGGGTACAGTCCCCCACGCAGTTAACAAAATCCCTGCTACCGGCAATACTGTGGTGCCCTCAAGTGGATGCAGAACACTGAGAAATGTGCTACACTGCAGTCCCTGCTCCCTGCCTCACAAAGCCAGCCTGCAAACAAAGCTCTTGCCTGCCACAAGAGCTCTTTGCAGTGCCAGAGGAATAAACGTGCTTCAGCATTAAGACTGCCAGACCAACAGTTTCTCACTTAAGAGAAATTTATTTTTCAAGAAATTATTTGATTTATGAAAAAAAAAAATTAAAAAGGGGATTGGTTACAGCACTACCCTCATGATATTTCCAAGGAGTAAGCGGAAAACAGATGTTTTTGGGTCCAACCAAAGACCAAATGTCCTTGAGCTTGATTCCCCTCACCAGATACAGTATTGCTGGCCTTCCTCTGGAAATTGGCCTGTAGATGCCCAATTGCCTGACAATTTCCCAGCAGTCCCAGCCTGTCCTGGTACCCAGGACAGGGCTTGGCATTTGCCCCTGCTGAATTTTATGGGGTTCCTGTTTATCCATTCCTCCAGCCTGCCTGGGAAAAGCATCCCTGACCTCAAGAATTAATCATCTGCAAATCTGATGAGGGTGCATTGCATTGCCTCCTCCAGGCCATTGATGATGTAGAATTGGACACACCCAAACAACAAGCAGAAAACTGCAGGGGTCTGTAAAGTGCAACTCATTAACCACTGCCCTCTGATCCCAGTCATCCAGCCAGCATTTCACCAATCTTGTAGCTGCCCATCCACCCTTCCACCCAATCCTGCCTTGGTTACGAGAGTTTTATGGGAGACAGTGCCAAAAGTCTTACTAAAGTCAAGGGAAACATCATCTCTTGCTCATCCCTCATTCCCAGATCCCAGTCATTTCACCATAGAAGACCATCAGATTAGTCAAGCATGACTTAATCTTGTGAGCAGCTGTAGAAAGAATTGGCAATACGAGACTAAAGCTACCTCAAACCATATTGATTAGAAAGAACATTCCTAGGTGCATAGAGGAATCATGGTCAAGCAGAGTCAAACAGAAGCAACTGTCCAGCAGAGCAGGAATGGATACAAAACATCTTAAATGAGTGAATTTAGTTTAGAAATGGCTTATCTTATTTAGTTCTCTGAATCAACTGCTTTAGAGCATTCCTATGCAAAAGTATCAAAGCCACTATTAAAAACCTGGTAAAGATTGAACTCTCAAAGGAATTAGTTAAAGAACCTGATTACAATACCTGCGAGTCACTGAAGGAGTGCATGGACAATGCACTCCTAAAACACCATCAGGACATGGGACTTCTAGAATGTGGGCCAGGCACAAACAGACCCCAGCAAGCAGCATGTTTGAGCAGAAACAGCAGGTTTGATCACAGCCCATAGTCACAGCAAATTTTAGTCTCACTACAGGAAGACCAGTGTTTAACTCTGGACAAAAGACATTTGCCATCCTTGTCCTCAAGAAACATGCCTTTCAGACATAGCCAAAAAGCTTTGTGTGCTTTAAGTCAATCAACCCACAAATCAAATTCCCACCTGCGAGATATTTGGTGAGTGCAAGAATTTTTCCCTGAGGATCCATCAGAAGTGAGTTAAACTGTAGTGCAGAACCAGTGGCATGTCAGGATTGTACAGCTCAGCCAACCACTACAAGAGCTGTAACTCAACACAAAACCCTACCAAAAAAAGGTAGAGCTATGAATACAAAAGATTATTCGTAATCTTTCTGTGACAGATGAGGAAGCTGTTAGTACAGGTAGAAACATGTTTAAAGGCACCTAGACTCTGACTAATAAAATTATTTTTTATGGAGAGAGAGAACTAAGAAAGCTAAAAGACATTTCATATTAGCTTGAAGTTGGACTGACGACAGTCTACACCTGCCAGTTTTATTCCAAAAGTACAGACCCATGCAGAGAACAGGAGGGACTGCTGACATTGCCAGAGCAGCTCTTATGCCAATGCCACTATCAATTTGACATTGACTGGGCAATGACACTGCTTTGTAGCACCATCACTGATAACAAACCCCAGGAGAGCATGAAACAAAACCCTGGCCACTCCTGGCACTTTGTTTTGACTGTGACACTGTCAAAGGAAGCTGAAGGAAGCAAACCTGCACTCTGGCTGCCACTGGTACACACCTGGTTTGGATACAGTCACAGCTCACATTAACAGCTTGCAGTCATTAATACAAGGGCAACCAGGAAGCAGCAGTTACTTGCAACAGAAATATAATATTAAGTTAATTGCAGAAATGAAACATTAAGCAAGTAAAAGGTGATGTGTTGATCAAGGCAAATAGTTGAGTTGAGGGTGTAGAAGATGCAGCAGAATAGCCTTCTGCAGAGGATATCTCTTCTGGCCCTTAGTGCTCACCAAGCACCAGTCCTGGCCCAACCTGAAATGCATTTCCCAGGGCAGGCCCGTGGCCACACCAAACCAGAAGCATGAGGAGAGGACTCAGTTGTAGGCTTGCCTCAGACCAAGCTCCTCAGGCTTCTGATTCCTTTCTAAACATTCTGGCCAGCAGCCGACATCCACCTCTGCCACCCTGGGCAGCAGCTTTGCCTACAGTAAAGAGTTGCTCTCCAGAGACATAGAGGCTAAAATAGGGATTCATATCACTATATGCCATACTCTTTGGAAGGCTGGCAACCTCAAAAATAAAAGGTTCAGAGACATTTCTCCTTACCAAATAGCTCCTAAATCTGTAAGTCCAAAAGCCAGGTGTTTTCATTTTGTTAAGCAAAGGGGATACAAGGATTGCAAGATAATCTTGTAGAAACAAGAAGTGATCACAGAGTAAAAGTGGCACAACAAACAAATGCAGATCAAGGAATACAGCTTTTGATTTCTATAAAACTCAAAAAGCATGAATTCCAAATATAACATGTCAGAACTTTATTTCAAAAAAGGGGGAGGGGGAATTTTAGAACTTCTCAATTTTATTTTTGAGGCAGCATGGACCTCAACTCTAACCCCAACAAGCTGCTTTTCAGTAACTTCAAAAGGATTCATTTTGAAGTGAATGTAATATGTCTGAAGATCACCAAAACTAGTAAAAAGGCAATAACTGTGTTGATCCATGCAAGACTAACTAGCCTGATCTCAGAAAAATGTCTTGATTTAAAAACATGTAACAATAATGTAGAAATTGACATTAAGTGCAGCTTGGGTATTGAT
Source organism: Turdus rufiventris (assembly GCA_013186435.1). Taxonomy (NCBI): domain Eukaryota; kingdom Metazoa; phylum Chordata; class Aves; order Passeriformes; family Turdidae; genus Turdus; species Turdus rufiventris. The sequence goes on from PYHW01010334.1 coordinate 11,639,728, forward strand.
GATAAATTAGACCCTACTAAATAGCTTCTTTCCTCATGACAGTCAGGATATATTGCATCTCTCTTCCCCCGCATCTTCTGGAACAACTTTTTACTGGTTGAAATGGGGCAAAAATGAACCATTAAGATAAACAACAACATACAGTACTAAAATTCATGTTCATCATGTGACTTGGGATGTTATCTTGCTGGTCAGAAAGAAATCAGAAGTCTGAGTTGCTCAGTGCAAAGCAAGACCAGTTCCAGTAGGCTGAAAAGAGGCTCTTGGAATCCCTTCAAAGTTTAAGGATCACAGATAATTAATGACACCAGCAATATTCTAATAAAATTTATTATTACCTCTACCTTTATAATCCTCAATTCAGGATCAGTCATTCAGGTCTAGTTGGTGAGGAAAAAAGTCACAGTAACCTCAGTCATAGAAAGAGGAGGTTAAGTACCTAGAGCCAAACCCTTTTGCTGTGTGCTATAAGCTAACTGTTGGAAGTGAAAAAGGGGGAGGGCAAGACAAGAGTTCTGCATTGATAATTTTTTTATTAGTTATGAAACATACCTGCTTAAGGGAAGAAAAAAAAATGCTGCCTAGGGATTGTACTTAGAAAAGTATTCCCTGAAAAGTTAAATATTTCCCTCTAAAAATGCACCTGGTGAGACTTCTGAAATTTTTTAATTTTCAAATGCATCTTGTCTGAATGTGACGAACCAGGATGCAGAAGGGCAAGGACAGTTTAGAAGATGTGTCAGCAAAATGCTCTACAGAAGTCTGACTCACTCAGCCAAGAAGAAGGAAGTCTGGGAGAAAGCAGGAGAACAGACACCATCCCAGAGAGACTCATAGCAGCTCACAAAGCAGAACAGTAGGGATGTAGCACCTCCCACCCTCTGGCTGAGCTTTTTTCCTTTGTTGTGTGTTTGGTTGGGTTTTTTTTAACTGGATCCATTCACACCAGGAACTACAACAGCGTTTTCCTTTAGATGAAAGTGGATGCCTTATCTGGTCCTGCATTCATTTCTTGATCTTTCCTTTATGCTTGGCCTGGCTTAGGGAAATTCTTCATTATTAGGCTGTGATGTCTTAAGAGATGCTTAAGATGAAAATCAACTGACCTCTGTGATACCATATCTCAATATAGACTTCAAGTTATTATCATATTGCAAAATTGAGAGAAAGATACAACATTTCAGTAAATAGAATGAGTAAGCCTCCACTTGTAGTGACTCCTGGTTACTGTAATCAGACACAATGAATAAGCTTTTATGGAAAATGTGCTTGGATGTAGCTTTGGATGCACAACACATGCATTAGCAATGTTTATGCATTGACTCATTATACAACCTTTCTGCATATCCCTTCTGAAAATATATGGGTTTTCAGACATGAACAAAAATAGGATGCCCAATATGTAGGAAAGTTTGTTTTTCACTTGTCCTCCATGAAGCAGAATCTCCCTGAACTCAAAAAGATCCTTGGCCAGAGTTTGAATGGACAAGATTTAATACTCCAATATAGTGTCAGACCACAAAGCGAACAGCAAATGCTCTAGGTTCCTTATTATTCAACACTTCTTCCACATCCTGGAAGAACCTAAACTCCAGGACACGGAGGCCTTATGTTCAGAATTACAGCAGGAGTCTACCCAAATGATACCAGGCCCCTGTCTAAAGTGAAACCCAGAATTTGAAAGGAACACTCTGAACTCCTTGAACTAGCATTTCCCCATGAAACCACCACTGGAAAGGTTCCAGCTATTGCCTTGAAACAGGGTGTAAGGACATGCATGTAGCAAAGTGTGAGGCAAGGTGCTGTGGGGAAGACTGAGCACACAGGGAACTCTGAAAAAGAAAGGCTAGCTGAACAAGTTTTGCAGGACCCACCCATGTACAAAAACCCACCAGTGTGCCAAAGCAGTTATTGAAACATCACGACCTGCACTGACCTAAGCTGCCAGCAGGAATTGCTGCTGGTGTTATCAGCAGGCAGTGTGTGAAGTGAGACCCAGTGCCAACTAGGTCAGGACATGGTTACAAGCAGAGTCAAGAAAGCCACAGCATGCAGAGAACCTAAAAGTGAATCTGTGGGACCAAACCTCTGCTTCTACCACAGAGTGCTGTCGTTGATTACCTTTGCTACGTGCTTTCATGCAGCCTTGCTCCAAAGCTGACACCCAGGCAACAGCCCACCATGATCCCAGCTTCCAGGTGCCCTTCTGAGGTACAGCATATGATCTCAGCAGGGAATTTGCAGCAAAGCTACAAAACCTGCCTGACTCCTTGAGGCAGTGGCTCAGGGGGCAGGTGGGAAGCAAGATAAGGCAGCACAGCTCTGGCCAAGCCACTGCTGGTTCACAATGCCTGCTAAAACATGATCAATAGAACAATGCCTGCTAAAACTGATGGAGCAAATATATTCCAATGATGCTTGCAACATGTGCCACACCAACAGGCGTGGAGATGGAAATCAGGTATCTAGAACTCAAAGAAACCCAATCAAGTATGGAATCTACTGTCACAGGGATCAGAGCACAAGGCAGTGTAGTCTGCTAAACTTCAGCATGAGCCCTTTCAGCAAGGTAAGCGATTCCATTTCTGGCAAAACATCCCAGGCACTTGGGATCAGAGATCTATATATAGGGGGAATCCCCAAGTCAGAGATTACATCTTACTACTTACAGTGCCAAGGATCATCCTGACCTCCTTGAATATATCCAATCTTTCTCTTTACACTGGTATCTTTAGCTTCCACAATAATTCAGATGTACTTAGATGTTGCATACTAAACCCTAGGATCTTCCTTTCATCCATTTCTAACAGTCTGACTGACCATTTCATCAGCTCCTAGCCCTACGCAATGCTGATTCCTCCTATCCAGCCCAGCTGAGTGAGATTTTCCTAAGGAAGTCATACAGCTTTTAGTCTTGTATGGAAGTCATTTCCATCTCCTTTGATACCTGCATTGGTTCTCTCTGTATTCTTTAGCTTTATTAAACCTTTTCAAGGACTGCAGACAGCACTCAAACCAAGTATGTTTACATAGCAGTACACCAGTATTTTCTTGAGCTCTCTTCCTAATAATATTCCAATTGGTTACTGTGGTACAGGGTTTGGGCAGACATTTCCAGAGAGCTGTGCATAATGCAGAAGAACCATCCCCAAACACCACTCCACAGCCCCTTGTGTTGTATGTATGTTAGAATACCTTTTCCCCCATGTGAATTCCTTGTGTTCTGTCAACATAGGCTTTATTTACCGTGGAAGGCATATTTGGTAGTCTAATTTACAAGCTTCAACATGCACAAAACACCAGTATCATATTTACTACACCTTCCCTGTGTTCCTAAGGCTAATTTAAAAATGACACAGGACAACATCTCACTCAGTTCATATAAGGTCCTTTAGACTTCAGCAGTCAATGCTGCCTGGGTCTGGAGAGCTTTATCAACTGCCCTAAAAAGCTGCCACTGGCACATCAATTTCAAGTAGTTCCTTGGACTAAAATCTTTAACAGAACACAGCTTGACATGAAAATTTCCAAATTTCTCAGCTCTGAACATCAATGCATGTGACTTGGCTTTTTTTTCCAGATGAGAAGCTAGAGCAGCAAGAGGAACATTCTCTAACCCATGGCAAACAGCAAGCCAAAAGCCAGGGTTTCTTTGAAGCTCCATCTGTTGTCCCTAAAACCAGTGCTTTGTTGATATTTGCATTGCTCAGCACCCATCATTGCAATTAGGAAGTGTCTTTGCAGTACTGGACATCTGCCAAGTCTAAAGATCACACTGAAAGAGATTTAGGCAGACACTCACCTTTCACTCAGGTACCCAAGACCTGCTGAAGATTCAGAACTTCTCATTACTGTACCTTCCTGAAATGTTGATGACTGCTTCCTGCTGGATGGCTCAGAGTGCCTCCAGCACACAGCAACTGCTGCAGTTCCCAGCATTTCCCCACCACTGTGGAGGGGACTTCACAGGCTTCTACTGCACAGAGTTGTGTGTTCATTGCATGTGTATCCAAACAAACTACTTCAAAGTACAGTGCCACTCTGCAGTAGCAGTGAAGAGCTTTATGCCCCAATGAGTCACGGAACACAAGCAGCACTGTACAGATCCATGGCACTGAACAGCTTTCTGCCAAACTCTAAGCAAACAAGACAAGGAATGTAAAGAGCTAAGACTCAAATATTTTATCCATGACTTGGCAGTGCTAGGCTCATATAATCATTTAGGACCTCTAAGATTTAAGACTACATTCAAGACTACAAAGGAATCAAGTGCAAATCCAATTCATATTTCTGTAAATATAGTTACTTAAAAGCCAATTAAAAATACACTTAATAGTGACATAAAATATGGGGAAAGCCAGAGACACAAAGCATGTAACAAAGAGGAATTCAAAGCATGCCTGCACTTACCACATAACATACACATTTAGTGGGTACAGAGACCCTTATAACATATAAGGGTTAGGACCAATGGATAGATGCTGTTTAAAACTGACCTATTCCTTGTTTATTCAGGGTTCAGAACAGTGGTACCACTATTCCCCATCAAATTAGTCATATTTCATTGCAAAATCTGCCCAGATTTTAGCAATTCATCTGATTAGAGCCAGAATCTTGAAATTGCATCATTGTTTATCTGTGAATATTCTACCTGCCAAGAGAAGGAATTGAGGTGAGGAGTCAGATTTTTATCTCAGGTTTCATTTCAGCAACTCCCATGAAAGTGCATGGACAGGCTGTATAAAGACTTCTGTGTCCATACAGGTGTACACCTCTATCTTAGAAGTCATATTGCATTGCCTGCTCCATTCTTTATGGCCTTTATCTTGCAAGATTTATCACTTAATTACTTTATGTGAAGCAGTAAGCAAACAAGGGCACACTGTACCAGCTCCCTGACAGACTGAAAATTCTTGTGCTCCAGGCAGGTGGGCACAGAAAATCAAGTTGGGAGGAGATACATGCATCAAGCAGGAAGGGAATACTCCCATATTAGTTTATCCTTAGCTGAAACAGAACATGCCTTACCAATAAGTGTTAAAGAGAGAAATATGATAAAGTGTGGCATTTGTTTTATCCTTGCCACTGAGAACTGTGTTTTGTGTGAACAGCAAGGCAATAACAGTGTAAATGACTGGAAGACAGAAACAAGGAGTAACAGATCTTTGAGGAGGAGTTCAGGGAGCAAGCTAGACTTCACACCCAGGCTAGAACTCAAATTGAAGTAAATTGTTGAATTTTTAATTTGATACTTACCACCACTCCCAGAATTAGTTAAAACTGTTTAGCATGAGACCAGTATCAGGTACTTAAAGAACAGAAATCCACAGAAGGGACCAAAATAGTGACAATTTGACAACTAAACTTCAAACTCACACCCTCTGCCCTTCACTCTCTGCTGTTAGGGATTTTACAATTTCCCTCCTGCTACAACAGTAGCAGCTTAATAGTGCCTTCCACAAGACTAAATGAGGAACAGAAGTATGACTCCTCCAGCATCATGGTGATGGATTCATGAACAGATTTTTATTCCTCGGTCAAGTGTCCTTAGAGGAGAGGTTCTTGTACTTGTCAAGGACTCAATTCTAGGTGCTGTCACAACAAGATTGACTTCATGAGCAGAGTCTCCAAAACTTAAACTCTATTTAATGTTTGAATTGCAACTAACCTTACAGAGCAGAGTACAGGCTGAGTCATAGAACCAAAAAAATGTCCTAAGGTAGAAACGACCCACAGGGATCATCAAGTCCAACACCTGGCCCTACACAGAGCACCCCAAGAGTCATACCACATGCTTGAGAATATTGTCCAAACATTTAAAATCTGTCAGGCTTGGTGCTGTGACCACTTCCCTGGGAAGCCTGTTCCAGCACTCAAACAGCTTCTGAGTGAAGAACCTTTTCCTAATATCCAACCAACACCTCCCCAACACAGCTTCCTGACATTCCCTCAGCTCCCATCACTGGAGTGGAGAGACCAGTGCCTGCCCCTCCCTTTACCCTCATGAAGGAGGTGGAGACTGAGTCATGCTATACCCAGTAATAAGTGAAAAGGGAAGTCATCTTTCTGCAGATAGGTTTCTTTTATAGTGCCAGCTGCTGAGTAGAGTTTTTGGACCACAGCTTTAGATTTAAAGGCTGGAAGTTCCCAAACCCAAACCCATTTTTCCAACAAGAATTACATTAGGGAACTTAGTGAAGTGTTCTCATTTACCTTTGTACACTTCACATAGCTTGGCAGCTCACTGTTAGCTGATAAGAGTACTATACTGTACATGTATCCAGTAAGAGCTTATAAAGAAATACACTGTTTCAACAGATCTCTCTCCATTAAATACAATGTCCTGAAATGCAGCCTTGAGGGTGACAGTAATGCAGGATGGACATTTTGTAACCTTGAAAAAGCGTCTAGCAGTTACTGTTACCCAACATTTAAGATTGTTATTTTTTGTCCTTTAAAGCTAATCAAACAATGTTTCTGTAATTCACTTATGCTTTTAAGACTCCACGAGAACCTAAAAGGGAAGATAGTTGTCTATAAGGCAGAAAAAAACCATGGAATAGATTGAAAACTGGTGAGTGGCAACTGCCAAGGTATACAGACATCCTGCAGCGTGTCATTGAGGTGGGGAAGGAATGTAAATCAACTGCCTATCTGCAATGGTAAAAAAAAAAAAAAAAAGGGATGACTGATGACAACCCACAGCTTCTTATCAGTCCCAGGGCTCTTTCATAAGCTCCCTCTCATGCCAGTTATATTTCCTGTGGGTTCTCCAGCAGTCATGGAATAATAGAAAGGTTTGATAAACCATAGACTACAAAAGAAAAATAGCTGTAGCTATTGTAGTACTGCTGTGAAGTAACATAGCACTGCTTCTCAATATCCAACATAAACTAGAGAAGTAAAACAGCAGGAGTTAACAATTGTAACATTAGAATAATTATGAAGAATTTTTTTCAAGATCTGTAATCTAGATGAGTACTTGGGAAACTTTTCAATTGATGAAAAAACACTTCTGCAGAGTAAAAATTTTCTTCTCAGGTTTCTTTCTGAAGAGACTGATACTTCTTCCCACCACCCCAAGAAAGCCAAAGTGTTTCAGTTCCCATACCATAGCAGTTTCTCCAACTGTTTAGAATATGAAATGTCCAGAACACTTTTTTCTTCATTGGCTTCAACTTTTTAAAATTTAACATCTGTATAACAAACTGTAAACAAAAGGTGGATACAATTAGCATATGTATTCCTTATGCCTGAAATACCATTGAACTTCTGCAGCAGCAGCACTCTTTAAAAAAACAAGCAAGAACAAGACTATTATGGGGAACAAACCTTTTGCACTAGAAACACAGGACAACTACCTCTATCCTGACAGATGAGATTCCACACCCTGTTTCATATAATCACAATGAGATCAACACCTTAAGTTTATCATTCCATTACCCTTAGGAAGGAGATGTGCTGTTCTTAAGCATGCTCCAAGACTGGGGTAGGCACACATTCTCTGCCCCTGCTTCAGCCCTCCTCCTCATCAGGTATAGGTCCCACTCCTGATCACTCTCCCTGTGTAATGTGGAGAATTACAGCTAACCCAAAAACAAGGGAGGGCAGGTATGAACATACACTTGCACCAGAAATGTAATTCAGTTCAAACCTGACCAATCCAGTAACAGACATGTAAAATCTACTTCTCTTAACATTCAGTGCATTTTAGAGAATTCTTAGTATTAATGCTTTTTAAAATCCAAATTAGTAATTTATTAATTACCATTGTAAATCCTGAAGGATTTTCTACTATTCTGAAATTTGAAAAGCAGGCTACACTTACAATACTGTTTTAATACAAGAGCCATTTTATTCATATAAGTCCAGAACAGTACTGATGATTCCATCATAACACTTAACCACAGGAACAGCTCAAAAAACTGACATTTACATGCATCTACCAATATTTTAACTGGTGGTTTATACAGAGTGTTCATGTCCTTGGTTATGGTCAAAACTGGATACTAGGTACTTGTTAGCAAAGAACAGAACAGCATAACACTCTGCTCATGCCTTAGGAGGTTTTTTAAAAGCTAGTTCATGTTTTTCACAAACATCAATTGGCATTTTTGGGAACTTTTTTTATATTAGCTTCTCATAAGATCTCATCTTTAAAACATCTCACACAAGTTTTTGTTCTCCAGACACTGTAGTGCTTTGTAAGTAACACAGACCATAATCACCAAGTAGCCATCATTGTTGCTTAACCCAAGCAGCATGCAAGGAGTGGAAGAGCCCACAGTGAAAAGCGTTCAATTAAATTCTTTTTAATGACCTGCAGGTATTATTAGAAGAACAAAAAACATACAAAAATGCAAACTTTATGCTGAGTGTCTTTTTAAAAGCTAGCAGCACAAAATAGTTTTTGAACAGACCATACATCTGTTGTCTCTTGAACAGTAGTACATCATTTTGGTTTTGCAAACGCTGATACATCAAGAGCTTTGCCACTGTTGCACTGTTCATATAAAGTCTGAAAGTAAAACACATAGGGTATTCAGGTGAACACAGTTGTACTGCACATGGATTCAAACTATATAAAAACATTATCACCTGAACTAAATAATCACATACTGAAATATTCCATACCAAAACTGCTCTTGTCAAACCAAAAAGTAAAAACATTTAAGACTTCTTAGTTATAGCAGCTGTAATGCAGTGCAGTGCCCAGAAGGAAATACATACGCTGTCTTAACAGTGCGGGCAAAATTATAGAGCTTCACAAGTCAGGAGAGAACATGAGCTGCAGAGATCCAAAATCAAGATCTAAAATCAAGTTTACTCAATGAAATGTCTCCACTATGGAAACACCAGCATGGAAGGAGAGTTATTTGTGTACTCAGGGCACACAAGCTTTACATGAGATACTCAAATGCCCACAAACAACCACATCGTCATTTTGTTAGAAGAAAAACTACCTGTTCACCCTCATATTTAAACAGATCAAGTGCAACTGGAAGCGTAAGTATAAAAACTCGTTTAGATTTAATATACACTGAATTTGCTTTCCTCCTCATGAAAGCAGCTTTGCCTTCTCAAGGTCTTGTGCATACTTTACCACCATTGCTTCTGAGACACAGGTAGAAAGAACAGTGTTGAAGATTTATCAAGCTTCTCTTTTAGGCAATAAAAAGAGGCTGCAATACTTCAACACACAGGAACTAACTTACACACAGCATTAACAGTTCAGCAACTTCCAGGAAGCAGGAAAAGTTGCAGTCCAAAAGTGTGTTACACTTAACAGATCAATTTAGATGATTTCGCCATAGTGAGGACTCTTAAATTAGAAGACCCCCCCCCCACATAGGGGAAGCTTAAAAGCAAAGCAGATCTACTGGAAGATGAAAAGGAAAGAAAAAACTAAAAATAAAGATTACTGGCATCATTTTCAACCCTTCCAATTCAGAAGATTCTAAAGAGATTCTGCACCCTTGCAAATAAAAGCATTAAGATATGCAATGTTTTCCCAGCTATGCTAAAGACTTCATAGATGCATTGTTTCTGCTTTCACTATTCTAACCTTTGTCTGCATGAGCACGTACTACTATACAAAACAAAAAAGTTTGCTTACCCTTGCAGCTCTAGAAATAGAATTGGGAGAATTCAAGCCAACAAGCTGGCCAAGGATACGTTTCACTTCCTCTGTTGTTCCTTTTGCATTTGGGACACCTGTAGTTAATTTATAGTTATGCTGAAACTGTATACATTCAGTGTAAAAATTGCCAGAACAGTTTGTAAGAGGCTTAAGAATCAAAATATTGAAGCCTTTTCCAAGCAGACGTAGGCACCAAACAAAACTGAGTCATGCCAACAAGCTCATAGTACATCTAAGAGTAAAGTGTTTCTTAAAGCATAGTTACAAATGCTATTAAATAAAAATGTATTTTAAAATAAATGTACCTGTTTGACAGTGACTTTGAATTTGAACATAGGGATGTACCAGCAACTCCGAAACAGAAATTCTTTCTTTAGGATTTCTTATTAAACAGCGCTGCAAATAAAAAGAGGAAGAATGTTTTGCCTATAAATTATGAATTGTCCTAGGAATTCACAGTATTTACTTTGGATGTTGAACTAAAGGACATAAGTCAGACTACTTTCAGTATTTACAGTAGTTTCACGAATATAAGCCGCACCATTTTAACTAAATTTTTGCTCCCACACCGGAAATGCGGCTTACATTCAGGGGCGGCTAATATGTGAATAACTTTCTGATATTTCCAACCCCTGAAGTGGAAACCGAGG
>PYHW01010334.1:11661427-11691166 GCA_013186435.1 Turdus rufiventris
AAACTAAAACAGCAACTTTTTGTTCTTTGTCCATATATAAGCCACACTTCAGGTTCGGACCAAAATTTTAGTCAAAACAGTGCAGCTTATAATCGTGAAATTACTGTAGTTTTGCAGTAGCAGTGAAGACAAGCTTCAAATATAGAGAAAAGCAGGTCCACTCAGAAAGTGGAAAAACAATACAAAGAAGTTCTACAAAATGAGGATTTAAAAATACTTTGAAAGTTACAAGATTGCTTTATCTCTTTTTAAAAAACTAGATTATATAAACAAAGATATTTTGAAATAAACTCATTTAAACATTAATTTCCTTTTATTTTGATCTTACTGATTAGCCAGAACCTGATTTCTCTTCATCTTTATATGCTTCCTTTCATACAAAGAATCTCTACAGTAAAATCAGAAATAGGTTACTGCAGTACCTGTTCCAGCTATAATGACTATTTGTCTCTATCCCTCAGGTCAAATTTCAAATTAACATCTGATATTTCCATTATCCAATAAAAGTGCCATTGAAAAGGGGAATTAAAATCTGTTATGCTGCAGGTAAACCCAATAACCATACCTCTTTGTAACACTGGCCGTGAGTGGGACATCTGAATCCTCCATGTCATCGTCATCATCATCATCATCAGATACTAGGGCAACAGGAATCCTCCCAAATGGGCAAATCTTACAGCAAATTCAAAGTTATCAGGTGTGTAAAGCAGAATAAACAACTTAAGATTCTAAAGAAAATGTTACATGTTTTACCTGGTTAGATTTGTTTAGTGGCCTCAACGTATTGTGGTAATTAACTAGGGCACCCAGTTCCTGTGACTTCTCTTCCCTAAAAGAAAGAACAAACTCAAACAAAAAAATCCACAAAAAAGCCCCACACAACACTGTAGTGTATGTGTTTGGTTTTGGTTGGAATGATGTTATAAGACATTAAATAAGAAATTAAGACATTACCTAAATAAAGATCTGGTAACAGTAGAAGAATTTTCACTAGAATCATTCTTTTTTAAGCTTCTGTGATTTTCACCTATATTCTGAAGTCCAGACTCTTGTGTACTTGATACTGTACAGAAAACAGAATCAATCAGATCAGATAAATTCAACTAAATTATTCTAAGCAGTTAATTGGGTTAAATTAAACCAGCTGATTTCACTGATAGCGAATTTGAAAGCAGTCATATAAACTGTGTGCAATCAGGGAGTATCAAGGCAGACAATAGCAAACAGCCCACTCAGCAGCCCTGCATCCTAATCCAGAAGAGAATAATCTGGCTTGATTCTTGAAGATTTAGTAGAAGTTTTATGAAGTTGTACATTAATCTTAAAGTGAAATACACTTAATAAACTTTGTGAAAGTGTATTTTTCAGATACACTTTATGGTAAACACAACCAGAAAACAACTCATTTGAAAAGTCATCCTAGAACCTCAAACCCACAAAAACAGTTCAGAACATCACTGTCTTCTACATTACTTTTCCCTATAGGTGAAGGGAAGGTCATTTGTCAGAGACAAAGAAACCACAATAACTCAGAATATAGTTATGAAAATGTATCAATACCTAAATGAACATACATTCATGTTACAACACAATTTAATTATTCATGTAGGGAAGAATGTGGAGTACAAACTATTTTAAGCATCTTCAGATAACAATCTCTTGAACTCAGTTATTCTCCTGTCAAACCTTTTTTTAAAAAAATTAAATTAATATCTGGTTATTTTGATTAATATCTCTTCAGTGTTGCAAGTTCTTGGGTTTTTTGGGGTTTTTTTAAAAGAACATATTTAAGGAAAAAAAAAAAGGCAACAGGAGATGTTCAAAGCCAGGTTGAATAGAGCTTTAAGCAACTTGGTCTAGTAGAAGGTGTTCTTGCCGCACAGCGGGGGGTTGGAACTAAATCTTCAATGTCCCTTCCAACCCAAACCATTCAAAGATTTCAACTAAGATATACAATATGATCATCTACATCACACAGACCTTGTGGTCCACCAATATAGGGAATTATCTGTTTGACCAACAAGATGCACAGCTATCCACAGCCTTCCAAGAAATCTAAATTTAAGGATTTTTTTTTATACAGCACTTAGCATTTTTAAATTTGTATCAGTTCATTAAAATGGATTTTACTTTTCATGCAAATTCTCCCGTACCCCTCTTATACTTTCAGCCAGAAGTCAGACTTGTGGTAGATGAACAGTGCAGCATTCACTGTTTCTAGTACTTAATGTTTTATAAACTAGTTATGCCAATAGAGAAAATTATTAATTTAAATTAAACAAGTGTCTCAATGTACAGTGTAGTTTTATTACCAACCCAGGACCATCATCATCTCACAAATGCATCCCACACTCTTTTTCCCCCAAAGTCGTTTGCTTTTGTTACCACCAAGCTGGCCACTGGACTTTCACATCCAGCTGGTGATCTACAATACTTTAATTCCTTCACAGACTAAGACAGCCTATCTGCTTCTCATGATGCACCTGACCACAGTTGGGCCCCATAACCTATGGCTGTCTTCCACCCAAAACGATTCTAAAACGGTTCTGTCTTAAATGGTTCATGTCTTAAATACTAAACTACCATTTCCCAACTAAACGTGTTTGAATGCACCTGGTATGTCAAATACTTTAGATAACTATGCATGAAAAAGTAATTAAATCAAAGGTTTCTAGACTTGATGCATGGTTTAATACTTGCATCACAACACTAACTGCATATAACTGTCAAAAGCATTCTGTACAGTCTTTTGAAGCTGTGAACAAATGTGTTTACAACTACAGCATTCATGTATTCAAATAAACTTTCAAAAACAGCTCTTCAAATGGTAACACAAAACAGAAAAGACCTAAAAGCCGATATACTAAAATAGCCTCTGTTGCTACAGAGGACCGTACAAATTCACTGAAAGCCAAATTCAATGATTCACGCCTGTATATCCCAGAGTTTGAGATATTTCAAATCTGGTGTTACTCAGCTTTTAAACTTTGATCTTTAAATAACTGAATTAATAGTTAGCATTTTTCAAATATCTAATTACCAACTCATATATATGAAAAAATAAATGAGCCTACTCCTGCCTCAAAGTTCACTGCTTCCTAACTGGTAGGCAGGGTTTTGCCACACATTCTCACAGGTATTCCCTTAGCTCTGCAGCAGCAAGTCAATAATATCAGCGAGAAACTGTACAATCCATGAAGGATATTAGTATTCAGTATATTCTGCTGTGGCATAGTACATCAGCAGTGGCATTTATGATATCTATATTCAATTAATGATAAACAGAATAAAGACCAAAAATAGAGTATTAAGAATGAATGCCATAGCTGAATACTACTAAAAGGGTTCACCTCCGCTAGTGTTTCAAAGGTTGATTCAATAGGTGTCAGGCAAATCTCAAACACCACTCCTGAAGATATAACCCTAAGGAAATTAAATCAAACCTATTTTACATTAATTCTGTCCTTACACAATGCAAAAACATGGAAGTGTTAGACATCACTCTTTCAAGAGTTAGCTACACACACTTCAATGCTGAAGTCAAACAATATTTTTGGCTCAATTCCACTCCAAACAAGTTTATCTTTTGAAAATTTCAAGAAAATAAACGCACCCTTTTTGAAGTTATAGATCCAGCAATAAGGATCGCTTTGGATTTATGATACAGCCAAGCACTTCAGTTTTCCATTGAAACATACGTGTTTCATCCAAAATAAAGTTGAAATGGATTATCTTTCCTAGATTTGACTTCACAGAAATGACTGCCAAAGCTTCCCCAGTCTGTCACAAGATACATCTCCAAGCAACCTACATATGTATAGTTTAGTCTGTATATTTCAGTCCTAATTCTTTACCAAGAGTAGCTCTTGCTTCACACTTAGAAGTGTAAGCCTGTACTACAAACTGCAAACAGCTGATGACAGAGGAACACTCTCTGTAGAATTACAGAATCTACCATCCCATGGCTCTCACAAACTACAATCACTGCACTGAAGATGAAGACAAGAATTGAAGGAATAAAAGACTCATAATATAGACAAATATATCTGTTTATTAACAATAGAGATTCTGAGTTTGCATCTAGAAGGGACAAACACTAGTGATTTTTCCCAATCTAGAAACACAACATGCATAAATAAACAGAATTTTAAGAAAGTGCAATTACCTGCAAAGTTCTCCTTCTCCTCATCTGAAAGTAACTGCTTTTTTTTCATATGCAAGTTTTGCAAAGCAGTTTCTAACAATTCCAGGGGAACAGCAGAGCACTCCACAGCTTTCTGAAGGATCTGCTTACACTTCTTCTCATTTTCTAAGTGGCAAGAAGCACAGAGTTAGAAATCACAGAAGTAAAAAAGCAATTACACTGGGGCAAGGTTTTTTTAATGAGATGGATACATTCATATTGTCTTGTATTCACTTTACATAGTTCTGTGAAGCCATTGTTCATCATTCACCTCCCCTTACATTGCTGTTTTAAGTTAACTGCCCGGAAATAGTTACAAGCGAATCACACGAGTCAATTTTCCATATTAAATTGAATATCAAGTCACAGAATATGCATTCTCAGTATATTTTTAGTGTTATAGGAACTGTAAGAAAATTCTATTAATTCTAAAATCAATTTTTATCTGCAATATCAGCAAGGAAATATGACCTCTACAGACTTCCATTTAGAGCTGGCCTAAAAAAATTCATTATGCATATATTAGAAAACATCTTTAATACACTTAATAGAAATCAAATTTAAAACCAGCTGTTGTTAAATAAAACATCATCACTACTGTAATACTGTCCAGAGTAAACAAAAGAGACAAAAGCAAGGATATTTCTTTCATGACAGTTTTAGACATTACTCAATGCCATAAATAGAACTCTTTAGAGCTGGGGTGGGAAATTGAGTGTATTAACAAAAGCTATTGAAGCAGAAAATTTACATATGTAAACACATACACAGGCATCTATTACAAAAAGTCAAATAAGTGAAAAAGCCTCCTGTAACACCCATACTTTACTTGGTTTAAAGAACATCTGGGCAAAATGATGCAATGTTTTGCTACAGCTGTCAGTGCCCCTGAAACCCCAAATGCCCTTCTTCCTCCATTCCAAAGCAGCAAAACATAAGCCACTTTATTCTTACATTCATGCCACATATACATATACCTAGGTATTTCTGATAATATATAGTAGTATATTTAAGAGCACTGTGTCCCCCACACTCAGAATTCCACTTGTAAATGAAGTTAGATATCATTGTTGCCTGTAACTCAGGCTGGTGGAAGTGCAATGTAGGTAACAGGAGCTTATGCTTTAAGTAATCTATGTTGAGAATATTAAATAGATGATGTCAAACACTGAAGCAAGGAAAAACCAAAATTAGATGAATTATAACTTCATTTAAATCAATTTTGGGCTGATTTGTGAGAATTTGATTTTTAACCACATAGTCAAATACTGTTTTTTCTCCTAAATCATTAGCAAAGTGGATAGGCTCCAAGAATCCTTAACCAGCATTCTGTGATTCTACCTTTGGCTATATTTAGTAACCACACATTGCTTCAACAAGACCTGCTACTCAAAAGTAATTCCTCCTAGTACTATGTGCCTCGTTGAGTAAGAAAGAGCATGACACCAAAACATGTATGTGAAAAATTAACTGCTTCATCCCCCTTAAGAGATCCAAGGCAGAAAATAAAGCCAGGAGTGTTTGCATTTTTAATCAGTTCACTTTAACACAAAACAAAAGCCTGAATCAACCACCTTAGCATAAGATTTTAAATAGTCAAGAGTTATCTATGGTCATGAGTTCTGACCAACGCACAGCAAATCATCTTCAAGCACACCACCCAGAGCACCCAAATAAAGCCAAAACACTTCCTCATCTGAGGTATTTAAATGAAATTGTAGTCAGTATTTAAGTAAAAAAAAAAAAAAAAAACAAAAAAAAACCACCACAACACCACACCACAAAAACAGAATGGCACCTTTATTGTGTCACTCCATTTCCAGGTCACTAACATTCAATTAGGGAAACAACATCAATTTGCCAAGTCTAATTTCACAATTTCAGCTTGAGCTTTTATCTTGAGCAAAACTGTGAGCTAAGGAAGAGAACAAGCAATTAAGATTTTCTTCTTAACGCAAAAGAAAATACTGACACTTGTGCCAAGCACTGCTGAAATCACTGGGTTGAAGAAGCAACCAAGCACCACCCTCCTCTTTTCCCTCTGGCCTAAGTGGACACAGTGAAAAAAGCAACAGCACTCTTAAGTAACAGTTTACAACTCACATGTTCCAATAATCCTCTTTGAGGCATCCAGCAGGGACACTGTAGCTCCATACATATTACCAATTAATATGTATATACACACATTAGAATACGTATATAAATACACTTAGATCAGCTTAAGGGGAACAGATACAAATCAGAGACCACACTGCAGATAAAACAAAGTCAATCACAACTGGCTTATTTCCTTTGGGATTAGAACTTCATTTTAGATTGATTACTTGCTGTCAAAGTAAGATAAACTATTGCATGAACACATCCCATAACTACAGGATGAATTTAGTCACTGGTAACCTGTAGCAACATTTCTACACTTTATTAAATTACATAATAGGTTTTATTACACTTATTTAACAATATCTCTGTTATTGCAGTATTAGTGTTTAATTATCTGTTTAAATAAACATCCAGCACTCACTAAATAAATTAGTAGCTTCTTTTTACTATTGTTTAGAAGTTCAATACCAGAAGAAGAACAAGACTGGTCAGACAACTGACTTATGAATAACACAAACTATGCAATTTCAAGACACAAACTCTCAGATTTTTGTCTCCTTTTCCCCATCCTGTACAGGAGTCATTCATGAAACATAACATGCACTTCTGGGGGGAGGGGAGTTGGTTCACAGCCTTTCCTGCTCCAATGCCAACCAACTTAACAGGTAAAAACTGGAAAATCTGAGATGACAAATGAATATGTATTTATTGATTTTAACAAAATGGCTCTGCCTCATGGACCTCACTTTGAGCATCTAAACTATATCCTAAAATACAGTTAAAAAGTACTACTGGAGCAAAAATGCATAGACAGAACCACTATCAGTGGAAAATAAAGAGAAGTAAAGAAAGAGGAATAACTAATAAAATGTATTCAGAATCTAGAGCGTAGAATAGATTAATTTATGTAGTGTAGCTAAGTTTGGGGAGAATTTCTCATACTAGGCAGTATACAACAACTTGCAGGATACTGAAAAAAAAAAACCCATGAAGGAAAACAAATCACAAAAAAAATATATCCACCAAGACTTTTCCATTCAAATAAGAGAACAGCTTTCATGGAATGTGCTTGTCTTTCTGTACAGAGCAGACTGTCAAAGGAAGAAATAAACAGGGTGACACAGGTCACTGTTCAAATCACCCATGGAAACAAAAGAGACATCCAAAAATACAAGCCTGTGGGCAGCCAACACAACCTTGCTAGCAAGTACCAGGGCAACCAAATTGCACGTGGACAATGTATTTTGGTTAAATAAACAAACTACAGATGCTGTTTGGAAGAAGACAGAATTTCTTCCGCAAGCAAGCCAGATGTTTGAGCCTTACTTTTCAATGAAGGAAAAGCCTTTCAATGTAAGATCTAAATTAGATCTAAGTTACATTTTTCATCTGGTTTGAAAGTTATTTCTAAAACAGAAAAAAACCCCAATTAACTGGGTGCGTATTTTAATTTTAAAAGTGAACACATGTTCTCAGTAAATTTCAATTTTAAAAATCCAGACTTCTTTCTGATTCAATACCTATCAGTTTCCTTACTAATTATGTAAGGGAACGGAATTTTAAACAAAACTGAGAACAATACAGAACAGCAACACCAAACAAGTTTATTTTACATACCTTGTGATAGCTCAAACTGTGCAAAAGCCACATGCACAAAAGCAAATTTCTTGCAGTTCAGTCTGGCCAGATGAAATTGATCCCGTGCCTCCTCTGGATCTTGAAGACTGTAAAGACAGCACATTCATAGTTATACAAGATAGAGAGCCTGAGAAAGATGAAGTTCCATGTGCTAGATGAAACCTTCAAGTAACTTTGAAGAAGCAACACACCTATAGGCAAAGATTCTCCTCTTTCTTAGAATAATCAGTGAACTACAAACAAGAAAATTGTAAATTCTAGTAACTGAAAGGTATCAAGCTGAACCTGGACAAAACTCAAAGGACTCAATCCTTAAGCTCTTTCACATTTTTTAGTTCATTTACTTTTGGCAAATTTTAATCCTAGTGTTACATTCAGCCATAGATTGTTGAGCAAGTTAATACTTACACACATTTAAATATTCAAGAGCAACTACAGCCTATGTAAATACCAGTCAAAACACAAAAGGCCTAAATCTACATCACTATGAAATATATTAATGTTACAATTCAACTGACATTAAAAAAAGGGAGCTTAACACTTTTACCAGCAACATCCATAATCAACAGATAAGAGAATTATTTCCCAACTTCCCCCTTGGCTCAACAGGTACACAAAAGTACCACTTAGAAGTGGGAAGAGCAAAAGATTTATGACCACAGTTCAAAATAAAAAGTACAGAAAAATACAACATGAAAACACTTTCAGTGGAATTCTGTGGAATTTTGAACAAAATAAGTTTCTCATTGTTTAGGCATATTACTAGAGTCATGTACGTTTACTGAACTCAGCTCTGATCATCCAAAGCAATAGGACAGGCACAGAATAATCCATCTGCAGGTAAAGTGTGAGCCAGAGCAATTAAGCTGTAATTTATCATACTCATTTTCAAAGAGTTTGTTAAAATTTAAGTACTTGTAAAAAGCAGCAACAGCTTGGATAGTGATACATAGAACAAGACCAAACACAAGCAGCAGGCACCAAGTGCCACATGCTTGGTGGCACTGTGCTACAGCCAGAGGCATTCCATGAGAGCAGGCCTGGCATTGCTAATGTACAACACAGATAATCATAGAAGGATTGTCTGTCTTCGACTATTCAGAGCACACTCAAGGGTTCTTCAAACAACCTTGGGATCATAATAAGTCAAAAGGTATTGGCACAGCCAGACTGCAGCTAAAGAAGACACCAGGAAAAAAGCTCCAGTGCCAAGAATGGAATAATCCAGTTTCTCACCTAAAGGTTGGGCAGAGATGTGATTGGGAGCAGACTTCGGAATAAAGACTTGGGGGTGACAGCTGATGAAAGAGTCAGCATGAGCCAGCTGTGTGTGCTTGGAGCCCAGAAAGCCAAACAGAATTCCTGAGCTGCATCAAAGGGAGTATGGCCAGCAGATCAGAGGTGATTCTGCCCCTCTGCTCTTGGGAGATCCCACCTGAGACGCTGCATTCAGCCCCCCAACAAAAAAAAGACAGGGACCTGCTGGCACAAGTCCAGACAAGGGCCACAAAGATGATCAGGCAGCTGGAGCACCTCTCCTATGAGGATGGGCTGAGAAAGTTGTGGCTGTTCACTTGGAGAAGAGAAGGTTGCATGGAGCCTCGTAGCAAACTTCCAGTATCTTAAGGGGGCATGCAGGGAAGCCAGAAAGGGACTTATTGTCAGGAAATCTAGTAGTAGAACTAGGAAAAAATGGGTACAAAATGAAAGAGGAAATTTAGGCTAGGTGTTAGGCAGAAATTCGTTACTGTGAGAGTAGTGAGACACTGGAACAGACGCCCCAGGGAGGTTGTAGATGCCCCAACCCTGGAAACATTCAAGGCCAGGCTGGAAAAAGGGCTTGAGCAACCTGGTCTAGCAAGAGGTGTCTCTGCCTACATCAGGACGGGTTGGGATGATCTTTAAAATCCATTCAACCACTTAATATTTTACAATTCTACAATCAAAACAAAAGTGTTGATGGCAGTAGACACTAAAATCTCAAGCCATTGCCACTGCTTCTGAAGCTTGTAATGCTGACTTGCTTTTCCACCTTGTTAAGGTGGAACATTTGGGAGATCAGCAAACAATTCTACTGAAAAGCACATTTTTTTCTCCCACCCAAGGTAGTATCATCAAGCACCTATTAGTGTCACTTAACTTAGTGTATCAGTATGGCTTTACTTGCAATAGCTAAAAAATAAAACAAGCACTCTATGAAGTCATGAGATGAGAGGATTTTCTTTAACAGAAGCTAAAACCAAGTAAAGACAAAATATATAGTACTGGATAAACTGACAGCCAGGAACAGAGAAGGTAAGTGTACAACGCCAGGTAAATGTCAAACAAAAAGTGAACAATGAGAATAAATTATGAGCAGTATGGCAAACAAAAGATCCAAATAAGTAGCCACTGATCACTTTCACAATCTCCAAAAATTACTGACAATCAACATTGTTACTTTCTATGTCCAACCAGTCAAAAGCTATTTCATTGGTAAGAGTATAGATATAGTTCATAAATGTAGTTTCACATAAATAATTGATATCATACGCTGCTCTGGACAAGGAAGTATTAGCTTATAAAAATAATTAAGAACAAGCTAGTATTTGAAAGCAATTTCCAAATGAGGAATCATCATTAGGGAGATGCTTATGTCATTTCAGCGGGATTGATGCTATATCAAATTTTGGTGGGTACATTTTTTAACAGGGTTGTTCACCTTTATAAAAGAAATGTCAGGAAACATATGACTGATATTTGCAAATTAAAAACTCTGCAGCAGAAAACAAAAAGAACAGATCTGAGCTACCCAGGTAGATCAATAGGTAGATTCTATAATGCTGGATACCAAAGCAGAAGTTATTTTAATACAACTGTAGAGCGCATCTTAATAGTGAAACAAGACGGACTATTTTCCCAGGAAGGTCCCTAGAGGCTGTAGCAATGAAATGACTGAAAACAACTCAGTGAGACACCACAACTAGAACTGCTCATACTAGTAACATATTAACAAGCTACTTTGGTTTTGCTGACAGCACATTGGGTTTTGCTTACTGCAATACATCATGGAATATGAACATAGCTCTTGCACACATCTTAAAAGTATCCACCTTTTTTGAACCACATTCTAAAGATCAAGTGAAAATAGGTCCAAGTGATTAAGGAGGTAGGAAATAATCTTTCTGAATTTAAACTGTCCTATAATGAGATAACAGGTGTGACTTGGTCACTATGCTGGAAAAGAACTTCCACAAACTAGGATCCAGAAGACTGTATTACAGAGTTTTTGCTTTGAAGAAAAGCAATTAATCTTTGAATAAGAATGCCATCTTGCAATGTATCTTTAAACCTTCCTGGAAGAGATTCCTTACCCCACTTACACAAAAACACCTTCTCTCTTCAAGATACTAAAGATTGACAAGGTCATTATTCAGTCCTGTTTCTCAACAGGAGATTCAACAGATCACTTCCACACTATGCTTTTAGTAACAACGATGCGGCAAGATCCATGCAAATGACAGTGTAGAGAAGTAGACATTTATCATACTGCAAGAGGAAATCATATGCCACAACATCAAATAGGGGAAGAACATACAAGAAGGTTAGCTATGTTCATTGGAAGATCACCTGTTCAGCTCTAATTGTTAGACTGCTGCACTGTTTAAAAACAGCTCTTAATGAAAATATATGCTGTAATATTTCAAGTGACAAAAGAACCCCTTATGAAAAAAATTCTAAGTCTAACCCTGTCCCAAATTGTGTTTCAACACATCTGAACAACCACACTTCTCAAATTTGGACTGAATAAAGCAATAAATGACCAAAACTAATTTTCAAAGTGTGGAACTAGAGAATGATCTTCTGAGACATTCTTCCTATCCTAAGACAGCTAAATTAATCAAACTGGAGTGATCTTTTCCAGTAAGAGGGAAAACATACTAAAATAAAGCACAAAAAAAGAAAATCTTGTTATTGCCCCTTATATCCTACATAGGGAACCAAGGAAAAAAGTAGTGTGTTAACATCTAAATCAAATAGCACAAAGCAATCGTGTTTATTAGCATATATAAAAAATGCAAGAGAGATCACAGATGAGCTGACTAACCAAAGCCATCTACCTTCAAGGAACCAGAATGAAAACATTCAGTCAAAATGATAATTTGTTGCAGAAAACAATAATGAAACAAGGTATTCATCTCTTAATTCAGAAACAGAATGATGAGTTCTCATACCGAAAATGTATACTTACGCTTTCAACTCGGCAAATCTCACAAGGATGCGAGCATAGCTCTCATCTTGACTGTACTTTTCTGCAGGTAATGCCGTCACTGCTTGACTGTAACGACCAATGAGTCTATTGAGTAGGCTAACATCCATCTGAGGAACACCCTTTTTCTCTAGTTTAAGCAAAAAACATAGCCAATCTTCTGGATTATTTTTTGTCATCATTATTTGATTGACAGTTCCAGAGTTATCTGACAGAAAAACAAAGGAGATTGTTTAAAAACAGCAGCAAACATGTACAGAAGAAAACACTTTATAAGCTTTTGCACAAGACAGTTACTGAATTTTTTAAACAAGATTAAAGCAACAGAGCCAAGACATAAGGAGAGATGAAATTAACTTTGTGGTCATTAATATTGTAGAAACACTAAACTTGAAATCCTTTAAATCAATGGTTCTTTCACTCAGTCTAGGTTAAGATCTTTTTGCATAAGTGACAGCAGAAAAACAAAACCAAATACCTGTTGTATCAGCTGAAAGTTTGGTATAGTGAAATTCATCTGTGATATTCTCTTCATTTTTGTATTTGTTTTTCAAGTTTCTAACTCTATTCATGATTGATGTAAGCTGCGGCAATCCTCTTTCACTTAGGTCTGTCTCCTCCATCTGCAAACACAAGGTTAAAAACAATGAAGTTACTGAAGAACCCTGTTGCAGCTCACTTTGGAATCCCCATTGAAAAACCTCTCATGTATAATTTGGAGCTTGAGACTCAACCACGCTATGTAACAAATACTCTATTAAGCCTTTGTCAATGTAGTTATACAAGTAAACCTCCTTGCAGAAGACAATTGGGACAAATAAAAAGAATTGGTACTTAACTGATCCACCCAAATGCTAATCCATACTTCATACTAGCCCTTTCCAATAAGGTATACTCAGCATTTGAATAAAAATTTGAGTAGAATTGGGTGCCTGAAGTAGCTTCCAGTCTATTGCATTAAACCACATTCTGCACTCATAATTAGGCTGGCTTTAGTTTAGCACACAGTGTTAATCCAAGCTCCTTGCCACAGGTTACGGCAATTAGTGCTCACAGTAGGCTAAGCGGAAAAGAATTCTCATTCTCCTCTGTTCAAAGGACAAAGGCCAGTGACACCTAATTTTAAGTTCCTGAAAGGAGGTTTAGAGACTCTAAAGACTTCTTATAAGGAACTTATGCCAAATCCTCAACGTTTTGACAGTTTATCATCATCATCCAAGTTAATGCATATATATAGCTTAGAGAAGAATCTAGGCAATCTGAGCAGAGCAAGACTGCTAAAATAAACTAAAAACAAACCTAATTTTTTCTTCTTTTTCTGCCTACAATAAACATCAATGTTGCATGCATCTAATGAACACGAGAACTTCAGTAAAAGCTGTGGTGAATTTAGTGTATATTCAGGGGATGCAACATCTTCATTACTGTGAAGCTGGGCCCAGAAACAGGCAAAGTAACACACTTCAGAGAGATTAAACAGGTTCAAGGAAAGACCAAGTTTAGTTTTACAGTTGGTCTTTGCTCCTCTGTACTTGCGTATAACAAATCAACAAAAAGTTGCTAGATGGCTAGAAACTTTAGATCTACTTCTAGGTGAAT
Organism: Turdus rufiventris; assembly: GCA_013186435.1. Lineage (NCBI taxonomy): Eukaryota > Metazoa > Chordata > Aves > Passeriformes > Turdidae > Turdus > Turdus rufiventris. Next base: position 11,675,197 of record PYHW01010334.1, read on the forward strand.
TATTGCTAGAGAAGGAATTGAATGGAATGAAGTTCATCTATGTTTAGCCCCACTATCTAAAAAATAAACCAGGCACCATTCTCAGGAAGCCTCTCAGATAATTTTTAGAGCATTACTCACCAGAAGCTGACATGTCTTTAAAAGCACCAGGCTCCCAGCTTTTCCCAAGCAAAGACCATCAATTAGAAAGATCATATGCAAGCTCTTGTAAGCATGATAAGCATATTTCATATTCATCCTGAACTAAATATGGTCCACCAAGAATACCAAGCCTGCACTTGTCTATATAGAAATGCTGTTTGTAGGTTCAAAACACAGTTTTGCGGTGTGAATTCCAAGACTTGGGTCAGCAAAAGCATTACCATCTCCATTACCACTATGAAGAGGCCTTACACCTTAAGGGTCTTGAGAGGCTCTCAAATAGTTTCAAACAAGACCTATAATGAAAAAAGCCCAAAATCCTATGAAAACTAAAGACTGTATGCTAAATCAGCAGTATATGAAATACTATTTTTGTTTCACTGAATAAGAGACAAATAAAGGAACTGCCCCCCCCGCCCCCCCACCAATCATATATATTCAAAAATGCACACTGAATAAATTTTAATGCTTGTTTGGAACTTGAATTAACATTTATTCCTCCCTCTGAGCCAATTTAGGCTGTTCTGAGAGTGTAAACTGTCCCAACTTTTGGGGACCACACTAAAAATGACATAGGAGGTTCTAGAGCAGATACTGTTCATGTGCCATTCTACAAATGATACTTATTTACTTCATAAGGAAAATTTTATGAAGGACACATTGCAGCTTTGCCTTTTAAAAGTACTGTAGAAGCGGCTACAGGAAATCAGATACTACAAATCACCTCTTCATGGGTGAGAATATCCATAGAGATCTGGTTTTCAACTGTACCCACTCCCTCAAAGTATGGATGAAATCAGCTTCTCCAGAACCTGAAGCACCAAAACAAATTCATCTCATGTTAAGAAATACCACAAATGTTAACAATTCCCAGGTGGGTTTTGGATCTCTTAAACGTAATCTTTATATTTTCCTCACCAATGTCAAAGGTTCATTATTCTTCCTGCAGTGATAGCTTCCCAAATGCAGTAGACAAAAGGAAAAATAATTTTCTGTATAAATTTGATTGTAAGTCTCAACAATACACATCAAACTTACATTTCTGGTGTGCTGTTTAACTGCTCAAGGTTCAATGTGTTATGAAGAAAAACTCTCCTGAAGAATGGATATGCCTTGTCAAAAGGGTAAGATGGATGAGTGCCAGACTACCTCAGATGATCCCAAGAACCCAAAGGGAAAAGATGAAGTTCTCCATCCTGAAGAAGTTCCTGTGTATCAAAAATTGATGGGTTAAATATTGAAAGCCTACCCTGTAAACTAGCCTAATCTTCATAGCCCAGAAAGACAGTTTTACATCCAAATCAATAAAACTACTCCTAGTTAGTAATAAAAACAGAAAAAAGTTTAAAGACAACTTTTTCAACGAGGACAAGCACTTCCAAATGTGTCAGCTTGCTGTGATGTTCAGAGCCTAAAAAGCGCACACAAAAGCTCCCAACACTAAGAAAAAGCACCACAAATTTAAAAAATTAGCAACACTAGCAAAGAAATAAAATTCACCTATATAGTGTCATGATTTGCTAGCAATCTTTCTACTCATGCCAATGTTCAACCATAAGCAACTATTCAGAGGTTCACTTTTTCCTTAATCTGCTGTATAATTACTCTTAAAGAAATTGTTTGCTATCAATTTCACTGGTGTGCATATTTTTTTTTTTTTTTAAATCTGACAACAGTGAAGACCTAAGCCAGCACTGAATAGGAACTGAGGTTGTAACTGCAACAGCTACACTGCATCATATCTGAGATCTAGAAACGCCACAGGAGAAGGTTAGAGACAGGAACTCAGGGAGAACATGTAATATAGAGAACAGGAAGAGCCAAAAGTAACTTCAATCCCTCATACAGAACCACTACACAAGGAGCCCAAGGACAGAGACTTGAGAGCAGTAAATGGATAAAGTGGCAGTACAGGTTGGTGGTAAGATTCCACATGTAGCACGGTCAAAAATGCTCATTGATAATAAAAAGTAGTAACAGTATCCATAATCCATTGCAATATTACACTACTCGTTCTGTTTATGTCCTCTATGGAGGAGAGGAAAAAGGGCACCTGTTTCTGAAGCATCTACCCGTGCTTTAAAAAATACAATCCATAAAAGTGCACAATCTTTCATCTGTTTTGTTTATAAGCCCTAAGTTAGAATTCTTTTAAAAGGAAACCAAAAAACTCCCAACACTAAGAAAAAGCGCCGCCGGTTTAAAACAACTAGCAACACTAGCGAAGAAATAAAATAGAAAAATATTAAATTCTAACGTAACACAAAGAAAGGATAAGATGCCAAGATGCAAGATAGGGCTAAACAAGAGGCTGAACAGCAGCGGAGTAGGCGAGGCAATGTGGCATAAACAAAGACCGTGAGGCGAGAAGACACAACCAGGTTTCCTCGCCCTCGGGGCCGGAAGCCCAGCGAAGCCGCAGCCCCGGCCCAGCATCTCCGCGGGCTCACCGCGGACCAGCACCAGCACTCCCGCTGGTCTCTTCACCCACCTTCCCTCACTCCGCTGCTCCCCGGCCCAGCCCCTGCGCCCTCGCTGTCTTTCCCGGCCCAGCCCGGCCGCACTCACCGAGGCCGCTGCGGGGCCGGAACGCGGCTCCGAGCGAGCGCTGCTCGCAGTTTGAATGTGACAGACGCCCCGAGAGCGCCCTTCCCATTGGCCGGGCGGCGGGAGGAAGCGAGCGCTGATTGGTCGCTCGAGGGAAACACGCGCGAGCCGCCCTCCCATTGGTCGGAGGCTGCGCCGTGCGCGGCGGCCGCGCGTCCCAGCGCCCTGTGGGGCCGGGCGGACGGGCGGTGCGCAGGCGCACTGGGGAGCCCGCGGCCCGCTCCTGGTTCCGGGTGGGGAGAGCGGCAGCGGGGGCCAGGTTACTGAAATGGTGGATCTGAAAATGCTTTCCTCGTTTGACCTGTCATAGTTTGAAGCTTCACTTAGCTGTAATGGAATAGCCGGGCTGTGTGTCCTGACCAGTTTAAGATTACTTGTCTCTCTACCTTTTCCTCTGAGGGATCCTTCATAAGCCGTTCCTGTATCTGCGGTGTGCCCAAGGCTGCTAAAAGCAGCTCCTTCTCTGAGCTGTCCCGTTCTTGGATTACAGTAATGCAAAGGCACTAAGCAGAGCAGGTCGGCCTCTCGGCTTGCGTTCTGCTTGTACACAATGCTTTGTGTTCTTTGCAGCCGTATGGTTCTTCTGGTGCTTATAATGTATTTAATATTAGGCTTTTTATATTATGTTTTCAAGATTGATAGCACTTTATAAAAACAGATGTATTTATGCCTTGTTAATTTGACGAGTTGCTAATCATTCACTTGCCATTGACATCACACATGGTGTCTAATAAGATACCTAAACTAGCCTTTTATTGACATCTCATTCTTCTTTATTCACCTACATTTTAAGTATCTCATCTAATCTAGTGATACAGGCTCAGTCTACACTCAAAAAAATATTTCAACAAGGAAATTTAGTCCAAACACCTTTTTTAGATCATCCTTTAAGGGATGATCCCATGGAAGTTCCTGTGTTTCTCTACTAAATAAAGAGCAATTCTAATTCTCAGCTAAGGTTAAATGAGGTGATATTTGTCAAAATTGCCTTTCTCCTCCTTGCATATATGCATTTTTTGGTGGGTTTGTTGTTTTGGTGGTCTTGCATTCCACCAAAATCCAAATATAGTGGAAATAAGCATCACAAGTTGCATGAATCAGCTTTGCATCTGGCTTCACTTGAGGGACATAGAGTTAGATTATTTTATTAACAGGACTTATGATGGGTGTTAAAGGAGAAGAAAATTGTATTGTTTTAGTAAATTAATAATGCCATAAGGAGCTGTCATTTAATTTCTGTAGCTGTGACAAGAAATCTCTATACTATATAGATTCCTGGTAAAACCAAAATAAATAGGAAAAAGAAGATGGGATAGATCTTGGGGGAAAAAAAAACCCAAACAAACAAGAGAAAAATAATTAGAGAAAGAAAGGCTGTAATATTAATAGAAAAGAAATACAGGGTCATCCATTTAGCATTCTTCAAAAAAACATAAAATATGCCTGGTTTTGAATGGTTTGTAGAACCATTTGCTTATAAATGTTTATGCTTCCCATTTTATTTAATATAAAGTCATAGATACACAGGGAATTTAAGCAGGATCCGAACTGAAGTTCCACCTAAAAGTAATTGCACTCTGAATGACAGAAGTGAATTGCAAAAACAAGTACTAGACTGGATAATAACCACAAGGAGAGAGAGGTCAGTCTTTTGTAATGAGTCACTATCAGGGAAATCGTTTGACTATTTTAAATACCTCATCATATGGTAGGAGTTCGCATCAGTTTGGATAATGACATTGTAAATCTAAGTGTAGCAAAGGTACAGGTGAGTCACGAAGGATTTTTCAAATGTTGGTAAAATCTTTATACCACACTATGCTGTTTTCTGTGATAGATGTAAGAGAGAGGCCTTCTTCCTCTTGAAAATTGGGCAACCACTAGCCCATCCTCTCAATTTGGTACTTGAGGTTTAATGTCTGAAGCCTATGAAGGGCTTATCTAAAAGAAGAATGGTAGGTCTTTGGTTGCAACTGTTGACATTCAGTGAAACTGATTTGATGGAAGGTGCATTTGGAGAAAATTTTGCTGGGTTTTGCATGGACACCATTTACTGAGAGTATCTGGACTGTTCCTGACTCCTAATGCATTGCTACAACCTATGGATGTCCATGAGAAGAAGCAAACAAACATTCTAGATGGAAGAGTCACCTCAATGACTGAGAAGTTACTCTGAAAGCAGTAACAACTACTAAGATTTTGAACAGCAAAAAATAATCACCAGATGTCTAGTATTCCCAATCCTCCTACATGTTGTGTTTCCATTACATGTTACCTATTTGTCACTACTGACTACTTTTAGATTTATGTGAATTTTTTTTTTTAGTTTTGTCTATCAGTGGGTCTTATACCATGGTATTTCTTCATTTACAGAATGGATGCATGCTTTTATGACTGGACTTGGAAAATAAACTTTTTTCCTATGTTGGTGGTTATATTCAGTTAATAAAATAAGGAGAACCATTGCTCTTTTGGGGTTCTTTGTGTTGTCTGATTCCAGTTTCTGATGGAGGTCTATAAAATGCACAGGTCTTCATGTCATGCACACAAAATACTGATGTAGAAACCGGCTAATCAACAGATCTCAAAAAGGAAGTGTCAATAAGATGTGTTCAAGCTGTTCATGTCAGGGAGGATACCTCAGAGGCTGGCTGTAACAGTGATGTGCATATTACAGTAATTTCACGAATACAAGCCGCACCATTTTGACTAAAATTTTGGTCTGAACCCAAAGTGCGGCTTATAATCAGGTGTGGCTTATATAAGGACAAAAGAACAAAAAGTTGCCAACACCCGGGAGTGCGGCTTATACTCGGTGCGTCTTATCATCGTGAAATTACTGTATATTGGTGATTTAAAATTTCTGCTCATTAACTTGACACAAAGATGGTGTTAAGGCTACTGGCAAATGATCCGGCTCTTCACTAGGGCCTGGATGGAGGTTAGGCTGACTGAGGGGAGGTGGAAATATAGAAAATGTAATGAGAAATTGCTGAACATAATGTCATAAGCAGCTGATGACAGCTGCAGATCAAACTGTGAAAGTTGGCTGGATGAGTTGATGGAGGAGTTGTGCGAGGGACAGCCAACCTTCACAGGTATTTGAAGTGGATTTTGAAAAGGTCATCTTTCCTGTATGTAGGATCATATACCACAAACAGCACCTACATAACCACATCAAGAATACCACCACCAGAGAAGTATGAGATCATTTGGGTAACAGTGCCAGCCATATATGTGAATGTAAGTTTATAAAAACTGGGACCAATGGAGAAAAAGGAATTAGAGGAGGGGTCTGCATGGAGGAAACTGAGACAGAGAAAAGCAGGTGCAATACTCAGTCATGTCACAAAGTGCCATATTGTCTCTTTTTGGCTGGGAGAGAGTTAATTCTTTTCTTTGTAGCTGATGAAGTGCTATATTTTGTATTTAGTAGGAGAATTATGTTGATAGCACATTGATGTTTTGTTCATTGCTCAGTAGTGCTTACTGTAAGTAAAGGACTTTTCAATTTCTCATTCTTTGCCAGTGAGGAGTGGCACAAAAAGCCATGAGAGAGAATGAGCAGGACAGCCAAGCTGAACTGGCCATAGGGATATCCCATATCTGAGATCATCATGCCCTGTATATAAACTGGGAGGAGTTGGCTGGAAGGGCTTAATCTCTGCTCAGGGATGGGACAGGCATCAGTCAGCAGGTGGTGAGCAGTTGCATTGTGCATCACTTTGTTCTCTTAGATTTTATTTCTTTCTGGTTTATTTTTGTCTCCCTTTTTGCATTACAATTATATTGTCATTTTTATTTTATTTTACTTAAATTATTAAACTGAACATATCTCAACCCATGGGTTTTACTTTTTTTTCCCTTATTCTCCTTCTCATACCACCAGAGGTGGGGTGGAGAGTGGTGAGAAATGCCGTAGCTAAACCATAACAGTCTTTAACAGTTCTTTTTGGCTCTCAACATGGGGCACGATGTCTTGAGATAATGACAAATCTGACTAGAATGTGTTAGAACAATTTTTTTTATAAGCATTTGTTATATTAGTTTAATAGTCACTGGTCACAATGTCTATTTATTTGATCTCAAAGTTAGTGTGCTTGTTCTTTTATTTGTGTGATGTCATACCTTACTTGTAGTTTTTCACCCGTGGCAATTGGGCTAAAGTTATGACACTGCTGTACTTTGTAACACTAGCTTATGGTATGACAGAATTGCCGGTTGTGAATCTAGTGAATCTACAAATCTAGTGTTTGTACTCAGCATCACTGCCACCACTGTACTTTGGGAGCCATCTATTGGAAACTATTAATAATGATAACTTTTTTACCTACCAAGAGCTGTTCATCGCTGTTCAGTACTCTGCAGAGGAGAAGTCTCTGGATCAGAGAACAAAACAACAGGCACTGTGGTTATCCCATCCCTGAGGACTGGTACCACAGCTAATCCAACTCCCTTAACAGGCACTGTAGCTGAACGTGAGAAACAACCCACACTGGTGTCAGTTGCTCCTGTAGAGAAGAGATGGACATGACACCTCACTTAGTAAAGGGCAAAGCAGGGTTACCAAAAGAACAGGAGGAAGAGCTGAACAAGAGGTAACCCCTTGATCCCTATCCATGAGGATCTGCAGGATGTGTGAAAAGATTTTAGCCATCATCCAGATGAGCACATTGTCACTCAGCTGCTCCAGTGCTGGGATAATGGATCTAGTAGCCTGGAATCAGAGGATAAGGAAGCCAAGCAGCTGGGATCACTTTCTAGGTAAAGGGAGTATTGATGAGGCAAATGGAAAGGGAAACACAAGTCCTCACCCTGTGGTGGAGGAATCCTTTTAAGAAAGGCAAGTGTACCACCATAAACACAAGTGTCCAGTACCTTCAGGAATTAGCCATGCTAGAGATGATTTATTCAAAGAATACACAGTCACCCACACATGAAGATGAAATCTAATGTACATGACCCATGTGGCAGAAATTTGTAGAGAATGCACAGTCTGTGTACGTCACCTCATTGGCAGTAATTATCTGGAAAGACAAAGAGGCACCAATGATGGATTAAGTGGCTCACCAGCTCCAGCAATACGAAGGAAATGTCTCTTCCTCCCTATGAACTTGTATCTTGGCTGTAGAAAACCTGTCTGAAAGTGGGCAAAGCTGTTCCAGGATTTCCAGCAACAAAAAGAGGATAGGTCCTACTCCTCATCTGTACAGACCAGTATCTCAGCTATTAGCAGTGAGTGTTCTTTTGCTCAAGAAGGAGGATACAGAGGGTGTGAACCACAAGATAATCTGTGGTTTTACCTGGGGGACCACAAAGAAGACATGCAGAAATGGGATGGAAAATCTACCTTGACTCTAGAAGCATGGGTACGTGGGTTGCAAAGAAAAGCAATCATAAATGGGGTTTCTTCCAGGCAAATTGCTACTCCAGTCTTCAGTGGGCAGTTCCCCAGTAAGAGTGGAAGGGTTGGTCTTTCTTCTGATCCTGTGGGAATTAATTCTGATTTTAGAAATCAATGGGGAAGTCTATGGCCAGTACTAGAGGTGCCCTGCCTACAAACAGGTGAAAGAAAGGGACAGCCTCATTTACTGGACTATTTGGATCCCAATGACCTGGTACATCAGATCCACAGGACTGTAAGGCTCTAGTAAATACCAGGGCATAATGTACACAAATACCATCAAATTACAAAGAGTCAGAATCCACCTGTATTTCTGGAATAATGAGAGATTACAGGATCTGTCTGTGTTGAAGGTTGAATAAAATCTGAGAATGAGTGGCAAAAACCCCCCTCTGTGACAGGCCCAGAGGCCCCATATATCTGCCACGTAGACATCTCAGGAGAGGGTATTTCAAAGACCTAGAAGAGTGTTGGTGGGCTTTCAGTATAGCTGCCTTGGAGTAGGAGGAAGCTAAGCAACTGTCTGCTTTGCTGGGTCTCTCAGAGGACTCTTGTGTTGTGGCATTGCTGGAGGCTGAAGAGCAGCAGCTGCTGATTCCTGCCACTGCAGTGTATGGGCAGCATTATTGTACCAGCCAAGATTCCTTGATTCCCATCCATGAGCTGATTCATCAACTGGAGAGCCAAGGAGTGATCAGCAGGACTCACCCTTTAATAGTCCCATATGGACAGTGTGAAAGTCTAACGGAGAAAGGAGACAAGCAATAGACTATCATGGCCTGAATGAAGTCATGCCACCACTCAGTGCTGCTGCACTGGACATGCTGCAACTTCAACACAAGCTGGAGTCAAAGGCAGCCAACAAGCGTATCACAATGGACATTGCTAATGTGTTTTTTTCAATCCTTCAGCAGCAAAGTGCAGGACACTGCTCAGGGGGCATCCGGTACACCTGGGATTGACTGTCCTGGGAGTGGAAATACAGCCCTACCATCTGCCACAGAGTGATCCAGACTGCACTGGAACTCCAGAACACCTGTAGTACATGGATGATAAATAATTGAAATCATTGCAAGTGGCTTGGTGAGCACCTCTGCCAGCTCCCTCAGTATCCTTGTGTCGATTCCATCTGGCCCTATAGACTTGTGTGTGTCTGTTTGATGTAGCAGATTGCTGTTTCCCATTGGATTATGGGCGCTTTGTTCTGCTCCTGGTCCCTGGGTTCCAGCTCAGGGAACTGGGTACCAAGAGAACAACTGGTTTTACTATTGCAGAGTGAGGCAAAGGAGTAATTTAGTACTTTAGGCTTTTCCTTATCCCTATGTTCCCTCTGCATCCAGTAAAAGATGGAAAACATGAGGAAGAACTTCTTCACTGTGTGGGTGACCACCACTGGAACACATTGCTGAGAGAGGTTGTGGAGTCTCCTTCACCGGAGATAATCAGGACTCGTCTGGATGCAATCCTGTGCAAAGTGCTCAAGGATGACCCTTCTTGAGCAGAGAGGTTGGACCAGATGATCCACTGTGGTTCCTTCCAACTTTATCCCTTCTGTGAGATTCTGTGAGATTCTGCTCATCCCACCTTTTGATGGTATATTTATAGAGACATTTTTTATTGACTTTTATGTCAGTAGCCAGATTAAGTTCTAATTGGGCTTTGGCTTTCTAATTTTCTTCCTGTATAACCTGTGACATCCCTGTAGTTTTCCAAGCTGCCTGCTCCTTCTTTCAAAGGTGATCCACTCTCTTTTTAACCCTGAGTTCCAGCCAAAGCTCTCATTCTGCCAGGCCAGGTTTCCCTGCTGGCTCACCTTTTGGCACATGGGAATGGCCTGCTCCTACGCCTATAAGAGTTCCTCCTTGAAGAATGTCCAACTGTCCTGGACTCCTTTGCCCTCAGGACTTCTCTCAGGGGATTCTGTAAACCAGGTTGACACTGAGTACAACAAACAAGATGATTGCTCATCTGCCTACTAGATAATTAGTAATCTGCCATGGATGACTTTTCAGCTGGAGTTCTTGTGTGTTTTGTTCTGTTATCTGGTCACTATAATGCATGTGTGAGGCCACACAGGAAATCCGTGATGATATGAGAGTTGTGGTACTTCCAGTAGGAGGATAATACCCAGCTGTACACACTGATTGCATCAGATCCAGCTGGTGCTGTTCAGCAGCTTGTTTCATTTATGACCAAAGTGAGTTACAGATTTATGTGGGCTGGAAATAACTAGAAAAGAACAGAGTTGAGAAATCATAAAATGTTGCTTGTGCAGGTTCACAGCTTTGTGTCGTGCTGGATCCACAGGTTCTGTTGAATGTCCATGTAAAAAGAACAGAAGAAAACATGTATGTGTGTGTCAGAAATTTCAAGTGCCCATTTTATAGAAGCTAAGCATGGTACAGTTCCCATGTTTACTGCAGCACACTTTATATTAGTGCATTTTTGAATATTTCTAAAAATGTCAGATTATATATATTAACTGCAATAAAACCTATCAAACTTGTTACACTGGGTGCTATCCAATTACTTAGTGAAATTTTAAAATTTTAAATCTGAGGTTCGATCTGTACGGCTGTAAATAATGCTGACTGCTACTTCTGATTGAAGCTTTGGCAAAAGTGGCCTGTTTAGGCCAATTAGCCAGATAGTCACAATCTTTCCTGCCTACATTCTGGTCCAGTTGGACATAAAAGAAGTCCAGTTCAGGAAAGACACAATTGTACTGGAACAGTCCTCTGACACCTGCCTGGAAAGCAGCATATGCTAGTTTGTGCAGAGTTCCTCTACACAGCCCTTAGACTGCATGTGGCTCCAATGTGACTTCTTAAGCATGGCCAGAGAACCTTGAAGCTATTTTTGCCACTCCCTAAAGGGTGAGAAAGCCCTGAGTGACTTTTACTTTTTAATGAAAACAAGGGGTGTGGGCAGAGGGATATAATTGGTGAATGCCACCCAGTTTAAGAAATCTGAGACCTGAGTTCGTTCCACATCTATTCTTGACATCTTTCCTCATAAAGTCCTCACTCAAGACCTGGCTATTGTTAGATTTTGGAGAAAATACTTCGACTATCAAAAAGAACCAGTAAAAAGTTTAACTTGGGCAGCTCAAAGTAGTAAATTTAAGGATGTGCATGGGTGAAAGATGCGTTTGTGTGCAATACTATATCAGGGCTTAACGTTATTACAACATATCACCATTGTTCCCTGCATTATTAGAGTATTTCAGAGAGGAGGTGGCTATAATGCAATAATGTGTATCAGTCATTTTAACATGTATATTTCCAAAGAGGTGTAATAGACACCTGAACAGCAATCACCATTATAGCTTTAATGGGACATACAGGTATGGTATCAGACACTTCTTGTTTCACTGTCTAAAAAAAAAAAAAACAAAAACAGATTAATAGCAAACCACATTGTTTATTGCCAGATTGTAGGATCTTGCAAAGAAAATAGCATACGGGTTTGTTTCTGTTAATTCGTAAATCCATGTGACCATGTGGGGTCTTTGGGAGGAGAGCTGTAAAGTGTTGGCCATGGTGTTCCACAGACTATTAACTGCTGATACCATTGCAACTGTTAAAACCACAAACTCCTTTACCACAAACAGTGAAAGCAAGAAAAGATACTGCATATAATTGTGAATTTGGTCCTGAAAAAGTGATGTTAATATCTAGATTTGCATAACTTAAATTACACTCTTAACCAGAAGGACATTAAGTGACTTCTAAGTATTGAACCATGAAGCCATTTCTTATCAAACTGGTTTTATATGGCAGCTTCTATTAGCCAGTGTACCTGTGATATTTAGTAACAGGGAGAAAAAGGTTTTAAAAAACCAACAACAACAACAGAAGGGTTAGTTTTCCTGAAATCATCTGCTGGGGAAAAAGAGTAGAATTAGAGAATTAGAGAGATGGAATGTGTTTGAGGATAACTACATCCAAGAAGGCACAGTCAAGGTCTAAGAAGCTTAGACAGGGTCTTCAGAGAATAAATCTAACATATAGTAATATTTGCCCTGCCTCTCAGGTGTAATTATGACCCTGTTTCTATGCCACCTCTTACTTGCCAGCCAATTCTTTTCCCAGAATCCCATTTCAGCAATTTTGTAAAAACTGAGCTGACAAAAATCTAATAAGGAAAAGGCCTGTGTTTTCTTTACAAGTCTTCCACTGTCTTACTAACATACAGCTAAGGCTTAGAGTGTATTTTTTTTCTTCTTCCTTATCTATGAAAAATGATGATGATAGTAGCTGACATTAATCTCAGTGCCTCATATGGAAGATACTATTATAACAATGTAAATCGAGTTACTCTTATTATTGCATTTATAAAAATATATTTGTACTGGAACAATGCGTCCCCTCATAACTAGAAGAAGTAGGGTTCAAAATTTATTTAAATACTTAATCATTAATACTCCACCCTCTGAATTATCAATGCATCCAAACAATGTATCATTAAGACAAAGAGATTACACTTCTGACCTATTAATTAAATCTTTACTAATGGCCTTAAGACGGAAGTAAATAAAATATTAGTGAAATTGATACGTGAATGGGAGGGGTTAGAATAGAAGTAACATATAACAACCTTAGAAGAACACAAAATTAAACCAGATCAGGAAACAAAGTTGTTTTTAAAAACTATATAAGCATGCAAAAAGAACGACTAAGTGAACAATCAGTAATACTGCAAGGGAAGTGAAGGTGATGTTACACAAGGACTTAAGTATGTCATAACTGCCCCCAAAGCAATGGCATTTTATGCAATTGAAGTCTGAAAAAGTTCTCATCAATCTTGTTTTTCACCCCTTACCTGATTTCTCCCTTTTCTGTTGGAGGCCCCTACTTGAATATTGCAATAAAGAATCCAGAGTAATTCTTTAATCCCAGTGAAGTGGGATGTTCCACTGAAGCAGTGCAGCTCAAATACACATTCCTTTTGATGCACTCTGCCACAGAGAAACTAACCTGAGGCCATGGGATGAAAGGAGTATCTCAGACTGGCTCACCTCTTCTCTTAGCAGCACAATCAAAAGATTCAAGGCCAGTTATTCTCAAAACCATCTCCTAACCCTGAAAGCAGATTATTTTATGACTTGAATGTTCTCACTGTTTCTGCTGATAATAATGAGGAAACAACTCAGATGTTAAGAACATGCAGCATTTGATATTTGTCTCACACTTAGCTTTAGTGGAAGATTCCAGTGAATAAGAGCATTCATCTGCTCATTTCAGTAGGAGATTCTCCTGTGTTAGATGAGCCATGAGTGTGCACAAACCACAGCTATATAACAAATTAATGATCTGCTGACAAGGAAGCTTGTTAAAACTTTTGCTGCCAAAATTAGGAGAGAGATCAGATTCAGATTTTTCTGGCCTTTTTTTTAGCAGCCCTGGACAGACTGCATCAAAAGCATCATGGTGGCTCCTATTTACCACCTTGTCACAAAGTTATTGTTATTTCGAATATATTTACAGTTTGGGAAGAATTTAGAAAATATGCAGGCATTTGGTAAAAAAATTACATAGGGACAAAATCTAATTGATTTATTTGTGAAGCCAGACAAGAAGTAGGAAAGTATCATACCATAACAGTCAGTTGGACCAATATTTAAAATGACAGCAGATTCTAGTACCGTACAGGTAGGTCAGCTTTGTGTTGCATCATGATGGTATTAATTGTCTTGAGCTCTCTTTGGGTGTACATTGTAATTACTGTCCATTGGTATTGTTGAGAAAGAAAAGCCTGTTATTTCCAATTGTATAGGAAATAGGGATTAGCCAGATTTTGAAGGAAGATAAGAACTGAGATGCAAAGTATCTCAGAAAAATGCTTGCTTGTGGATACTGCTTAAGCTGAAGTTATATAGATAGCTTTTTAATTACCAATACAGCCAAATAATCTCATCAAACTGTTTTCTTTCTTTGGCTCTGCTGGGAGATTATTTTCCTCAATTTATTTTCTTCAAAAGAGTCAGTAGTCTGCTTGAGTTGAATTCAGTGGTTTGATTTTTAATATTTCAAGAAAATAATATATTCTCTGCAAGGTTTTAAGTGTGATAGGTTTTAAATTGAGGCTTATTTTCTATTTAATAAAAAAGTTAAAGTTTGGTCAACTGAAGATAATAATTTAAGACAACTGAATGATTCTTCAGCTATTTTTGGGATATGTTCCACTTAACAGAAATAAAAACCTTTTTTGTAAATATGTAAATAGTGAAGAATGTTAAGATTTGAAATATCAGAGATTGTTTCCATTGCTGGAATTAAAAGTTGTTTTTAATCTTCAGCAAAAGAGAAGTTAACTGAAATTTTAGAATAGACTCAAAATGGACTTAAATCTTGTTTCTGTAAAACTTAAAGGGAAAATTGACTGAAGGAAAAAGACATAGAATTGTAGATGGCTTAGATTAGAAAACAGCTTTAGGATCACAGAATCCAGCCACTAACCCAGCATTGCCAATCGACCACTAAGTCATGTCCCTAAGTGCCACATCTATGTGTCTTTCAAATACCTCCAGGGATGGTGACTCAACCACTTCCCCAGCAGCCTGTTCCAATGCCTGACCACCCTTTGGAGGAAGACATTTTCCCTAATTTCTGATATATTCCTTCTCAGCATAACTTGATGCTGTTTCTTACTGTCTTTTGCTTGTTAATTGCCAGAAGAGACTGAATGCTACGTAAGAGAAGGAACCACAGGGTGTTCTCCTCTCTTGTGGGGGGTATGGGTGGTCTTCTCTCTGATGCTCCAGGACATGCCCATTTCAGTCCCTTTCTTCAATCTCTCCCTTTTTTTAAGTGATGAAAGTGGTTAGAGTTACTTGCAATTGCTATTATTCAAGCAACAGTTTACGCTATTTGCAATGCAGCTTGCTGTGTTGAGCAGTTTTACTACAGCATATTAGTCAGTCCCTGATTGTTTATATTATCTCTTTCAGAAAAATGTGACTGTGATCTGACATCCAGTTTTCAGTATGTACTGCTGAATAGAAATCTGCAGATGTCTTTCCAAAACAATTGTCCAAAGAACATACCAGTACTGACAGTCTAGTGCCCAATAGTGAGTTATTGAAAGAGCTGAAATTGTGATACAGGAAGATATTTTCCCTCAGAAAGAACTGGCTTTTTTTAGCTGAAAATATGATTGAAGATTACACAGCAAAGCAAAGTGAATGAAAGTTTTTAGTAGGCAGATTGCCCAGAATGGAGCCTCAGGAGATATTTAAAAGAAAAAAAATTGGATCTAAGCCTGACAAACATGAAGTACATTTTAAGATCTTATTACTAGAAATAAATATGTAACTGATTTTTATCAGAGCTGTAAATACCAGCATCAGTGCCAAAAGATCCACCTCAGAACATCCCTGTTAGAGCTTTTAATTTTAGCTCATCTTAAATGAACTAACCTGGTTATTGAAAGCAGTCCAAGGCAGCAACAGAGAGCAACATGTGTTCCTATGCACTGCTGAGAACTGTTGAGCTGAGAAGCCATGCACTATCCTGCACAGTTCTCCATACTGTCACTGTTGCTTCTGGTACCCAAATGGCATTTTTTAAGGAATACTTATAATATATAGCACAATAGTGACTACAGCCTGATAGAAAGTGTTGTTCTCTCTGTAAGAATACAACTACAGTAATTTCACGATTATAAGCCACACCTGATTATAAGCCGCATGTTACAATACAGAGTGTGATAAAGGGTATCTATTTTTTACTAAAATTTTGGTCTGAACCCAAAGTGCGGCTTATAATCAGGTGCAGCTTATATATGGACAAAGAACGAAAAGTTGCTGTTTTAGTT
>PYHW01010334.1:11694899-11722874 GCA_013186435.1 Turdus rufiventris
GGCCTGAATTTAGCCTAATTGCCCATATTGCCATGCACTTCTGTCTGGTTTAACCTCCAAAGAATGTGGTAAACAGGTCACCTCTCAGTGAGCTCACTTTTACCACAAGGTAAGAGTAGACACATCATACTGATGAGCAGTTGATGTGAGGGGGCTTCAGATCCCTAGATTACTTGCTTGCCATCTGCCCCCTTGCTGTTCTCCTAAGTTTGGTTGCTTGTAGGTCAGGGACAGTAAGTGCAAAGTAGAATAATTATTTCCATTCAGGAAACCTGCAGCATCTATCTTGAGGGCATATTTCAAGATTTCCCCATAAAGCAAAATAGTTTCCTGTTTATTTGAAGTGATGGCATATTAAACTGTGGTTTTGTGAATGCTGCTACATATTAAAGATAGTAGGATCTGATTACTTTAAATTAAATACCTTCTAATACTATTGTGAAATGATTTTTCAGTTGATTTTTTATATAAAATACACTTTTTCTGAGAAAATATGTTGCAGAATACCATGTAAAGGCATAAAAAAGACATTTTCTAGGACTGCTTTGGATTTTTGAGGAGATAACCATTTTCTCTGAAATTTACTTTCTTACAGTGCTCCATTATCTACCCCAGTTGCCATGACTTTCCAAAAATAATTGAATGTCTTTTCAATTACATTGACCAGTACTTGTGGCGTGTCCCATCAGGTTCAGTGTGTATGCCCACTTGATTTAAATAGTCCCTAAAATTATCCTCTTCTATCAAGAAAAAGTCTTTCTTGCTCCAGAACCTTGATGTATCTTGGGAAACTATGAGATTTAAATGAGAGGATTTTAAGGACAGCAAACTTAAAACTTTGATGGCATTGCAAAAACAAATTATTCAATTCTGATGTATAAAAATCATGTGGTTAGTGAGTAGGGGCTCAGACACAATTTTATTTTTACATGTGGTGCTGAGGAGTCTCAAATTAGTCAACAGCAAATGACTCATTTAAAAACACCAAGTCATTAAAATACACAAAAAAGTCACAAAATTACCTCAGACATGATCAAAATGCCTTGTTATTTTAGGAGAAAAAGAAAAGGGTGTTTGAGACATAATTTGATTGCTGTTAATCTTTGCTGGGAGAAAAAAGTAGGTATCACAGTGGTCTCTAATTTAGTGGGAAAAAGTTCCAAGGAACCAGTGTCTGAAAGATAAAACTGAAGACAAAACACAGCACTGAGCATAAGCACTGAAATAAAGCTTTCAAGGGGATCTGTGAATAATTGTCTTTGAATCAAATTTACTCTGAAAGGATGTTTTTTGTCAGAAGTTTCTTTGTCTCAATACAATGTAATACAATGAAATGAAGTGAGTGTGATACAGCCACACAGATGTTAATTGCATGGTCCTATCTGACTTAAAACTATTACATAATTCATTCCAGAGGTCCTGACAGTGAGTTTGAGGCCAAAACTAGTGTCAGACGTTAAAAGTACTGCCTGTGCTGAAGGGTATGGTTGATGCTGTATATCTAAAGAATACCAGTCAGGCTGAGGTATCTCTGATCACTGTCGAGGCATGAACACCAAAATTAGATGGGAACTAAAAAGATGCAGCACATGGAAGATAGAAAAAAACTAGTAAAGCATGAGATCACCAGAAGGAGAAGAGATCCCATTAAACAGTGAACATTTTGAAACTCCTACTCAACAGTGTTTCAATATATTTTTTTTACCAATGAAGCTTCAATGGAATCCATTTTTGTCATCATGGAGTAATGATTTGAGTTTGTAAGTAAGCATTCTTAACAATGCAGCATTGACTACAGTTTTGATTTTGTTGTAGATAAACATGTCAGAACTATCAAATGCATTTTCATGTTTGTTTTATTGGTTACTTTTTGCTTCCTAAATGACTTACCATATGCTGAGTAACTGGGTTGCATTGCTGTATAGGAGGTGTAATTCATATGACATTCATATTTTGCAGAACATCAGAGTTTCTACAATTATGCATCTTAGTCTATTCCCTACTCCATCTGTTGAAATGGTGAATTCATTAAAGATAGTTTTAAGATGAGTCTTCTGAGAGATGTGACCTTTATGTTGAACAGGGAATACATAATTGTTGCAAGACTTACACAGCTTTTTGTGGAATTATAAGTTTATCAAAATTTTGCATCATATGAAGCAAAAAGAAAGAAGAAAATAGCTTTACTAGAGAACTGAAGAACTCGGGAAGATTTCTGAATGAATAAATTGAGTATT
Source organism: Turdus rufiventris (assembly GCA_013186435.1). NCBI lineage: Eukaryota > Metazoa > Chordata > Aves > Passeriformes > Turdidae > Turdus > Turdus rufiventris. The sequence continues at coordinate 11,697,137 of PYHW01010334.1, forward strand.
CAGCTACATCCATTTTTAATATACTTCTTAGAAAGGTGGTTGTATTGTACTCATAACAGGTGCTAATGTTAGATTTATATGTTCACTACCTCTCTGATGGAATGATTTTGGTTGTACTTGCATATTCATGTCTTCTGCAAAAATCTCTTCCTCTTTGAGGAAATTACTTCCCAAGTCTACATTCCCAAGTCTACAGTCCCAAGTAAAAGTATATTCATATTGTCTCTGTTTTCACATCATTTTTCCCAAGCAGAAAGGCCCATCTATTTCCTCACCTGCATCTGTCTTATTTTCATGCAGATGCTGCTCTACTGCTGCTTGTTTCACTCCTGTTCCAGGAAGCAGCCCCAGGTCCCTGAACACTCTACCTCTCTACCAGCTGTATTGGTGCTGGACACGAGGCTGGTTGGCCCTTCCTTCCTTCCTTCCTTCCTTCCTTCCTTCCTTCCTTCCTTCCTCCCTCCTTTTCTTTAGTCTTTCCCTCTCTCTTCTCTTTCACCCTACTTCTTGTTCAGAATCCACCAGTGTGTTTATAGTAGAAGATAAAGGACTAACTCATACTGATTTCCATGCCAAGTATAAAATTTACCAATAAAACTTAATTTTGTGCTCCCTTTCCCTAGGAGTGGGGCACCACACATAGAAAATCAGGCCTTGAAATTATAATTCTAGGTTATAGGAAAATTCTCCAAGTATTCCTGAAATAACAGCTGCCTGGAATGGGACTTTCCAAGTGTCAGTGAGATCATCAGTGGTACTTAAACTTATTCATTAAATAAACACATGGAAACTGAATTGCTGAGGCTGCTATTCCATCATTCTCAATTGGTGCTCAGCTATGGTGTATGTATCATAGAGTCTCAGAATTTTAGAATCATGGAGTGGTTTGGATTGGAAAGGGACCTTGGAGATCATTTAGTTCCACTTTGCCTGCCGTGGCAGGGACACCTTCCACTAGACTAGGCTGCTCACAGCCCCATCCAGCCTGGCCTCAAACAGCTCCAGGGATATAGGAAGTATTAGCAAAGGTATGTATTGTGACACTGTTAAAGAGTTAGGATGTTTGCCTTTCGGGACAAGAGAGATTTTAGTCTCTTACTGATAAGGTCATTTATAAAGTATGTGATTTCACAGTAGCTGCAAGGAATCCCACTGACCTGCTCCTACCATGGTGCTAATTGCAGGATGATGAAAGGATGTGCAGGCTGCAGTGAAAACATCAGTGCGTAGGGAAACACCTGGATGCAGTCCTGGCCATGTCTTTGTGGAATGCTGAGCTTACAGAGTGAGCATTTGTACACTGTACATGTTATCTTTTCATTACCTGAGCAGATACTGGCAGGCTCTGGGTGCATACATAATCCCCAAACACACTCAGCTGATAAATCTGGCACACACAGACAGAAATTCTATCCCCTCCCTCTAAGTCTAAAGGGAAGCAATCAGGGAAAATGAGGGATGCCTCCTGTTCCCACATCCCTTATTGCACAGTGACGTGGCTTAGGAATGAATGAATGCCAGGCAGCCCTGTATCGTGTCATGTGTTGTGCACTGGTGTGGTATGCACATCCACTCTGCTGATATGGACTGAGTTATGTTGTGCATTAGAGACTTCTGGGTTTGTAGACTCTACCTACAATAAATGTATTGGGTGCAACAACATGTTTCCCCTTCAATTTCCAAGTACATAATACCAATTTTAGGGTACCCAGCCATTAAGTACGAAAGCAAAAGTGTGTGTAGAACAGAAAATATTTTTTAATAGAAGAGGTGGAAAAATATTATCCTCTTAATCTAAGGAATGAAACCTTGTTAGGAATTGTTATCAACATGACATGCATCTATTTGAAATAATGTACATTTGGAAGCCTCCTCTGAAGCGGTCTGGGACAAAATAAACAGAGGGCTCTGTTAAGAATTTATATTTCTTTATTAATAACTGGAAAAATGTAAATAGGATTTGATAAGGAAAATAATAATACAAACATATATGGCATGATAATCATGTTACCAGAAATGGTTTCACTATTGCTTCATACTTGGTAGGTCCTGGAACACATTAGTAACGGAGACTGAAAACAAGTGAACATAAAGAAAGATAAGCATAATTCCATCTGTTAATGCAAAGGAGATTTCTTCATTACCTGGTGACTCAATAGTATATAATGGACTGCAACATGTGTTAGTTATGGAAGTCGCCATTGAAAACAAGCACTCACTAGTATCTCACTAACCACTGCAATTCTTGGGGTATGAAGTGGTCTGAGGTGTCCCTTGCCAACTATGAGGAAAATTCAGACAAGCATGAAAAGAAGCTGAACTGTGAGAGGGGTCCCAAAAAAAGCGAGTGTTTCACAAGGCTCTCCACATCCCTCTCAGTCAGAAGAAGCTTGCTGAGAAATGGCACAAACCAAAGACAGCAAGTGTACCGAGTTCCACACTTGATCCATTTAGGATAATTTTTCAGTGTTAGTTAATTCATCTTAGTCTACTGCTATGTTAGAGCTACAGAAATATTGGAAGAGATGGGTACTCTTCCTTAGTATACCTGTATCTCTTATATTTCTGCAAATTGCAAAGATGAATTAAAAGAGGCCCTAGTTACATGCTTAGATCACTTCCCTTCCTCCTCCATAGTTTACCAGGTACAGGAAAAAAAAGAAGTGGTGGAAAAGAAATGCTCTTTTCCCATCTTTGCACAAAGACAAATACAACGCATAGCTGTAAGCCAGTAATAAACTCAGAGCATAAACCTGGATACTGTAGGAAAATTCAGGAGTCTTCCTGTTCTGTTACAACTCACTCATGGCAACAGTAAAAAGGGTCAGCGGACATTTTTCTTGTCATAGTTTCTGTAAGACCCTGCTTTCACTTAGTTCAGTGCTTGTAGCATTCAGCAGAACATCTAGTTCACCACTGCCAGAGGCTGTCCTTAAAGTCCATGGTCATCGTGGTCTCTTCTCCTCCCTCTCTGCCATTAACATGCAGCCTCTCAGTCACCTGTATCCTACAGGGAAAGGTTGAGGGAGTCTCTGTTTGAAGTTATGTCATGGCAGATGATGGTGGCTCAAGGAGTTGCCTGTTGGCTGCTCACACAAACCTTGCCATGACCCAGATAGCAGCAGGAAAGGTGACTTGGCATTGTGTTGGATGGCATAACTGTGATGAACTGTGTAGCAAATGCAGAGGGACACATGGAAATGGAAAGTGAAACTCTGTGCGAATATCAACTCATTAGGAAGTTGTCCAGTACATGGAAAAGTGAAAAGGAAAAAAGCAGGGAAAATAAAATCTTGAAGAGAATTATATTAATAATACTTTGAAAGTAGTTCAGCAACTAGTTTGCTTCTTCCAAATAGCAAAGCCGGAAGTGAACTCCAGGATTTCTCCTGCAGCTCTGGTGATACACACTGATGAGTTGAACTGTAACTCAGTACAGTTACAGTCTTTGGCTTGTGCCATTTCTCACACGGACAACAGGTTTATACATGCGAGTAAGAAGTGCTGGACAAGAATGGCAGTAGGGGAATGAAACCAGGATGGGAGACTTCTGTGGAGAAAAATATACAGCAAATCTGGATTGAAGACAAGATCATATATAGGGACAGGAAGCCCACTGAAGGTGTGAACAAAACCTGGCATCAATAGATACCTATGTCCCCAAAAATAAATTGGCAGCAGGGAATGTTCAAGATCCTGAAATGAAATTAGCTGCACTAGCAAACTCCTAAAACATTCTTTGTCTTGCTTTCAGCCTAAACCACTGGGCTTCTTCCCAGCTGTTCTGAAGTTTTGTCCAGGGAGGAGGACCCAAACATTCTCAGCCTGTCCTCATAGGAGAGGTGCTCCACTCCTTTGATCACTTTTATGGCCTTCCTCTGGACCCGCTCCTGTGCTGAGGTCCCAGAGCTAGACACAAGTGGGGTCTCATCAGAGCAGAGTGGAGGGCCAGAATCACCTCCCTTGACCTTCTTGTCACACTTTTTTTTTGATACAGCCAAGGATATGGTTGATTTTTGGGCTGCAAGTGCACATTTCCAGCTCATGTCCAGCCTCTCAGCCACCAGTACCCCCAGTCCTTCTCATAAGGGCTTCCAATTGTTCCTTTGCTGAAAGATTGGATTCTGCAGAATCAAAATAAGTGAATCATACAGACACACAAATATGTCAAGTATGTGGAACAGGTATTTGACCTTTGCCCTGTTGCTCTGTCCTCAGACTGGCTGTATCTGTACCAGGTTTAGTGTATGACTGATGTGAACTCATCAGGAATTACCTTGTGCACACCACACCTCAACCTATTTACTTTGAATAGGCCGGAAGCAAGGACCATATTACACTGTTTGCATTGATTTGGGAACCACACCTTATGATTACCTTATCTTTGGGCTATGATTGTGAAGCATCCTCTTGTATTTACATTTATGCCACTGGTTTTCTGTGTAACTGGGGACAACTTAAACATGCTATGGCTCCATTTCTTCATCTCTAAATTGGCAGCAATTCTTTTCTCATGAGATTGTTATGAAGACACATTAATTAATGTTGATAAACAGAGGATATCCTGGTGTGAATGAGATAGATATGTGAAAAGTATTCTTATTATTCATATTATGACAGCACATTCTGCTTGTATATACGCAGAGAATACAGGGAATATACACACCACCTCAGAATGGGTGAAATTTACCTAATCTATAGATAAAAAAGGGATTAATTTTCATTAGTCACCTAACGCTTACTAGTCACTGTTCTAGGCTTTTTATATTATTTTTAGAGACAAAAAACCTCAAGCAATGACTTTTTTATCTAAGGGTGATAGCAAACATCTTCTGCAAGTATCTGTTTTTCCCCACTGGCTATGGAACCTGGAGCAGAAAATTTGCTAGTGCACAAAGGAGACTAAGCACAAATTTGCCATTTTGATCAAGCAACTGCCACTATTTATTACTTATTCATTAGAATGGTGAAGCTAAAATATCACCTATATTGTACCCACCATATCCTTTAAAGTCAAGTTGGACAGCCGCATAGCAAAAACTGTAAGTGTGTACCCAGCTTTATTATTGCCCATGTGAGTTCCTATTGCACTGACACAACACTGGAGAATCACCTGGAAACTCCAGAAACTCCAAATTCTGCAGGCATGAGCTCAGGTTTCTTCACTGAATGCATTGCAAGCCCTAGCCTCAGAAACTGAATGCAGCAAGAATCCTTTTAAACTTAACATCAGAGCTGAGTTCATATTTGGAAGAAGGAAAGGAGGAGTAGGAAGAGCTGAAGGAGGTGGACTCACCTCAGGTACCCATTTAAACATCAGTAAGATCAGTGAGTCATTGTTATAGGTCACTATACCTGTATAGGAATATTACCTTTGCTGCCTCTAGCCATAACATGGACCAGATGCCATTTTCCTAGCCTCCCCTCCTACGGCTGAAGCATTTTTCATGCAGCCATGTCAAAGTGTTTTAAAACTGCCAATATCTGACTTGCCTGCAAGATATTTTTATCTAAGCTTATTTTGCAAGACCTTTATGGTAAGGGCTCTGTTCCTGCTATTTCTAGAATAAAGGTTCCAGTTCTAGTAACTGTGGCATACAGATAAAATATTACTATTTGCAATTAATAGAATATTTTCTCAACCTCCTATAATTCATAGTTGGGATACAATGGATGTATTCCACTCACTTATGGGTGGAATTCCATTTATACATGTGTTAGATATACAGAAAATTCATATTTCGAGATACAATGCAAGATATTTGAATATTTTGGATATTGTCATGCAAGTAAAATTTCTATACATTCATACGGAATCTGAGTCCACGTAGCAATAGAAGTTGCTGTAAGTGCTATATATGGTTTAGTGTTTGAATTTCTGGGTAAAATGGTCTTCCAAAACTCCTGTTATGACCATGTTGGATATTCTGGCTGCATTGTAACTGCTGTTATTATTATTAATCACAGTATTGCCGTTCTTATAAGGTATGTGGTTATCATTACACTGGTACATTCACAAATATTCCTTTACAGTATGATTAGTCTGTATTATTCATGAATTTGAGTAAGTTTGGGATTATAAACATTACCCAATTATAAATCTTATATGATGTACTGTGAGATAGCATATACCGAAAGTATAGCTAGGTCATGTAACATTGTAACCTGTGCCTTTTGCATATATCAGAAAAAAAACAAACAAACAAACCAAAAAAACAACAAAAAAAAATCAAGAAAACCTAACTACATCTAACAACAGATTTCACTTTTATTTGTCATACAAAAACTTTTCTGTCAATTCTGACACATTAAATGCAGTACACATGGAACAGGATACAATTTGCATCCCATTTAGCCACTTCACAAGTCACCAAGTAAAGCAATTCCATTTGAAACACTTGAAGTAATATTATAATTTAATGGATGCAAATCTTTAATTATATTGGCAATATTAAAAAACCCCAAACAGCACAGAAATGGAGAACTTGGGAGTCCAAGAGTATTAAAACATTAAAATACTTGGCCAAATGACTCCCTTAAATATTAAAGTTGATTTTTCTCTAATCTTGAAACATTAATTAATTTAATATGCATTAGAGAAAACATGTTCAAATATTAAATTGGTTGATTTCACAAATGTATAACTCATTAACATGACTCAGGTTCAGGACTCAATTAAAAAGGCAGAAATTGGATTTCATTAAAAGAAAAATAAAATATGTAAGCAATTAATGGCCACCAAAAGGTATTATGAAATACAGACTTTGTTAGATAGGCTCAGTATTAGAAGATCAGAAGTCTGACCAATAAAGGTAATGGTACTAGCATGTAAGATAAAGCTTCTGAAAGCATTGAGTTATGTGAGCTTAAAAAATTAGAGGTGCAAAAACTAGTCAATTTAATGAATATGGATTAACAAGTAGCTAAGTGACAGTAAGGGTAACTGCAAATGGACCATAAGCTGTAATGGAGTACAATAGTTTCTGAGAAACCATTGGCAGATATGGCATTCACATTTCTACAAAAACACTAAAAACTTGCAAAAACTTTGGTGAAAGATATAACATCTGGAACGCACCTAACACTAACCTTCAAAATAAAACTACTGGTTTGCAGTTCAATAAAAAACCAATAAGTTACTAAATGAAGAAATATTAATTGATTTCCTACCTAGAGAAGGGATTACTGACAATAGACTGATTTGTACAGCAGGGCTGACTAAGTATAAAAACTGCAACTGGAAATTCTGACAAGAACAAATTATGATAAGAAAATCTTATAAGAAATTAATTCAGAAAAAGAGAGAAATGGAAACTGTTGTGTTCCACAGAGACAGAAGATACGACTTCTTTTTGTGTGCTGCAGATACCCTTCCTAGAGCATACTGGTGTAGTGAATCCTACTATATATCATATATACTGTATAGATACCAGTACTGTTGCATGGTGTTATTCTGTCCAAGATGCAGGACTGCATTTGTTGAATTTCATAAAATGTTTGTCAGCCCATTTCTTCAGCTTGTCAAGGTGACTCCAACAGCAGACATATCATCCAGCACGATGACTACTCCCTACATTTGAATATCATCTGTGAACTTGTGGCAGATACACGTTGTTCCATTGTCAAAGCCATGAATGGAGATGTTAAATAATATTGCTTCCAGTATGAATGCCCAAGGAATACTGCTTGTAAACAGACCCACATCATCTTCAGCCTGTTGCTCCAGTCTTTTTTTTTTACCATATTAATTCACCCAGCTAGTGAATTGAACTAATGGGTAAACCCACTTACCCTGCCTGTCTAGTTTAGCTCCAAAGATGCTGTAAGAGCAGAGACAAAAGCTTGCCAAAGTGAAGGGCATTCACTTCTCTGCCCTCATCTTCAAATCCAGTCATTACAATGAAGAATGTAATTTGGTTGGTCAAGAACAATTTGCCATGGGTAAATCCATACTTTTTTTCCCAATCACTTTCTTCTCTCTGATGTGCCTGTACATAGCTTACACAAGGATTTGCTTCTTAACCTCCAGAAAGATGGAAGTAAAACCAGGTGGTCTCTATTTCCCCAGCTCTTCCTCCTTGTCATCCTGGAAGATGAATGTGACATTTGCTTCTGCAGTCATTGGGAACTTCTGACCACTGTAACCCCTTGAAGAGGTAGGGAGGCTTCCTACTTGGCTCTGTGTTCAAGTTGCTTGATCCCTAACTCAGTCTTCCTCTAACACTCCATCAAACATATGGAGAACAAATTTTGCCAATAAAAACTGGGATGTAAAAACCTCCACCTTTTTGACTCCTTCATTACTAGGCTACCTGTTCACTCGGCCTTATTCTTCCTCTTGCTGCTTCCTTCATGTTCTTGAGCAAGTTTTACTCTGGCTAGTCCGTGGTTTTCTTAATTCAGTCAGTTCAGACTCGGGCACTCCTTCTGTATTTATCCTGAGCAGCCCATGCCTTCTTCTCTGTCCCATAGGATCCCTTTTTCCTATATAAGCCCTGTCACGAGTTCCCCATTCAGATTGTCTGGCCACCTCACACCTGCATCATGTCCTGCAGACAGAAGGTGATATTTCTCATGGTTTGAGACTCACTCTCCTGAGCTTTTTCTTCCAAAGGAGCAGCGCCTGGGAACTTCCACAGCAATAATCTCCCTGAGGTCCTCATTTTTTAAGTTCTGAGTTGATATCAGTTCTTGCCTCTTTTGCTTCCCTTCTTCAAATCTCATGGCTTACTAGGTCTAGACCAAACAATCCTGTTTCTTTTGTTATTAGAATCAGCTAGGCAGAAATAAAAACAAATTTTATTATTCAACAAGCTTATTTAAAAGGTATAATTTTTTTTTCATCTTGACATGTATTAATAAATTGATTCTCAGAGTATACTACTGTAAATATTTTATTGTGATTTTATAATACAGCATCCATGGCCTTTCCCACATTGACCACTTTCCCAATGAAAAGGCAAGTAGTATATGTCTCTTGGTGATTCTGCTGTAAACAATATAAAAGAGGTGTCCATAAAACTCCACTGAATTCAGTGGAGTCCTGTTCATTTACACAAGATCGGTTCCAAGTATTGATTCATGAACCCTTGAAATACAGATACAGAGCTATCCTTTTGTGTCCATGAGCCTCTCATTATTTGTGATTTTTTGGCAGATATTACAGTATCTGATTGGCCTTTGTCATTTGGACATACTTTAATATTGCCTTTAACAGATAGACTCTCTTTCATTATCAGGCTTCCCAGGTTTTGGGTTTAAGCATCCTGCTCCATTACATAGATAAGACCTAATATTTTGAGACAAGACCTGAGGCAAAATAAAGATTTGTGGGTAGATGCAGAGTTCATAAAATGTGCACACAGATAAAACGTGCTTATTTTGTGTACCTACTCATATGCAATAACTATCTTTTAAAAACCACGACAGTTTAAGGTGTCAGTTTCCCCTGTGGGAGTCCGTTTATCTGCCACGTAGAGCTGTGACTCTTACCTTGGGGACAGGTGACTTCATTCCCACCAGAGCTTTGTAATCCTGGTAAAATCTTCCTGAGTATTAATTGCCTCTTGCGCTAAGAATGGATGGCTCAGAGGCTAACACCAAGCCCAGTGCCACAACACCCTGTAATGGGCAGTGCAAATCCCAGCAGGAAGCACGGCATGCCTGCAGAGCAGCCCTCCCTGGGGATTTCCCTGCCTATCCCCAGGCAGGACAGATAAATGCATGGCAACTTGGGCTGAGTGTGAGCAGGATGTGGTAGAAGATGATTTTAAGGCCCTTTACAAGGTAATGACTATATTTCTGATTTCAACAACTAAATATTCATATGTTCTATTATCTTTTTCTGCTCTTGCTTTTTCTCTTGAAACACAATTGTGTTATATACACACACACATACAACTACTACAAAATTTTCCACTGCGAATCCTGACAACTGAAAGAATTACAGTAGTCACTGCACAAAAACTTAGAGCAAAAGCTCTCATACGTTTAGTAAGAAATTTGAAATTTCACTATACAAGCATAGGAAGTGTTATGTTTTATATGTGTCTGTCTTGCCCTTCAGCTACCTGGTGGAGCTTCAGGTTCTTTCCAAGTAGTGTCCTGAGATTCATGCCCATGCCTACATATGGTACTGGAAAGACTGACCAGTGAACCATGGGTTTATACCAGGTAGTGGCCAAGACACAGCTAGTTTAAGGGACATGCCAAAAATTTCTGCTCTATTCCATTCCAAATGGCTGGAACTGGCATTGCTTTTCTCTAAGCTTGGTTTCTCCATACATAAAATGAAATTAATAATGCCAGATTACCTCAGTAGGGCTATGTGGCTAACCTACTGTTTATAAAATGCGTAAGCCTGTGGCAAATACTTTCACATGATTTTCTGAGGATAAGACAACAAGCCTATAATGAGGGCTGGCACTCAGGCTGTCCATCCAGAGTGTGCAGCTCCACAGTGCATCCCCCTGGCAGCGTGAAAGGCAGAGGTATACCAGGTCACACCAGTTCAGAGGCCCAGTAGCTGACACAGCCTTTATGCAACTCCTTTACCACAATTTTGTCCTCCACACACCACACAGATAAAGGGTATGGGCAGCACCATTGTTACCAGCCATGCTCACACAGCTACAAGCCAGAGAGAGCACAATGGCACCCAGCTTGCATAACCAACGCCCTTCCACCGACTACATTGCTATAAGCAGCTTCTGCAGGGGACTGTGCCCTACATTTCAGGCCATTACTAGTGCAGAAGCAAAGGTGCAAGATCATCCCTACAAACAGCCACACGCCTTCAGGAGGCTGACACACCCAGTGAAGTGGGTGCAGTAGCAGTGACACACACCTATGGAAAAGGCTGGATTTGGTAGTTAGCGACTTGCTGCAGATCTGACTATACATGTTGCTGTCATTTCAACACAGTGCCTTCAAAACATCAGCCCATAGTTTAGCATCGTCCTTCTCCAGCATGTACACATATGAAGCCCTCATTGCAAAAGCGTGCTTGCCACACCTCACAAATGATAGATGCTGTGACAGATATCGCTGCAGATAAAAATCTTAGCTGTGTAAAAGTATGAGAAACCATGTAAGAAAAGTATCATTAAGGCAGAGTGAGATAGTATATATGCAGGTTTTTAACAACCTCATGTCTGTTGAGCACTCATTTTTAAAAGGAAGCTGAAATGCAGGTGAAGCTATGAACGTATGTGTACCTGCTGGGTACACAACACATCTCATATACTGGATATGCACATTACCTTCATCGTTAGTGACATCTCCCACACAGGAATCCATTATAAATTAATGTCTCAGAATGGTGCTGGGAAACACTGAACTAATGGCACCTCTTCTGAACCAGTGCTAAACAGCAGCAGTTTCAGCTGAATGCAGCCCAGCACTGCAGGCCAACACTTCCAGTCTCTGCCCGGAGTGCAGTAAATAGGGTTAGTTTTACAGTTTAGAAAAAAACCCTCTAAATATAATGATCCTGAGTCAAACCACAGTTATATTTACTTGAGAGTAAAGCCTGATATAGCTTGGGAGAAAGCTGCCCACCACTTCCCTCATCTTCTTCTTGGCATCAAATTTTTATTCAGAAAGATGAAGAGGAAATGTTAATATGTATAGAGAGCCCTTCCAAAACAAAACTTGCATTTACTTCACTGGGAGTGCTCAATCTGGCCCTTGACCATCCAAACCAGGATATTAAACATACTTTAATTCTCATATTTCTGTTAGAACCACAGTATATATGGCTGATGTTCAGAAATGAAGTTGACACATATGAGAAATCCAATTCAATGCTGGTGACAACAGTGAGGTGGAACCTTGTGGGAACTTACATCAAAGGTAAGTTCTGGCTAAAGCCTGCACTGAGCATTAACATCTCTGGACACTTTCTGATGCATCACTCCAATATATTTGGTTTGGAAAAAAAATTCTTTTGATGCAGTTAAATGTATGAAAGGACAGATGACATCTAGCAGATGGTTTAGAAAACAAAAAGCAGGATTTATTTCAGATCCTATGAAAGACATTCTGTGGTATGGAATACCTGTGTGCAGTTACCCCACCTCAAATTATGGAATTAAGAGTGTGTTACGTAATAAACAAAAAAAAAATTAATTAGTGCTGAAAGACACATTGTTGGTTTAAATGTTATTATTTTAAAAATTATTGTTGTAAGAGAACAGCTTCTTTTAAGCTTTTCTAGTATAAACCTGCCTTAAATCAGCCTCTCTATTGAAGCAGATAGCAGTTGTACTATTGTACATACACTTGAACCTGTACTTTTTAATTCAAAGATCAAATTAGCTTTTTTTTTTTTGCTCAGCTAGCAGTCTTTATATCAACTTGGGAGTTTTAATGCAAGGAGCATATCAATTGAACAGGCTGTGCAAGAAAATCCCATCCATTGCAAATTAATGTACTAATTTATTTAATCATTTTCCCTCCTAAGACATTGATGGAATCAAATGAAAAACATGAGAATTCAGTAATTAAAGTAATTAAAACACATTTCTAAAATTAAATGTATTTTCAACATTTAAATTTGGTCATTCTCAACACACATAAGACTTTATATGCCTCCTTTTCTGATAAGTGAATAGGTTGTCCCTTACCACAGCAGGCAACATTTAGATCTGTCAAATGTGTTGATTCAAGCAATTTTATGCTTTCCCATCAGGTAAGTTCCTGGTTGTGGTGATTCTTTTTGTAGCAAGGCAGAGTTCTTTTACTGCTGTTTTTGTCTTTTGTTGAGCTGCCTGGAGGGCTCACTGTGGGCAACATATAAAACTCAGACTTCTTTCTTCCTACTACACTTCATAAATATTACCAAATATACCTGCATTACATTTTCCCCTTACAGCAATTTCATTGCTAACCTGAAGCAAAACCTGAGTGGGAATACTTTCAACTAGTGCAGAAGCATCTGCTGATTCATCAATCATTATGCTAGCATATACTCCACTAAAATTAATGAATAAATGTGTTTTTACAAACATGACTAAAGGCACTGATCATGGGGAATTTGTAACATTTCCATCCTATTTGTTTATTTCATGAAGAGGCAGAAAATGGCTTGAAACAGTTCTGAAATGAGACATTATTGGGGGTTTTGTACAAAAATATCTGGAAGAAATACCAATGGTTTGTAGCTGGCATGGGAACTGGGAGGAGACCTTCCTAGAGCCACCTGTCCTACAACTTCCTGTTACCTTCTGCACCCTTCCCAAAGCACACAATTGCCTGCTGCCAGCACAAGCACCCTGGAGCACTGGGCAAATGGCTGGAGCACAGCTGGGAATTCCTGTGTGTGTTCCTCTGGGATCAGGTGCCACAGATCTGCCTTTTCCTGGCAGAAATTTGCCCATCTGAGATGTCCAGGTTTTAGGAACATGTAGATTACCAAGCAGAAGATGTCAGCGCTAACTAATGATATTGAAAGATCATAATTTTCTGATTACCATACTGGAGATTTCCTTGGATGATATTTTGATACTATGCCTTTGAATATCTTCCTACTTCTGCTCTCCTTAAGTAGCAGACATGCTCTCACCACTCTTAAGGCAGCATATCCTGCTGGGTGCACAAATGTAGAAAACGAACTGGGATGCGCTTGGAAGCCCCAGACACAGACCTAAGCACATCTGCATATTTGCAGGCTAAAACTTAAACTAATGAAAATTTCAGCACACTTTTTAAAGGCAATGTCAAAGCACAGAGGAAGTTACTCTGGTTAGATAGTTCATCTTCTCCCTGTTGTCCAAACTCTGCACTCAGCTGTGGCTCCTTTCAAGCCATAATGGCTCTGTAAAATTATCTATGTACAGTCATATTGCTAATATAAAAGATTTAATTGCCATCAAGAAAAATTACCTAATTGGAAATAGCTGAAACAGTAAATTGGATGATATAAACATTTTATAAGCAATAATTATTGGTGTGCAAAAAGGACTTCCACAGAATAAATAGGCATTCTAATAAAGAAGTGAGCTTATATAGACTATAATATAATTATTAACAGAAAAATGTATTCATATTGGTAATATGTCTTGTTCCTTTTTTGTTCTTTGGTAGACTGTGGATCTTCACTCCTAGTGTTTGTGGCACTCTCCTAAGTCCCCATCTTGCCCAACAGGGCAGAGGAGTGTGAACCTTTCTCAGGTTGATTCACTCAGCAGAGTTCTGTTTCAAGCTGTGGCCAACGCAAATGGCCACATACCAATTTGAGGATTATGACTCAATCTCCTGGTTTCCTTTTGATTTAAATGATAATGTTACCAAAAGTTCTGAAGCTGTGCTTTAGACAATGTTAACCACATATCAAGATACTAAATGTCCAACAATACACTCCAGGTGGTTTCTCCTATTGGAGGCACAGGAAACACAGCTAACGCTACACTGTCTGCCTGCAATTTGAGAAGGAAGTTGGTGTTCACCTTGCCCTACCCAGTGACAAATCCACTGCAGAGCTCTCACCAGACCTTCTGCCACCAAAATAAGGCATAATTCAAGTCACTGTAATTCATGAAGAATTTTGATTGACTCTTCTCATGTGAGAGAAGTAGCGGCTGTCCATACATCCACATGCAATAACCTCACTTTGCTCCAACTTTCAGCCAGCATTGGAATAAATTGGACTTCCCTGTTCATCAAAGCCTCCAAGTCTTGTCATAGCTTCTCTTCCTTTTCCCAGCATAGGTGATCCCTACTGCCAAACGCCCGGTGCAGTGACTCTGCTTCCAGTGGAGTAACTAGTGATGGCCAGTGTGCCTCTCCTGTCCATAGGGCTGGGATCGCAGCAGCCAGAGCAGCGCGGGAGCTGAGCCGGGGCTGACTCACCCTGGAGGAGGAGTGCGAGCTGTGCTCCCCGAGACCAAGTGACAAGTGACAGAGGTGCTGCTGCACTGGAGGAGGGAGCAGCAGACACCATCTGATCTGCTGCCTGCTAGGAGGAAAGCTTGCAGCTTAGGTGGAGCAGGTCCCCTCCTGGCCCTCGCTCCCAAGGGTGTCATGCAAGATCATGGGACAGACAAGCTGTCAAGGAGGAGATAAGAAGCAAAGGGTGTGAGGAGCAGTTGGGACGAGGGTTTGCTGGGACTGAAACACAGGGTGCACAATGGATGCTTCTCCTGCAGCACCCAGCAACAGTCCGGGCTGCTGAATCTCTCTGCTCCATGAAGCGACCATAAAGGCCTTGGTCCAGGAGATAAGGGGAGGTGTGCGAAGGGCGCCTGGAGCAGGCTGACCAGGGAAGTGCCACCAGGTGGTGGGGCAGGGAGGTAGCGAGGTCCCGCTGCGGTCGCTGGTGTTATCCGTACTGGGAGGAGAAGGGATCTTAGCGGAGGCTGCTGAGAGCAGCACAAGAGCCTCGGTGCGCACAGATGGAGGTAGCGCCAGCACCGCTCACGCCGGACCCTCGGCGTGTCTGTCAAGGGGTAGCAGCAGGGGAAGAGAGAAGAAAAATCCAAACTGCTACAAAGAGAGAAGAAAGAGAGGAAACAGGAGTTGGCTGAAATATTAATCCCCCCCGCCCCCCCGATGAAAACCAAAAATAAAATAAATCCTATCTGAACATAAAAAGCCAGGCTGAGAGAACAAGCGCCTCCTCGCCTCCCCAGGGAGGAGGAGGAGCAGCAGCAGCAGCAGCGGGGTCCCCGCACCTGCCCGGGCCGGGCCCGCGGGCGCCTGCGCGGCCGGGCCGGGCCGTGGGGCCGCGGGCGCCGCCGGGGGCAGCGGGCCGGGGCCACGTGACCGCCCCGCACGGCAGCACCGAGCGAGCCGGCGGCACCGAGCGGCACCGAGCGGCACCGAGCAGCTGCGGAGCCGCGGCCGCCGCCGCGCCGCCCCCCGCCTCCGCGCCCTCCGCCCTGCCCGCGGGGCACGGGAGCCGGTGACGGGAGCGAGGCGGAGTCTGGAGGGAAGATACGGAGAGATAGAGATTTAAATCACATCCCCGGCTGTAGAAGGGGCAGCAGCAGCAGCAGCCCCGGCGCAGAGGCACGGACGCACGCGCCGAGATAAGTCTGCCGGCTCCGCCGCTGCTGCTGCTGCTCACCATGGGTGCCGCCGCCGCCGAGCCCCCCAGCGCCATGGGCCTGGTGTCCAGCGTGGTGAACGACACCCTCGAGTTCTACCGCTGGACCTGGAGCATCCGAGGTAACGCGCCAGGGCGGCCGCGGCCCCGCCATCGCCGTGCCCGGCGCCCCCCGCCCGCTGCCGCTGATGCGCAGCGGCTCAAAATGGCTCCGTCTCCCGGGAGACGCGGAGCGCGCTCCGGATCCGCGGGATGGGGCCGCGGCGGGAGCCAGACCCCCCCGCTCCCGCCTGCCCTCCTCGCCCCTCCGGGCGCGCTGTTTGTTTATCTGCCATAATCCCGTGCAGGGGTGCGCGGGGCATCGACCCGCGGCAAGGTGAGCGCGTCCCCCGAGCGCCCGCGGGTGGACGTAGCGAAATCCGCTTCCCAGGGCCGTGGTTCCTCTGTTCTCTGCCGCCTCGGCGTGCCTTGGGGTGGTCATACGGGGATCTGATGTCGGAGGTAAGCCAGGCCCTCCGGTAAATCGTGCCGGAGCTCAGGCGGTCCTTGGCTTCTGCGGCAGGTGGGAGCCCCGCGTCGGCATCGCGTGGAATTCAGCAAAAGAAATGAGGAAATGGTTGTTACCGCCAGTGCAGCAGCTTTTCATTTTATATTTAATGTGTTTGGGTCAGTTCTGCTGTTTTCCGTTTTCAATATGCTCCACTCCCGTATTGGCACTCCACGACTGCAATGTGGCAGATGCTGAAGGAAGAGTAAAGCTCTTGGAATATGTGTGGAGAAATGTGCAAAAGCAGCTTTCAGTGCTGGGACGGCAGAGAGGTGGTACCTTGCTGCAGTGACCGGTAGCTCTGGAAGCGTTATTGGTCAGCGTGAATGGTTCTGTCTCGTGTGTCAAATGAAAGGAGTCGCAGCTTTCACAGTTGCTATTGTGAGTAGCCACGGGCAGCTGGCAGAAGGATGGTTTGCTCCTCTGGATGTTTTCTTCTTTTTTTCGTTGTCCACACAGCGATGAGGTTTAGCTGTTTTGAATGAAACAGAGAAAAACTGGAGTGCATGCAACTGTGGATGTCTTTCGTGGCAGTGGGAAAGTGGGAAAGTGGGGCCTTCATTACAGACGGGAAGCTCACTGCATCAGCAGTCTTTGCTTTTCCGCCCCCCTCCCTTCCACCATCTGTCAGATAATAAATTAATCTTGTGTTATGGATGGAAGGAGCTCACTTTTTTTCACAATTTGCCTTCCCATAACTTCAGTGTTTTGCAGTATTTTAAAAATCGAGCCTGCATGCATAGTTTTCTGTTTTTAAAAACTGCCAGAATATGAGAGCAAATAAAAATGCTTGCAGCAGCACTGCATTGTAATCTACCAGTGTTTGCTCTCTTTCTCTGACTCTTGCAATGTACAATTGTTCATAGACTGCCAGGTAATGAATGAAAGAGATGCTATTCTAGTCAATTGATAGCATTTTCAGATGGATATAAAAATAGATGTGGGTAGAGAGTTGATAACCTTCAGGATTACTTCATTTATTTGAAAAAAATACTTCAAGTTCTAATGTACATCCTGAACTTCAAACATTTAAGTCTGTCAATAGACCCTGTCCATTGTAAGCAAAAAAATATCACAGTGGAAAAAAAAAAAGGAAGAAAAAGCAAGTAAATATAAAGAATGTAACAATAAGTAACTGACAGTGATAATATGCATAGAGCAAACTTTTTYCTTCTGCTTCTTTGAAGGATATTAAGCAGTAGTAGGATGACATTGTTATTGCCCCCAAAATATGTGTAAGCCTTACTGATTTACCAATGGAAAATTTTAAAATTTTACTTTAAGTTTGGTAGCATTGCTGTTAAAGCAGGATTCCATTGTAATGAAGTAATCAGTCCTATTTTGTGGAGAGTTTCTTGTTCAGATTTTAGATTACAGCAGGTCCCTGCAAGGCTATTTTGAGTAGAGCCTAAGTCACGTGAAAAACACATTACAGTTCTTATTTATACCCAGTAGTATGTGAAACAAGGCTTTCCAGTAGTTTTTACAGTCAGGTAGGGAAATACAATATGTTACATTGTGGTTACAAGGTAGCTCAGGATAAGAAGGTGTTATTCATGAGGCAAGGCTGTGTGGCTGTTCAGTGAAATAGTTTTTAATGCCCTAAGCTCTGCAAAAACACCTGCTCAGTTTGCTGCTTTTCTGCGTGTTTCTTCGTTCAGACAAAAATAATTGTCTCCATTTGCCATCTCCAAGTGAACATACAGCATCCTTCCAGCACCTAAAGGGGGTGTGACAAGAGAGCAGGAGAGGGACCTTTTACCAGGCCATGTAATGATAGAACAAGGTAGTGGCTTCAGACTGAAAGAGTGGGTTTAGATTAGGTATTAGGAAAAAATTCTCTCATGCAAGGGTGATGAGGCACAGGAACAGGTTGCCTAGAGAACTTGTGGGTGCCCTATCCCTGGAATTGTTCAAGGTCGGGTTGGATGGGGCTCTGAAATTCTAGTGGAAGGTGTCTCTGGCCATGGCAGGGTAGTTGGAAGTAGGCAATCTTTAAGGTCCCTTGGAACCATTTTATGGTATGTTAAAATTGTGAATTCAGCACTGTTATGAATTCATGCAATTCACCTTTGTGTTAAGAGCTATGACAGTGATGTTGCTCAACAGAAAACACAAATTATGGCATGCAAGACCATTGCCTAATGTTCAATATCATTAAATAAAAAACTATACCACGCAGCAAAGTTGCTCAACAAATGATGCTATGCAATAGCATTACACAATAAATCATACTGAAACACTACTACACAGCAAAATTACACAACAAAATGTGAAGAAATTTTATTCCCACTACTACTCCTACACTTATTCTCTCCAGTTCCCACTTCCATTTTTTATTGAATACCTGTGTGTCTTTAGCTCTGTTCTCTGTATTCAGCAGGATTGTCCTGCCAGCAGGTGTTTTCTCCTGCTACCTCGGACTCCTGTGATGAGACTTGTGTAGCACTGTGCCAGAACATCCCACTGAGTCTTGTGCTGCTTTATTTTCACACATTAAAGATCTGATAATTTTCCTCCCCTGCTTTGTGCTATTTAAAAATCAACTGACCTTTTATGAGACCAAAAAAACCCCCAAAAGACCAAGTATATCATGAGCCTAAATGGATTTTGAGTTGATGTTACAATTTCTTTTAGCATTAAGCATGCTGTCTAAAGCTGGTTTGTTTGTGGTTTTGGTTTTTTAATTCTTGCATTTGGGAATAATAGCAGTGTTCTGTGACTTTTTCCCCATATAAATTATCAAATACATTTTCAGCATTAGCTTAATGCTTTGCTTGTTCATTTGTTGAAAAACTACTTTTTTTTTTTTTTTTTTTCCTCCCTTGACTACTTTTCAGACCCCTTTCATGAAAGCCCAAAATCCTTTGTAACAGTATAGTCACCTAGAAGGCTGAAGGACGTAATTTAGGAAGCCATAGACTTCAAGAAGAGATAGAAGGGTCAAAAATATATTCTTAGCGGTCATCAAGGGGGAAAAAAAGGTGGTCAGAGGAACAGTTACTATCAGGAAATATGATCTAGGAATTCCATGCCCTTATTTCTGTGAGAGCATGGGACCAGCTCCATGTAATTGCTGGGGCAGGGCTTCCTTCTTTCTCTCAGCTCGAGTAGCTGGTTGGGGTTGGATTTGCCAGGAAGGATTAAGGGTATGATTAGATGACTGAGCAAGTGACTTAAAGGGAGGTTCCAGGCTGAGTCCAGGAGAACTATTAAGATGAATAACTCAGGACACAATCCAGGAAAGAAGAGTGTGGAAATCTCAAAACGTGGGTGAAGAGACCATTGTCATTTGGGGAGGGGGAATAGGAGACTGTAAGGCTTGAAAAGAAGACTTGTGAAACGCTGCACAAAAGGTTTTATTTAGAGGAGCTACTTAATTTGAATGTACTGACCTATGGAATAGAAGACTTTACTGACTTTAAGCGGGAATGATTGTTCTTGGTGCTCAAGAGTATAAAGGAGGCAGGGCCATCCCAGGCCACGTGGGACTGCTTTGGAACAGCAACTATTTACAGCTGTTGCAGTTAATAAGATTACAGACTTTTTCCATCAGTAGGAAAGGAGAGAGATGTAAACTTTCACTTTAACATAGCCTTCTGTTCAGGAGCAGCATCAATTGTAGCTTTTATCAGTTGAGTCAGAAGTGTAAGGCAGTGAGGATGGAGAAGATGGGAAACTTAAAACTGGTTGCCCAAAAAAGTGAACCAGTGGAGCAGCTTCCTGGACAACACTGATTGCCATGAACACTTTTGCTAGGAGATCTTGGGACTAATTTAAAATTGCCCAAGAATTTCAGGTTCATTTTCTTTTTCAGCCCAGGGAACAGAACCAGAATAAAACACATTTCTTCTTCCCTTGTACCTTCCCCCATGGAGAACCCAAGTATGATCAAAGGATCCTGTGTGTTTATACTTGAGTAAAGTTCACTGGGGTGCTTAGCAGAACACTCTGAGTGCAAGCAGTCCCTTGTAGCTGAGGATTTGTGCCAAAGCTGGAGGCAAGTAGAATCCCAGTGAAAGTGCTTCATAGGGTGATGATGGAGAAAGAGCATGAAGGGGGAGATTAAGGTTCATGAAGTCTGTTTCACAGAAACAAAGCAGAGCATGTTCCTAGACTTTCAGAGGGCTGGCTAACCATCAGAGTTGGTGATTTGGCACAATACTTGTCTTACAGATACAATTTTCTTCTCAAGGGAACAATTTTTTTCAGTCTGTGGCCATGACTGGGTAAAACACAAGGATTAGACAGGGAGAGACACACTGGAAATGGAAAAGCTGTCTAACTAGGCTGGCTTGTGGCAGAAACACAAAGAAAATCCTGTGGCAGAAGCAGCACTTGGAGAGACTGATTATGAAAGTAAAGAATGTTAATGCCTAGATCATATAAGACTGCTGTGAACTAAACTGAGCAAAAGGAGCATCCCAGTTTACTTGATTCATCTGACATTTAATTGCCAGTTAGTGAAGGGAGGGGATTTATTAGCGGAAAAAAAATAATGCTTGGTATTGAAGGCAACTTGCTGGGTGTTTGAGGGAAATTCTACCCCCTATTTCATCATCAGGAGATTTTATCAGATTGTACAACTCAAAAGACATAATCAGAACTAAGAAGATACCAAGCATTTTTGGAAAGGGAAACATCATTCAGAGAAGTACATTAGTGAAGGGGAAATGTCTGCTTAGAGATCTTGGGTCACTGGGCTTCAACACCTTGGTCATGAAGGAGTAGCATCAAGCAAAATTAATTCTATGGATGAGAAGCTGAATTATGAGTGAAAGACTTCTCTATCCTAAAATGAAGGAGGGGAAGATGTAGGGATGATATCCAAATCTCAGCTCCAGCAAAGAAATGAAACAGAAAAAAACCTTCAAAGAACACCAGCAAGAATGTGATACAAACTTCTGTTTGAACACTCATCAGCATATTCCAGTGTAGACAAAATTACAAGAACACAACTGAATGTTTGAAAGTTCATTCTGAAACTGTGTTGGTAGCATGTCTTGAAATCTTTGAAGGAAATAAGTTGTTATAAATGCTCTTAAAGGAGAATCCATGAGAAAAGATCCGGAAATGGCTGTATACAGAATTTAACCAAGCTGATTTCATGACGTTATCACCTACTACAGAAAGCCAAATGACTAGATGTTTAAAATTCAATGCATGGTAAATTGCTGTTGGGGAGCTCTCAGCAAATCATGTTTCTCAGCTGAGGCATCATAAGTATGTGGTCCTGGAGCCCCATACTGCAGCCAGAGGTGAAGAACTATTGAGCAGTTGAAATACCCTTGGCATGAAGCAGTTGTAAGTCATCCTGGAGACTCCACTGGTTACATAGATGGAAGTGGCTGAACTCTTGTTCATAGGTAGCTGTCTCTACTTGGAGTACTTTGCCCAGGAGTGTTGGTAGCTGTCACCCTGCATTTATGCCGTGCTCAGGGTGAGGAGGCATGTAGCCACAGGGCTGTGGTTGTAGATGTGAAACAACCAGAAGAGGTTGTATTCAGGGCAGCTGTGCTGTGCTGTCCTGTGCAACCAGGGAAGAGTGTCAAAGGCTGCATAAGGACAGGTTGTAGAGGAAGTTTAGAGAACATAGGATGTAGTTCCTTTTAAGGTGTCGTAGATCAGGAGTCATGAGGAGTGGGTGAGGCAAGACTCTACTCTTTCCTCTGCCAGTCCAGACAGGTTTTTGGAGTTACTTGATTCAAATGGATTAGGAGAGCATTTAGATAAAAGGTGAATGAATGAAAATACTCCAAACACTTAATGAGGAGGACTTGGAGAGGAAGAATTTGCTAGGATGCAAGGCTAAGGGAGGAGAAGAGACTCTTGTGTGTACTGAAGAGTTTTTTGAGGTAAGGCAAGTGGGGCAGAATGAATACCTGAATGGCCTGAAAAACTGGAGCTAAATGAGAGTTCATTTATCTAAAAAGAATCGACCATTAAAAGAATGACAACTTTGGCTTTTAAAGGGTGTTGGTATGAGTGGAGTGTTACTGGAGCACAGAAGCTGTGACAGTGTGATTTTAAGGACAGGTCTGATCCATAAGGTAGGACTTCTCTGACTGGTAAATATATGACAAGGCTTCACTTTCTCAGGCTGTATTTGGAAAGCAAGTTGGAGCTACCATTGCACTTCATAAGGAACTCTTTGTGTGGGACTGTCTGACTGACACCTCATTTAGGAGGATGTAGATGCTGAACACAGTTACTGGATCTTGTGTGGTGACAAGTGGGTACAACTGTGCTCAGTGTTGTCAAACTCAAATGCTTCTGAGTGTATGAACTTCAAAGTCTTGTGGAATGTTAAGGATGTAAATGAAGGCAGCTCTGAAATTCAGGCTTGGCAATACTTAGGTGTTAGCCCTGTTGGGGTTTTGAGTACTGCACCCTAGCTTGTAGGCAAAGCAATAAGTAGCTGCAAGGCAAGCCTAGAGATGAAGAGAGTGCAACGTGGTTTGCGTTAACTCCTTTTGTGTGTGCTTAGATCTCAAGATAAGCAAGAGCTAGATTACCTTTCTGTCATGGAAGGTGAGGGAGAATAAGCTACCTCAGTTTGGTTTACATTTGATGCATGATAGTGACATGCCTGTGGGCATTAATTGCTCTTGGTTTTGTTTTGCTTGTGTGCCCACAACTCCACTTCTTTCTTTAGGTACTTGAATAATTCCAGTGGTTTGATCCTTAACTCCTGTCCTGGAGTGTTCACTCTCTCTGTGGCATTGTGTCTGCTTGTACCATGGGATTCTTCCCTTGTATTGTGTTTGCAAGGCAAGGTTTTGGTACTAGGGGGGCAATTCTAGAAGCTTCTTCCATGTCTAACAGAGCCAATGCCAACCCATTCCAAGACGGGCCCACTGCTGGCCAAGGCTGAGCCAATCAGTAACAGCAGTAAAATCTCTGTGACAATCATACCATCAAAAGCAGCATGGCCAGCAGATTGAGGCAGGTGAGTCTGTCCCTCTACTCCACTCTTGTGAGACCCTACCTTGAGTACAGCTTCCACCACTGGGATCCCCAGCACAAAAAGGACAACGACTTGTTGGAGCAAATCTAGAGCAGGGCCACCAAGTTGATTAGAGGGATGGAGCACCTCTCCTATGAGGAAAGGCTAGGAGAATTGGAATTGTTCAGCCTGGAAAAGAGAAGGTTTTGGGGTAACCTAATTGTGTCCTTCCAGTATTTAAAAGGAGCCTACAAGAAAAATGGAAAGAAACTTTTTAGAAGAGCATATAGTGAGAAGATAGGGGGAATGGCTTCAGACTGAAAGAGTGGAGGTTTAGATTAGAAATTTTAGAAAAAAATTCTTTACTCTGAGGATGGTGAGATGCTGGAACAGGTGCCCAGAAAATCTGTGGATACTCTGTCCCTGGGAGTGTTTAAAGCCAGGTTGGATGGGACTCTAAACAACCTAGTCTAGTGGGAGATGTCCCTGTTCATGACAGAGTTGTTTGAAGTGGATGATCTTTAATGTCCCTTTCTAAACCAGGCCATTCTATGTTTCTACAATAATATATTTAAGAAGAGGAAAATTAAAATGGCACAGAAATAATTGCAGAAGAGAAGAGAGGAGTGAGTATATATGAGACAAACCATTCTGCAGACATGGAGGTCAGGGAAGGAAGGCGAGGAGTTGCTCCAGGTGCTGGAGCAGAGATTCTCCTGCAGCCCATGGGAAAGACCATGGTGAGGTACCTGTACCCCTGATGCCTGTGGAGGGCCATAGGGCTGCAGAGATCCATCTGCAGCCTGTGGAGGAGCCTCACACCAGAGCAGGTGGATGCCATAAAAAAGGCTGTGACCCTGTGGGAAGCCTGTACTGGAACAGGTTCCTGGCAGGAAGGATCCCACACTGGATCAGTTTGTGAAGAACTGCAGTCTGTGAGAAGGACTCAGACTGGAGAATTTCAGGGAGGACTGTCTACTGTGGGAGCGACCCCAAGCTGGAGCAGGGGAAAGACTCCTTCTCCTGAGGAAGAAACAGCATTAGAAACAACATGTGAACATCAGAAACAACTGACTCTAATCTTTATTCCCCATCTCTCATTGCCACTGGCAGGGAAAAGATAGAGAATCAAGAGTGATGTTAAGCCTGGGAAGGAGGGTGGGTTGGGGAGAAAAGGTGCTTTTCAGGTTTGTTCTACTTCTCATTATACAACACAGATTTTGATTGGTAATAAAATCAAGTAATTTCCCCAAGTCACATCTGTTTTGTCCAGGACAGTAACCTGTCCTTTACTCATGAGCCTTTTTTTCTATTTTCTCCACCCTGACCAGCTGAGAGGGGAGTGATAGAGCAGCTTAGGTGGGTACCTGACCTCCAGCCAGGGTCAAACCACCACATCCCCAGTTTCACTCTCTGTTTCAGCAAAATCATGAACTCTTGGTTCTGCTTGGTTTGTTTCCATCATGTTTTCCTATTCCTCTTATCTCTTTCTGCTGTATCTAAAAAGTGTTCATCTTCCAGCTCTTGCATATATTACGCTTAATTTACATGCTTGACTATGGTGTTCTTCTATTTTTTTTTTTAATCTGCTTATAGATATTATCTCCTTGATTCCCTCTCAAGAAAAATTGTTTTATTGTTTTCTAAATGTTCCTGGAATATTGCTGGAAGAAGTGAATTTGTAACCCGTGTCTTTCACTTTTTTTGTTGAGCCAGCAAATCTTCCCTCTGATGTGATTTTATGTTTTTCTATTCTGAGAATATCATTGTAACACCTTGTTTCTAAATGGTTTGAGTTAGCATAAAGAAAAAAAAATAGTTAATAGTTAAATTGACTAGCTGGGCTGTAAATAGGAGACTCCATATTTTCTATGGTTTAATATTTAGTGTTTACAGGAACAGATGTGAACAATAGAAATACTCACATACAGAGTAGCTCAAAATGCTTTGATAATTAGATCATGTTTCTTTTCTGCTCCATCCAATCTCCATTTCAGTGGTCCCTGAATTTTTTACCAAGACTGAGAAACTTTATTGCAGAAACCATTAGGGAAGCTTGGAAGCCATGTGTTACCATGGAAGGTAATGCAACTGTAGAAGTGAAAAGACTTAGTTGTAGCATTTGTTTGAACATGGATATTATGTAGCTTCCAAACTGATAATTTTGCTGCTGTATACTTAGTGAATTAAAGATTCAGGC
>PYHW01010334.1:11725269-11853644 GCA_013186435.1 Turdus rufiventris
ATCTGAGCTACATGTTGCAAATTTTGCTGACTCCCGGGGGGTGCGCCTTATAGTCCGGTGCGCCTTATGGTCGTGAAATTACTGTACTCTTATTCTTCACCTTAGTTTTATGTTTTATGGCTTGTTAAAACGACAGTGCTTTCCCATAAAATGTTGATGCCTCTTGTTCTTGACCTAAACAAATGAAGGGTCTAGGAAAGAAAATTGTAATGAACTAGTTAATGTTTAATTCTAATTTCTTTGACTGTAGAGAGCAACTTTATGCAGTGGGTCCAGTTAACATTTTACAGCAAGCTGCTATATGTTCTACTGGTCTTGATGCCTCTGAAAAGAGATGTCCTGTACTAAAATGGGAAATTCTTCTGAGAAAGTGCTCAGCTTATACATGTGTTAATGGAAGCTTCATGGCTTTTGTCTTGTAGATGACACTAGATTCTTTCTGAGTTAGGTACAGGTATCTTTGATTCTGTCAATCCTGAGAAATTCCCATAGTGCCAAAAGACTGCAGACATTGCCAAGTGTGATAGATAAGAAAGAAGCATAAACTGGCCATTCTTTTTTGTCCCAATCATTTTGCTTCCCTGCAGCAATCTGTCTGCACAATCCCTCCTAAGAAGCCATGGATCTTTCTTTTGCCTGAAACATGGATGAGGCTATAGGGTTAGCATTTTCATTCATGAAGCAGCTTCAACCTGCTATTACAGGATTTTTCATTAAAAAAAAACCAAAAAAAACTTTATAAACTGAGATTATTAGCAGCAGGACAGGAGGAAATGGCCTCAAGCTGTGTGTGGGGAGGTTCAGGTTGGACGTCAGGAAAACTTTCTTCACTGGAGGGGTGGTTAGACATTGGAATTGGCTGCCCCAGGAAGTGGTGGAGTCACCATCCCTGGAGGTGTTCAAGAAATGACTGGACATGGCCCTTAGGTGCTATGGTTTAATTGACATGGTGATGTTCAGTCATAGATGGACTCGATGATCCTGAAGGTCTTTTCCAACTTTAATGAGTCTCTACTTCCATGAATTGAGGATTAGAATGCAAATTGTGCAATGAATAATCAATAGCAAAGCAGGTAAGTTAATTCAAGCAATGACAACCTAAAAGAAAAATTTATTTGGGGCCATATGAACAGTTCTATTAAAATAAGAGTAAGTGAATAGAAGTTTTTTAATTCTGTAGATTTTCAGTCCTATATACACAATCAAAAATATATGGCCTCTCAGTTTTCACTCTGCAAGGCTGCTTCATTATCAGTCTTCAGTCTCAAACTGTACAGCCCATGCAGTCATGTACTGTTATAAAGGCTAATTTTATAGCTTTAGCTGTTGTTGTTCGGAGCTGTTAGTCAAAGACTGAACTTTTTTCTTGGAATTTCTACAAAGTGCTAACAGTAAATCGACTTTTAAATTATTCTGATGCCTTACTCAATTTAGTTTTACAGCATAGGGTCTAAGCAGGTAGGTGCTTATTCAAGTTTACTTTCAATGGATCCAGTCTGCAATGGTCGTGTAGCTAGAGTGAATCTTATATTTACTTGTAAATATTTACATGACTGAACCAGTATTTCTAATAAAAATGTCGGAGAGAAGTATATTGTATATTTATCTGTAGCCAGAAAGAAAAGGGGGAGGGAGGGGAGCACTAAAGCACTAAAATCACTGAACGAGTCTGGTGTGAAAACTTTGTGAACATTTTAAAGTGTGTGAAGTCATCTTTCTCACTTGTTTTTTAGTATGATACATGCTTTCATTTTGTAATTATTTCAGTTATAGTGGTAATGGAACTAGAAGATGTGGGAAATTCTTAGATAATTAAAACACTGTGGTTCATGGAACAGTACTCCAATTAAGTAATACTGCTTTGCCTTCCTTATATTGTGGAGTTAAAAATTGACTTAAGGAAATCTTTGTTAAACTTGAGGTTGGCTGTGAGAGTACTTTTGTTAAAATAAAGGTAATCTGCAGAGAGCTCTCACAGAACCACTTTTAAATGCTCACCATCCTTTCTGCAGTCTCTTTAGAAATGTAATCGGACAGATGGATGTGCTGGATTGGCACTGTAAGTGTCTTTGCGCTGAGAATAGTATCAATAGCTATTAATAACTTTGAAAGTCTCTCCAGATAAATTAGTGAGTAGTGACCTTATAGCTAAGAAATACATATGTTAAACTAAAAATAAAGATTTTTCTAAGTAGTTATTTTGAACCAAACATGATCGCAGGGAATTGCAAAAATCATGTGCTTTAGTAATGTAATGCTTTCTCTAAAACTAATTTTAAAAGCAGAGATAATCACCATCATACTGTTTCAGGATTTCTCTAGGTGAATGTCAGAGTGACTGCACTATGCATTTGTTCATTTCTTTTTAAAGTTTGTATTCTTAGGGAAAGAAAAAAATTGATGATAGGCTAAGTAAAATGCAGGAAACTGAACCATCTAAAATCTTGTCTATCAGAAAGAAAATGCTGGACCATGTTTAACAGAAATGCTTGCATATTAAAACAATTACAGTATATTTCTCAAAAGTTTCTTGAGATTTTTAATGCTAGAACACCATCACTGCAACCTTAATTATTGAAATTCATCTTCACTTGCCATCCATATTTCAGTATAGGTTAATTATATTGTCTTTGGAGATTGCCAGGCAGGATATTCAGTCCTTTTCGCCGCTCTTCTTGCTTGAAGGGAGAAATCAAAGGGGTTTATGTATGTATTTCTTGTTAATTTATCCACAAAAATAATTACATCCTGCACAGGTAGGTACCTCAGGGAAATTTCAATTATTTTTATATATATAAATAATATACTTACATATCATATATATACACACACATAAACACATAGATGTAAGGTCTGGTTTTTGTCTTTGCAAGGTGAAACTCCAGAATATATATACACAAAATGACAGGAAAGCCTTGTGTATATGCGTGTTTCCTCCTGTTTCCTTGCATAACAGTAATTTTCTATCAGGCACATATTAGCAGATGCCTTAGTCTAGGCTGGATTCATTTTTGCTATAAAGTGCAACCCTAAGTGTTTGCTCTAAAACTTTTCCCACCTTACCAGGAGAGCACTGTACTGCAGGCTGTGCCATCACAGCAGACATTTTATTTGTGATGGAATTAGAATCTGGGTCTTGGGATTTGAAAGACAAACGCATTAATCCCCTGAAAGATTCAGTCAATCTCTGTCAATTCTAATCAGGTAAAGGCACTGGTCTTTTTGCTTCACAGCAGTTGGAAGGATTTTTTTAATTCAGGGAGCTGGCCTTTTTATTTCAAGCTTATTTCATCTTTGAGGTAAAAATATCCCTATTCTGTGTGAAATACTGCAGGATTTAATGGACTCATATGTCCCCTTAAGCTATCACAGTCCTCTGTAATTTGCAGAAATCTTTTGTGGTCATCAGCACCAGCTAGTAAGCAGGACACAAAATTATGCTGATTTTGCTAGAACAGGTTGGGGGATGGGAGGGAGGAAGGTGTTGGAGTAGCTTGGAATGTTTGTCACTTGAGCAGATGATTTAAGATAGTGAATTTATCTTGGTCTGAAAGAGAGCATCTGAAAAGAAGTTTGGAGCAAGGGTCTGCATTTTACTGGATTTTCTGTGTAGAACATGGACAAGTAGGCTTGCCGGGTAAACTGAGGCGAAATTGGTTTTGACATACCCTCTGTGCTATAAGAATGATACATGAAGTTGACTTATAATGCAACAAGTTGCTTTGCATTAGCCAGGGGTGATGAAAAAAAGTTCTGGGATTAATAGTATGATGTTTTCTGATGTCACACTGTGCAGAAGCTCTTAGATGCCCTTAAAATAAACATAAGATGTGTTCGTAGTTAGCACTATAGAATAGACTTTTACTCTTTGACCAGGATGTACTCCAGAACTGAATTGCCTACCATGTTCCCTCTCATAGAAGCATTTTGTGTTTGGAGTGTAATTACTTGTCCTAGGAGAGGTCAGGCCTCCAAAATGGCAATGCTATATTCCCTGGGCTGTGTGTTACAAGATGTGTATCAGTAATATATATATATTTTCCTGTAAATACTGCAAGACTTCTCTGAGACAGAGTGGCTCACTGTCCAAAAACCCTTTAAGAGGGAAAGGAACAGGCTGAAGCCATGGTTTAGAAGACTAATGGCAGCTTCTCAGGTGCTCTTATGTAGTTGTCAGAGTTAATAAAATATATCTCTTGGTTTTCTCCAGTGAAGTTCTTCAATTTATTGATTTGTGGAAATGAGGTGGAAGAATTGTTTACAGCACTGATGAGGTGTGAGGTAAAGCCTACTTGCAGCTGGGTTTTAATAGAAGTTGTCCCTTTGTCTTTCACCCTCCAGTGAATGCCCATTTTTCCATCTAGAAGTCTAGAAATCTTTGTCTCCTGACACAGAAAGAAATCTGGAATAGGTCATGGTTTCCTATTTTCAGCACTGGGCGGTAACATTCACTTGCTGGCTAAAATTCATATCTTCCTCTTTCACATTTCTTTGTATTGCCACTTTGGAGTGTAAGATTGCCATGAAACACTGTGTTAGAAAATTCTCTAATGTGTCTTTTCCTCTCTATCCTCTTTATATTGCCTGTTTCAAGAAACCTGGGAAAGTGACTGTGTCTCTTGCCTCACCTGCTCTTAACTCTTGATACACTACTGTGAAGGGATTTGATTAAAGCATGTCACTCATTGACTATTCCCAGAGCTGTCTCTTAACTGACTCCTTTCTTCTTGTTTCATGACTCCTTGCCTATTACTTGGTACCAGGTAGATGATGATGTTCTTTTTTTTTTTTTAATCTTTTGTTTTTAAATTCAGATTGGTAGAGCAATCACTAAAGGCAAGAAATAACTGAAGAGTTAAGGATATAAGAGTAATAATTGCAATGCAGTAGTCATTTCAACTTCAGTAGGTGGTATTCTTTGTGGTTTCAGGAGCTTGCCAAAAAGTTAAGTGGTAACTGTTTTCTCTCACTCTGTGCAGGTCCTCTTTTATTGCCTGCATTTCTACAGCTGATCTATCTGATTTTTTTACACTCCTACCTGTAGTCCTTGCCCTATCTTGCCCTTGGCTTCTTTTGGTAGCTGTGGCCACACAGCTGGAATCCCATCATCCTGGCAGCATCAGTGTCCTTTCTTGAAGTTTCTATGCATTAGGATGAATTTTCTCTTCTGGTATTAACAGCCATGATGGAAGCAGTTGGGCTTCTCTTTCTTCTTTTCCACTTCCTTTTAGGCCTCCTAGCATCTCAGAATTGTGCAGATCAATTATTGTTAAATCATCTGGAAATAAGAAGAATCTGTGTTCTGCATGCTCTCTTTCCCTAGATCACAGTACTTGTTGTTTATTAKAAATAGAGGGCCTGAATTTTGYTCCTGAAATTAGGTTCTAATTTATGGCCTTAAGTACAACAAAGAAACAAGAATGAAGTGTAGGAGAAGTAATGACAGCACTGTTCTGTACTTCCCTAACTTTCTTGATAAGAAGCATTTTCTAAGTTGCTGGTTGTATGCCTGGGATTAGGAATTAATTTATGGCACAGGGATTTTTCATGGTGTTTGATTTACAGTTCTCTAAAAGAAACTTGTCCTCTAGGTAAATCTCTGGGCAGCTGCATTTGTGAGTTTGCCCACACTTGACTGAAGGCAGGTGTTTTGGATGTTTGAGCTTCCCAAGGAGCCCTGTGATATGTTTTCCATATGAACTGCAACTGGCCTAAGCATCTGGAAAATAATCCAGTTAGTATCATAGAGCTGTGCAGTATCTGAAGTTCTGATAGTTATCTCTTGCTACAACTTGATGTTACCCTTCAGGGCAGGGGGAGGACACGGCACATGGGACAACACAGGCACTAAGTAAGGAGGTGTCACTGCAGTCTCACTTCCCTCCTCTAGCAGAGCTATCTTCTAATCCTAGATGTCACTGGTTCATCAGGCTAAGACTGCTTTTTTCACACTGATCCCGAACTTAATATGGCATAGTCTCAGCTCTGAAATATGTGTAATGTAACTGGATCCTGTGAGTGACTGATGGAGACTGTAAATAAAACCTTTGTTTCCCATACAGCAGCACGGCTGACTAGAAGCATCCCTTTAGAACTTTTTTATTTGGTTGTTTTCTGGTAACACTGTTAGCATTCTGTCTGAAACTTGACACTGACCTACATCAAATAGCAAAGGTTACCATCATACAACTGTATAAAATTGATAGGAGACTTGCTAGTGCCTAATTTTAAATGAATAAAAGCTATTGCTTTTATCCATATTTTGCCATATTTGTGTATCTTTCATTTGCAGAGGTGTTGATTATTTGGTTTACTGCCACTGGAGTCACTATTCATCATAAGCAAAATTCGTTTGGAGGGATTAGTGGGTTGATTTGTGTTTGGGCTCATGTGATTCTGTTTGCTTTATTGTTTTGGATTGTAGAACCAGACAACAGAGCTTGAATGGCATAATGAATCTCTGTGTGTGGTAATGTGATTTTTTTAAAACTATTTTCTTTAACCTTCCTAGAAAGAATGAGTGCATTGTGTTTCTACTATCTGATGCAGCTATTCCAGGAGAAGATAATACTTAACAAATTCAATGCTCTAATTGATGATGGAATATATTTTATTCAGCCCTTGTTGACTTCTTCTCTTTGCTTCACTCCCCCAGACAAACGTGTTGATGACTGGCCCTTGATGCAGTCTCCATTTCCAACACTGACTATAAGCACTATTTATCTCCTCACTGTCTGGCTGGGCCCCAAATGGATGAAGACGAGAGAGCCCTTCCAGTTACGCTTCCTCTTGGTTGTTTACAACTTTGGAATGGTTCTGCTCAACTTCTTCATTTTCAAAGAGGTGTGTATGTCTTCTTGCAGGAGGGAATTCTTACTGAGGTTTGAGGATGTCAAAATTAAAATGGTGTTGCATATTCTTAAAGTCGGCTGAGAGTGAATGTTTTGCACAGGCTTTTAAAGATGAGTTTGCCTTTGAGGTAAGTATTTCTCTGAATAGGTAGTTTGAGAATAATTGCACCAAATGAGTCCTTAGAGAAAATTTGTGTTTGAGGTATTCCAAGTTCTTCTTAGATTTATCTTAGTCTAAATACTAGAGAAAATAAAATCTGTAGATTTAACACCTGTAACTGATACTTTTTTTTATCTTAATAATTCTAAAGGGTATCAGAATGTATGTTGTTAGAAATTGAGCTGTTTGTTTACACTTTCAGTGTCTTTATAGTATTTAGAAATTCAGATGTCTGTTGTCTTTAGAAAAGTGTCTCGTCTATCAGTTATCTTTAAGAACAAAAATGAAGTGAACTATATATTTAAATTAAAATAAAAGGATACAGACTTCTAATATTTCATTTGCAATGTTCTGAGTTTGTAATAAATTTCAGTGTTGCTGCATTTTTCCTTTGCTGGATTTTCTGGACAGAGGAAATGAATAGTAACACTGCAGTGGATCAACTGTGTGGCAGTAGCCAACTAGAATTACTTGGCAGTTTGGTTATTATTATTCAAGGATAGCTGGACAGAATATGGCTGATGCTGAGTTTATGCTGCTGTGACTGCTCGTGTGGATCAGGAGTTGTATTCTTGGAAGACCTCTGATCATAGATCTGCAAAATCTGTTTCCAGAAGAGAGCAAATGAACTGAGCAGTTAAAATTACAGCATTGCAAAACTGTTTGGTCTGTATTTTTGCCAGGAAAAGATGGTAAATCTGATGATGATCTGCATTTTGACCCTTTCCCAGAGCTCCTAGCATAAAATCCGTAATCATAAAATGATTTCAGCCTCTCTTTAAGACCTGGTTTAGTAAAATTTTAACAATCACACCTTAGTCATCATTTTGTCTAAATTGTTTTCTTGTGCTATTCAACTAAATAATAAAACTTGACAAGTACAAAAGAATTTAATGCTGACATGAAAGCATAGTTGAAGGAAGAGATTAAATCCAATCATCTTGGCAGGCTAAAACTGAAACTCCTGAAATTAATTCTGCAGTGTTACTGCCATGCCTGTCTTCTTTTTCACATATTCTTTAAACTTGTTGGCTTTATCCATAATCTGCATTATACCAAACTTGCAGTCAAATAATTTTCAGACCTATTTTCCTTATAGGATATGTGTTTGTAGCATTTCCAAGTAACGGAATTAACATGAAAATTAGTGGGACTGCAAATACGTATTTGTTGTTAATATGCTGAAAGCTCATAGCTTTATACACAGAGGTTCTAGTTTCCTGCTCTCTCCTAATGGTAGGTTGTTATTCGATGGATTTTAAGGCAATGGATACAGCACTACCAGCAAGTGTCTTTTCTTGATTGTAGGGACTGATAGGAGGAAGGTGTTCAAGTTTCAGTTGTTCTCTGTAACAAAGTAATTTCTGCTGCTGAAGTTTACAATACCACTGTGCCACTATTGTAATTCACACGAGTTTTAATGTAATCGTTGAGTAAAATGATACTGTTTGTATTTTGTGAGTGATTGTAAAGTTTCCAGACACTGCTAAGAACAGAATTTGAATGTGAAACACCTTTAAAAGTTATTTAAATAACCATCCTGATGGCAAGCTCTTTTGTTCATCATGTGGTAGCTTATGTTAACTAGTAAGTCATAAAGCACTGCTAGTCTAGTGCAAGACTCATACACTGAATTCAAATTCAGGTTCAAATCTGGAGCAAATTTGGCTTAGAACATGCAGAAGTCACAATGGAATAAACCCTGTTTTGCCACAAAATCATGAATTTCTTATTCTACTTCAGGGCAGTCTATTGAAGTCAATTTACTGCCTTTTACCAAGGGAACCTTGGTTGAGTTATCCAGTAGGTCACAGTAGAGATTGGTTGGTTTCTGCAACTGCAAACTAAACTTTCCCCGCTCTTCTCTATTAGTACTGGATGTGCTTTGTGCCTTGTGTGGGACCATACTGGAGTTCCAGTTGGTTACAGCAGTTTGTAAAGGGATTTAGATGATGCAGAAGTAGTTCAGTTTCTTTTCTGGGATAATTTCTGTGAACAGTTTTTTCATTTACCTCCTTTAACACATGTGCAGCAAATAAGTCCAGAGGTTCACAAGGTTTTGTATGTTGGTTTTTTTTCCTGCATAACACTTGTTTTTGCATTTGACTGCACTCCTAGTGCTGTATGCAAGATGAGACACCAAAGTATACTCAGGTTCAGTCTATTTAAGGATGAAATCAGGTTACTGTAAGAGTAGTCAGTGTCTATCCATGACAGAATTTTTGAGATCTTTTTCTATCACCCCAGTTTATGTCTGCTCCACTGCTGTCTCTCTTTGATCCTTAACAGAGTGGGATTACTTGGCTTTAAACGTTCTTGGTTCATAACATTTATGAATGTCAAGATTAGGAGTATTACTTTAACTTTGTACAGTGCTAGACTGTACACTGAAGGTGTACTTCTTTCCAATGGGAACTTGCTCAAATATCAATTTTATCTTCTCCTGACTGGGTTTTTGCAACCTGCTTGCTTTGGAGAGGCCCCACAGAAGCACTTCAATTGCTTTAGGCCATTTTTGATGGCACAAAATTTTCTCCATCCTTTTTTCCTTGCTCTGTTTAGCAGTTATTCAGCTTTGACTGTTCAAAGTTGGGGGGGATGTTCTGGATTTTGATTGTTATATTGTGTTAAGAACTGTAGGTCCAAATTA
Source organism: Turdus rufiventris (assembly GCA_013186435.1). Taxonomy (NCBI): domain Eukaryota; kingdom Metazoa; phylum Chordata; class Aves; order Passeriformes; family Turdidae; genus Turdus; species Turdus rufiventris. The sequence continues at coordinate 11,734,931 of PYHW01010334.1, forward strand.
TCTAATACCTGTCTCTTGAATAGTGTTCTCTTAAATCCATACTGGAAATAACATTTCTGTCAATTGTAGTGAAAGCAGTTAGTTATTTTGTGTTTCTGAAGCTAGAGTCAGAAGAAAGAATATTCATGTCCAAATAGCTTAAGGTCATACTGAATTTGTTATACAAGGCTGTAATTATCTGGGCAGGGAAAAAAATGAGTACTTTCTTTTTAATTTATAAGAAAAAAATAAATAATCTGTAACAATAGATTGTTTGTACTAAATAATGGCTTTCTTCAATAGTATTCTCAGGACTAATAAGAGTATTTAAAGTATTTTTGTTCAGGTAAGTTTGATATAGCAAGAAATTTGCTGATAATTGTTATAAATGTGCTTTATGTATTATATTTCCCCTCATGTGTGGCTTTAATATTTTCAGTTGTTCTTGTCATCAAGAGCTCGGGGATACAGCTATGTCTGCCAGACTGTGGATTATTCAGATAATGTTTATGAAGTTAGGGTGAGTATTTCGTTTTCGTATTTGTATATAAATGTGTGCAACGTATAGCACTAGCTGATGGTTTAAGCCTTTTCTGAAAACAGTGTTTCCACTGCTGCTCTTAGCCATGCCTGTATCCCGTTACAACCTCACTTCAGGTTTGACTACATCGTACGTAGCAAGTTTAACCAAAGTACATCAGCATATTTGTGCTAACTTTCATATGACTGCTACAAGTAAGGGGAGTCTTAGAAGATACCATCCTTGGCTTCATCCACACTTGTACGATCCTGGGTAAACTTTGTGTACATGCTTTGGTTCCTAGATTTGCTGAAGTTTGGGATATCAAGGTAACCACAGTAAAGGTGGTTAGATCAAAGCAAGTGAAATTTGTCATCTTATCTTGTGGTTGCACTTCACCCATGCTGGTGAGGCAACTCTTTGTCTCCTTTACCCATGTTTGGCTTTATGAGGTCTTGCTGGCATTTGGTAAATGTATTATAGTACATTTCATTGTATAATCTTAGATTTCAAAGATCAGGGGTTTGGAAAACATCCAAATTAAAAGCAAAGTGCAGATCCCTGTTCATTTTCATAATGCTGTTAATTAGCTCATGTACTAAACCTTATCTTCCAGCAGAGCTGACACTTGAGAATCTCTCAGCTGTTCTTGCAAGTTTCATGTACAGATTAGGACATGTTCCTGAAAAAGCAGTGAAAGTATATGTTATGTTTATAGTAGTTTGAAAAATGTTTGTCTCTGAGGTGGCTTTTCATGGATAGTGTTAGTAAAAGCTAGTGCATGTGGCAGGGTTGGTAGTGAGAATGAAAGGTTTGAGTCTTACACTGTGTTTGTAATGGCAGGTATTGCAGAACAGCTCCATGTGTAGATTTTTATTGGCCATACTGGAGCTGCCAATCTTTCACCTTTGCCAACACAGTGCTCTCACTACGTCAGTCACTAGATTCTGTTAAAGATTTTGTTGAGAAGCAAGATCTAGCAAAGTATAGCAAGTGCTTGACAGGTTTGAGGTTTTTAATAGATGAGCAAAATAGAATGCCCTTGTACTTAGCTGAATGACATTGAGGACTGGTGTGGTATATATTGAAAGAATTTTTTATTAGCTAAATACAAGCAGTACTCTGTTTCATGGCCTCACTTTTAGGTGCACTTGCTTGTGGGAGGCAGAGGAGAGGTCAGACCTGCTCGAAAGAATTATCATTCATTTTGTTTGTTATGGCAAGCACAGAGTTATTATACAATGAAATAAAGACAAAATTACCTGAAGAATGTATTTATACTGTAAAATATGTCCAGAAAGGAAGAGTTGCTCTAGCAATATATACTCTTGTAACATCCTTTTATTATTTTTTTAAATTTAAAAAAAATAGATTTAAAATTAAGTCCCAGATTTGTGGATTTGCATAAAACTTATTCCTGAAGTTCTAAGTTGTAGCATATTCAGTTTGCAGCTGAGGGAATTGAGGAAAATAGAGTCCTCTCAAGTTGCTGCAGCAACTGTATAGTATGCTATCAGTCAAGATTCTTATCTTGTTCATTTTCTGGTAGTTCTTCTGAATGAATTCTCAGTTTAAGTTAATAAGTTGCAAGTAGAAAATTTTACTTTCCACAAGTGTGCTTTGTCTAACTGAGGATTCTGGAATACATTTCTATCCTGCTTTACAGTATGTCATGCTCTGGATTTACAAGGTATGCTGGTTTTTGACACTGTCTGACCAAAAAAAAAATCCTAATCTAAGCCTCCTCAAGATTTCTTTCACAATAGTTTTTTATAATATAAGCCTGCAAAAGCAATTTTAAAATGTTTTTGCAGTTTTGAGTATAAAATTGATAAACATTTTAGCACTTCTCCCACACCCTTTTAATAGATCTAGACACTAAATGTCTAGCATTTATTGGCACCAGGTTTGCTCTGCAGAGAAATGCTGCACTGCAACAGTAGAATCAATTGCAAATGCAATGACCATATTTGCCAGGGAATGAGTAAATAAATTCAGTATTGCTCAGATAAAGGAGACTGGGAGTAACTCGCATGGAAACAGCACTGAGCCCAGAAGGCATTATGGAACATGCTCTGAAAAGCAGAGCTTCATATACAGCTTTCATTTGGGGCTTTGAAATGTGGAACAAATATTGAGAAATATGAAACTAATTGTATATAGTGGTCTAAATGTTTCATAGGAGCCTTTGTAGTGCCTCTGTTTCTGTCCTTTTGGGAATGTGCCACTGTGATATTGCCATCACATTGAGTAGCCTCTTTTGTGTGAAGCTCTTGATCAAAGTAAGGATTCAAGGAACCATCCTTTGTCCTTCAAGAGAGTATAGAGCTCCCAGCAAACAGTTCCCCAAAAAAATAAATAAGTTTGGCTATCCTGGGTACCAGAGAATATCTTTCTCTGCCTCTCCAACCCACATCATGTATCAAGACAGCCAGTGATTTTAAGGCAACAGTGTAAGGGCATGTGGTGGCACTTCCCCTGTACAGCAAGCTGCAGCTCAGAGACCTCTTAAGTCAGACATAGCCTCTTTGGTTTTGCCAATTTTATGGGGATATATTTCCATGTATTTGTCTGTATATTTCCTTCAACTTTATCCATCTTCTGGCTTCCACTGATGGTTAATTTTGTAGTTTACACAAAATGTGAAGAAGCTGGTCTTCCGGCTTACTGTTTTGAGCCTACCTACACATGTAAGTCTCACTCAGGCTCCCCTGGCTGCTCTAGAAGAAACAACAGGGACTACAGTGGGGCAAGCAGGGATGAAAATTAAATTCCACAGAAATTCTGCAGAAACTTTTGCAGAAATACACTCCTTTGTGAAGGACTTACATGATGGATGTAGTAGGTAGCCCCCTTACTGACTGCTGGCAGGAAGTTGAGTGGTTTTGTTATAAAAAAAATAAAATGTTCATAGTAGACAAGAAAAGGGGGAACAAACCTCTAAGAAAATATTTAGAGGGATCTACACATGTATCTTGCAAAAACTTTTTTGGTTATAGCTTAGGAGTCAAAATAATAAATGCAAAGGGCTGAGATGTTAAATCCATGCTTTGTAGTACTCCCCTGGGAGCTTCAGTATTTGAAGTGAACGATTTTGTAACACTAACTCAACGTATGCTGGTGTCTGTGAGTAGTCATTTCCCCCCTCTGCTTACATTCGTGTGTCCTTGTTTCCCAGGTCACAGTTCATCTATTTTATTAGCATTTCTGAAGAGCTAAGAACTGGGAATATGGGGCTATGGGAATTAGTTCTTACTTTAAGTGTGCTGATTGTGATCATGAAGCTGAGCAGTTGTTGCTTTCTGTATTGTAATTGTAATCAGCATTGCTGGTATTTATGTCTAGAGCTTGAGAGTTTCCTTTTATGAAAAAGACATAATGGCTTTAAACTTCAGTAAACTTGAATTCACAAGTTCTGTAAACAAAATTTTAAAACTGAAAGAGAGAAAAGAGTTCACTATAAAAGCTATTTTAATTTTTCACCTTCCAAGAAGTACTTGTCCCTTCATACCCATTAATGGATAAATGTCTCCAACCCAAATGTGGAATAATTGTGCAGAAACAGAATCCTGTGATAAAACAGCCCTCCAGTCAAAAACCCTGCAGCAGGCAGAGGACATGGGATTGGACCTCTTGTTGACCCCCTTAATCCTAGGCTAATGTAATCTTTCTGTGCCATCTGGTGTTTTAACAGACTTAGATTGATACATATGAAAATTACCAGAAAATGTATAGTTGTGACGAGTATTGTTCATTACAGGAATGTGCCTTTTTAATGCATGTTTCCTTTTCAACTAAATCCTTCTTGCATGCAGTGTGCAAAGGCTACAGGTTAGGTCATGATTTCTGCTGCTTTGCAAAAGAAATTTAATAGTAGCCAACTGCTCCTGACATAGCTCAGATATCAGTGTATTGTTCTCCTCCATTTCTGTCCTTTTTCACTGAATTTATGCATGGCCTCAGCAAATGACTCAAACCTATCAGGTTTGAGAGTAAATGGTAGAAATTTTGATGATAGTAAGAGAGCAAAGAAGCTGACAGGCAAAAAAAATCTTCAGAAACAAAAAACCAGCAGGTTAATCCTTCAAAGAATCCTGTTGTTTTCCTTAAGTGAAGGGGAGCATTTTGTTTGAAAGTTCAGATTATCTTTACCCATGGACTGTGATTGCTTTCTCTGCTAGGTGGAATTCAAAAGAAGAGCAGTGAGATGTGTTATGTGACTTGTCCAAGAACATATATGAACTTATGGCACTTTGGGTACAAGACAGAAGTTTTTTTGTAGGATTTTTATATTTTGCTCTGTGTCACAGTAAATTGGCTATTTGCCTATTAGCTATTTGACTTACTGTTCCCCTATTTCATTAACAAAAATATCCATTTACTTTATAAAGATTTTATGGCAGTTTACTTGTAACTGACCCCCTGGTTCTCTAAAAGTTTCTTTGAAGGGAAGACCTCCAAAGAGCTAAAGTATTACAGTGCAGGATTGTCATTTTATGGATACACAGTCCAAAGTGTTTATTGTTAACTTATGAAATTAAAAGATGCTTATCTTAATTTATTTCAGAGATGCAACTTTAGCAAAGACCTGTAAAAGATACTGGACTGTTATGCTAACCCATTGGGTGTGAGACAAACCTTGATGTGGGTGTTATTAAATACCTGACTACCTGTCCCAGAGGCAGTACTGGATATTGAGCAATATATATATATATATATATTTATATCATTCTTGCAGCTTCCCTGTGTGTCTGGGAACTCTAAGATCTGTGAGAGTCACTTTTCTGTCATTAAGCCTCACTCCAGCTCTTTGTGTAAAAGTGAAAAAAATCTGCTTCCTCTTCCCAAAACCCGAAGTAGGCTAAATCACATGCAGAGAGTGAGAAGGGTGTTCATTAATGGATACATAGAAGGCTGCAGTCTGGCATCAGTAAGATGTGCAGTGCCTCTGGGAAACTGCAGAGCCTGCAATGCAGATATGCAGCACCCTTCTCCCATGCTGCATTTTTACTTCTGCTGTAATTTCTCCTGAACTGTTCAGACCGATTATGGCTATGGCAAACTCAGTCTGTGGAGAGATGTTGTCCTTTCTCACTGTTTTAGAGAGGTGGAGGAAAACACCATGTTGGACTATAGCATTTCTCTCTACAATTCTTTATGATTCCCCTTTATCTCACCTAAAAGTGTGTCTGTAGCTGGGAAGGGAAGCTACTCTGTGTTAACATTTTTTTTCTTCTGTCTTCCCTGGGGACTGAGGGGGTGGTGGGGTTATTTCACACCATATTGAGTTGAGAAAGTCTGGTTTACCATCAACTGAGTCCTGAAAGACAAGGGCAACTTCTTACAAATAGGTGTGTTGTGACATTGCCTGCTCTCCTTGCTGGTGGTACCAATTCCAAGTCTTTTTTTTTTTTCACTCTCTGTGTGAGTCACCAGCTGGTCCCACCCTTGCATAACAAGCTAGATGACTTGCAATGCCAAAACTAGACTTGTTGCTATGTTTCGGGATCTGGGAGGGAGTCCCTACCACCACCATACTCCCATATCATAGCATTAGCATATTGCTACACAGAGCTTCTGGGCTTTACTTGCTTTGACAATATCCTAATTTCAGCAGGAAGCCCTGTTTGTGTTGCATCCTGGGCAAGATGCACTGTGATGGGTGGATTAGAAAAAGAATTTTGGGTGTGTAGCACTTCTCTGTTGGGTAGATGGATTATATCTGCTCGGTTTTTATGGCTCCTGTGGTCTCTTTTTTTATACTCCCTGAATAGCAGAGAGCCATTGGGGGAACGATGCTTTACAGAGGGAGTTACTGAGCAGGCCAGAAGAAGCTGAGGGAATATTGCTGTAAAGAGTGTGAAATCTGTACTGTATCTAACTTTTTTTGATATCTTTCCACCCATATGCCTGTGGTACTGAAGGTTTCACCTTTGCAACTTCATTTTATCATAATGTTTCTGCCTCATTGTTCTGACCACATCAAAATGTTGCCTCATTAGAAGGGGAAGCCCTGTGGGAGACTTCTTCTGCAAAGCTTAGGAGAGAATGAGGACACAAACTTCTTGTGTTTAACTGGTAAACTGTTCAGATATGGCAAAGCTTTTAACTATATCAGCTCTTTTTTACAGATGTGACTGGTGAGCAATAGGCTCAGAATAATCATCTTCCATAATCTTCTTCCATGTCCAGAATAGATGAAAGGAGTATATTTCTGTTGTTCTCATAGTGTCAAATATTTGACTCCACCTCAACATTTAATCAGGATTTAGGGAAGGAAGAGGTATCCTTCTCATAGAGCAGATAGATGGTGAGAACTTTATTCCATTCTGTTTGGAATCACTAAAACTTGCATATTCTCTGTTTTTCATTGCAGATAGCTGCTGCTTTATGGTGGTATTATGTTTCTAAAGGAATTGAATATTTGGATACAGTATTCTTCATCCTGAGGAAGAAATTTAACCAAATTAGTTTCCTTCATGTCTATCACCATTTCACCATGTTCACCTTGTGGTGGATTGGTATTAAGTGGGTTGCAGGTGGACAAGGTGAGTTCCTCTCATATGCTTTTGACTGGTAGAAGGGAGAATTATTATTGTTTGGGAGGAATAGAAGAAAGTTTTATAGAACTTGACTTTATAATATACAAAATTGTTTATTAATGAATACAATCTCCCTCTGTGGGAAACATGGGGGAGGAAAAGATAGCAGGGCAATAATCTAATGAATTGCAAAACTTCTTTTCTTTTTCTCATGGGCATCAATTGCAAGCCTGAAGTTCTGCCTTCAAAAGTATCTGTATCTGTGTGAAACAGAAGATGTATGCATCTTGCTTAACTTTAATTTTTGCAGATACAGAGAGCTGCAAAATCTAATTGTGGGACACATTCCGTATGCAAATTAAATGAAGTCAATGGAGATGTTATTTTGGCATTGTGTATGAGTTTGAGGTTTGCTTTTATTTTTATAAAGAAGCATGTATAAAATTCTGAAACCTTCACTTGGAGGTGATCCAATAAATCTGTCAATTCACTTTTAAAGCCTATTAATAATGACACAAGTCTAAATTCATTATCAGCCTTTTTATTCCCCTTTCTTCCTTTCTAAAGCCTTCATCAAATAATTCTATTATTGCTTATTGCACTTGCTGCATCCTTCTTTGCCTACGTTATACTCTTGTTCCTGCTGTTTAGCCTTGTCTGTCTGAAATTGAAAGCTCTGCAGAGCTGAGGGTTCAGGGAAAATGGCCTGTTTTGTTTGATGTGTGCTTTGTAGGCTTGCAACACTGAAAATACCATACAGTAAACACAAAATACCATATTATAAACACCAAACTAATATTTTGGGTTTTGGTTTTTTTGAACCACACTAATACTGAATTCATGGGGGGTTTATGCTCCCATTTACTATAGGTATTTTGTCCCAAGTGATCACTTACATTACAAAGAATAAATATGTAAATTTAGTAGTGACTACCTTTTAATTTCTCTTACATAATATGCAGGAAGCAGGTACTCAACCTGATGTTGAGATGTTTCATGATCTTTATGTGCAGCTGCACCTATAAAATAAGATTATTGGAGACTGGGTGGTTACTTGTAGTCTTGCTTAGAAACTCCCTGGATATCTCAAAAGGTGCTCTCCCTTGTTGCCTTTTCAGAATTTCCATGCTAAATATCAGCAGTTTTTAATACAACAGTTGCAACTATTTCCAAATTTCTTTCAAGTTTTGGTGGTCTAGCACTGCCTCTTAGTTCCTAGAGCCTGCAAAAAGAAAAGCAGCAGTTGTTTTTCTGCATTTTCGTAGCACCACTGCATAAACGTGGCTAGATCTGTGTTCTATTTTCTAGTTGATAGCACACTGCTTACATAGACAGGTCTATTATAAACTGGACCCTATTATAACAACAATATTGTGGGTCCAACCCACATGGTCATCTGAGCTGTTTGATGTCAGCAGCTATTGTGTGTATTGCCCTGATCTTATACATTAGAGCATTTTTGAGCCTCTCTGTCAGTGTAAGAGAACCTTAACAAGATATAATGTGTTTCTGTTAAATGGTTGCTAATCTTGACAAAGCAAAGACATCTTAATGCAAATGAAACTGTCAACATGGATCTAATGTGGATCATTCTGGAAAATGTTATACCATACACTGACATATTTAAGACTGCTGGGTATTTTAAATCATAAATAAAGAAACTAAAGATGATTACTTTAGACAAACTCACCTGGCAATGTCTTGAAATTCTTATAAACACCAGTCAAGTCTTGCTTTGTATGGGCTTTTTTTGGCCTATTTAATCAGACTTCCATGTGAGTTTCTTGACTTCTTGCTGAGAAGTGAACCTTCAACTTCAGAGCCTGGTACTTTGTACTGTACATTGTCAAATAAAGCTTTTAATAATCCTTTAGAAAAACAGTTGCAGTTACACTAAAACAACTAATATAGAATAGATGTCATTTATGTCTGTTCAACAAAAATCTTATAAAAAACTTTGGCATAAGTAGTTGCATGGAAGATGTGACACACTACTTGCATTAACATCTGTTTGTGTCAGCACATGTTGACAGCCAGGTCTGTATTATACTATCCAATATTTTGGAGATGGAATCTTGACACATCCTGTGCTTTGTAATCTTTACTATTAAAAATAATGATACAAATAATACTAGAAAAGAATCTTCTTTTTTCCAAAATTACATGATGGTCTTCCCTTCTGTTCCTGGACAGCTTTTTTCGGAGCTCAAATGAATGCGTTTATTCATGTCATTATGTACATGTATTATGGATTAGCAGCTTGCGGCCCTAAATTTCAGAAATACCTGTGGTGGAAACGATATTTGACCATATTGCAATTGGTAAGTAGACTTCCTCCTTTTGGGATAAAAGGTGTTGCCTCTCTGTGGATTTGCATTGGCAAAGTTTTGGATTAGATGCGGCTCCTTCCAAAAGTTCTTCTCTGCCTGACACTCCTCTATTAGAATATTCAACTTTGAAAAAAAAATGCAGTATAGATAAGAGTTAGTCTAATACTTCTTTGCTAGTTGTTTCAACTGAATTACAAAAACATGTTCAAAATGTAGAGAAAATCCAGATGGCATATTATCTTCTCATTTTCCTGTTTCTGAAAACTGATGCCAGATACTACAATAAATTCAATGTTCCTGGTCGAGCACAGATGTACCCGCATGAAGCCAAATACAGCTCCCTGTACCTCACAATTCAGCAGTTTTCATTACTTAATGAATTGGTATAAATTGATGTGCTCAGACCTACAGAATATATCCAGATGTTTTTGATTCTACATTTTCTGTCTTTCAGGTGCAGTTCCATGTGACTATTGGCCACACAGCCTTGTCTATTTATATTGATTGTCCTTTCCCTAAATGGATGCACTGGGGTGTCATTTTCTATGCTATCACCTTCATTTTCCTGTTTGGTAACTTCTACTATCGGACTTATAAGCTGCCCAAGGAACCTGTAAAGAATGGCAAAATAGCAAATGGTGCTGTTGCAAATGGCATAAGCAAACCAGAAAGTAACGTGGTGGTGGAAAATGGAAAAAAGCAGAAAAAGGGAAAAGCGAAAGGAGAGTAACTTGATCCAGGCCTTAACCATTGTTGGCAGTGAGGAACCTCCAGTTTGGTTTATAAAAGGAAGAACAAAACACTATCTGTACCAATTAACCTTAGGTTACTGAAGAGCTAGAACACAGATATTTTCATTATTTATGAAGATTGTTTTAAGAACAACACTAAAATTGAATTTCTATTGTAATTATGTAATTATCATGCATATGGTCTCTGTGTAAACTTGTAGACTGCTGGTGTTGGTGAATGTAAGGAAGAATTGCAGTTGATTCCATGTTTAGCAGTCCAAAAGTTAATACTACCATTGATACAGGCAGTTGTGTTGGCACCCACAATTCTCGGGGGGTGGGGAAGGAAGTAGCATTTGAATACTTGTGGTTTTTTTCCAGAAAATTATTAAATTTCAAATTATGATGTATTATCTAATCAGGATGTGTAACTTTTCTTGTCCTCCTTGGAGAGTACCTGCAGACAAAATACGTCAGAACAGTGTTTGACTTTTGAGACATTACTTGATTTAATTGAGTATCTGTTACAGTTTGGATTTTGTTTTATTATTTTTTCTTGTGTGGAAATATACCTACCTCTTCATCTGCTGAAAAGAATATTGAGCATTAAATAACTGGTTTCTGAAATACGGAGTCCTCTAATCTAAATATCCATTAATACTAATTCAGGATAACATGTGTTTCCCTGTGGGAGTAAAGGGATTTTTGGTGGTATCCTTCGATCAAGTCATTATTTTATTGTAAACTGAAATTTTGGAGTGGTACTTTTACTAGAGCCAAGCCAAGAGTACATTTTAAGAATGTATAAATATAAACAAATATATTGGTTGAAGCAAGCAGTAAAAATAGGCCTGCTGCTTGTTGTCCGTGACCTGCATTAAATCTGTGGCTCTGACTGATACTCAAAATGGTAAGATAATGCTATGGTGAAGAAAAAACAGTAGGCAATTCCATTTAGAAATGTGTGCATGTGTAGGCATGCTAACTACATGACCAACCATCACTTTATTGGGAGAGAGAATTCAATTTAAAAGTACTAAATACAGCGAACATAAAATGTTGAAAATGTTGCTATTTGCTTGATACCTGTCAAAACTCTATTTGTTAGACACTTACAGACAAAGTACTGCTGATAGACAGGCCACCATTATAAGTTAGAACTGCTAAAATAAGTAGAAACTTTTAGATGGATTTTCATTTACGTATTTTATAAAGGGCTTTTTACCATTCCTTTTGTGAAGAAAATAGGGAAAGATTTATACTCCTTCTGAATAATGTGATTCTAAGAGGTGCATTTTGAGCTGCTTTAGCATGCAATGAGTAGAAGATGGGTGGAATTAGAAACTATATCCTGAATTACTGTGTTCCTTGGCCATCTGAAAAAGCTAGGTTGTTAGTGTTCAAATGCATTCTCCCCCCCAGCTCTGGTCAAAAACATATCCAGCGGTAGCAACAAACATATCTGGCAAGTGGCACCATTGGTGCAGAAAGAGTACACAGCACTGTGAGCGTAACGTGAGTGACACGTTTAATACATTTTTGCATCTCTATCTCCATTGATTTTATAATATGCAAGCAGGTCACATACTCTGTCTGAGGTTTGTCTTGTCTCTATAAAAAAAAAATCTAAACCCAGAAAACAGGTCCTAGGAAAAAGAGTTTTGGATATAGTCTGCTGTACTAAAAAGTAATTCCTAATGCTGGAGTTGATTCAGCTGGAAGGTGGCTCATCCCTAATCGCCACCACTGTGGATTTTTGGGCAGAATATAGAATTGTGAAAAACTGTCTCTGCTGAACTCAAATGCATGTGAACATTAAGTTTCTTATCTGCTGTGTCTTCTGATTCTTCCAGCCTTTGTAATGATGCTTTTTGCATTTGCATAAATGCGTAGTGTGGCATGGGGAAGAGGGATGGTGCTCTACCCTTCCTTCTTGGACAAATGCCACTACCCTTAACCAAGCCAAAATCCTGGCTGACTCAGTAACTTTGGAATGGCTAAAGGAGTAAATAACTATAGAGCAGATTTACAGCACACCTGCTACTCCAAGAGAGTGGTTGGTGTGAATACAGTTACCCTGGTGTAATTTCAAGATAATTTTCCCCACTTTGATTTAAGGGTAGCTTCTTTCTATTTGCCATGGGATGTGGGCAGCTAACTGTTAAATCTGTATCATTTCTTGAATTGTGTTAAATTCGTTGTTTGCTGTCATTCATTCAATAGGCCAGATCAGCTAAACTGATACTCTTAATGTGATCTGACTCTGAAACAGCATACCAGGGAGTATTCCAGTACAGGTTCAGTTGTGTCTTTGCTACACTTTCTGAGTTAAAAAGTATGTCTTGCATGATGGTAAATATTTAAATAACTGAAAGTCAAAATTTTTTCCCCCTCATCATGCATGGAAGTGAATTAAAGTTGATTGCAACTTGAACACAAGAACAGAACTTGAGTAGAAGCCTACTGTCAAATTTTGGGGTAATTGTTAAATTCTAAAAAAAACCGTGAAAAAACTCATTGTGAGAATGCAAGTGTACATACACATCATGTTGTCTTGCCCTGTGCATAAAACCGTTTGAGAGACTGAGAGATTGCCATTTCATGGAAAAAAACCCCAGTTATTAAATTACTGGAACACTGCTGTTTTGAGTACATCTTTTGCAGTATGACTTTCCTAGGTCTATTTATGATATATTTGATTGTTTATGTAATTCAAGTCCCATTACAATCTTGAATATAATGGCCTTATTAAATGTGCATTTTTGTAGGCATGGTCTTGAGTGCAATATTTTTGTTTCTGACTATGCAGCCAGATTCACAGAATGCAAGACTGACCTTGTACAGCTTTTTTGCTTTTCAAAATCTGAGGCAATAATGCACATGTGAAATACTGACAGATTCATTAGAGTAATCTTTGAGTCTAAGGAACCTTAAAATTTTGCCATGAAAGTATGTATAAATATGTGTATTTTCTATACACAGTACTGAAATTCAAATTGTACAATCTTTTGCAGTACAGTTATTCTTTACAGGGTTATTGGGGTATTGTTCTTCTAAATCCTTTCAATTTATTGAAAAATTAAATTCAAACCATTTGAAACTTTCCTTTTTTTTGCCAATGAGTGGTATTTTTTTGCTAAGAGTTCTGAAGCTCTTGAACCAGAGTCTAAATATTTGATGCCATATAAGTAATACCATTTTATTTAGCCTCATCTCTAGCAGTGACAGTTGTTGGATTATTTTAGCACTTTTTCAGTGTAAAATTAAATACAAATCATCTATATGTGTGTATATATGTGTACACATACATAGTGTATGTGTGTGTGTATATGTATGGGTTCTTAGCAGATTCTTTCAATATGTGAAGTAAATTATATTTCTTGAATGTGAATTTGGCAGGAGCTAATAGAATGATTCCTGCAGCTCCAGCAGTAAAATGAAGCAGTTTTCGTTCCATAGATCCAATATCAATCTTGCAAACATAAATAGTATTTGTCATTCATTTTAGACATAGAATGGCAGACAAGACAGAGCCATTTCTACCAGTGTAATAAATATTTTGAGGCATCGGTTGTAGATTCTGAGGGGAGGGATCTCAACTCAGGGTAGCTCGGGAATTATGCTGAATTATCGTAGGGATCATTTTAGTATGAGTAATTTGCTCCAGGTGAGTCTTTGAAATAATTGCAATCATATTCTCTGTTTAACAGAAAACTTCTAAAAATAAATCATAGAGTCATAAAGCCATTTAGGTTGGAGAAGACCATTAAGATAACTGAGTCGAACCAATAAACAAATGTTTCTCTGTATGTTCTAAAGCATAGCCTATTTGATAACAGGACCATCAATTACTTCCAGCTCCAGATCAGGAGAAAAAGGTGAAGGCAAAATGAAAATGCTGCACATTTTTTTCAAGTTAACCTAAGGGCACATTTCTTCAGAGTAAACACTTGAACTGCATGTGCTGGAAAGGGAGGTAAGCAAGGACAAATAGCTTTTGTGATGCAAGACCTCAGTCCTAAAATAGCTTACAAGCACTAGCTATATCTTAAAAACTTGAATAAAACTGTTCATGGTGCATAAAGTTAAACCTTGCATGAAGCTAGCGTGGGCTGAGAGTTGTATTTAAAATGAGATCTATTTCAGTTCAAATTGAAGAGAATGGGGAGCTAATTAATTACCTGGATAGTGTATTTATCTTGGTTAGAAACAAAGACTTATCTAATTTGATACCTAAAGCAAGACACCCATATGACATCTCATTGCACTGCAGTCTGATGTGCTGGCCCCTTTGCTCATGTAAGCAGAGGGAACTCCATGGAAATGAGTGGGTTGGTTCCCATTTACCTCAGCAGAGTATGCTGAGCACTAAAGAGCAGAGAAAATACTTGCTTTCTGCCAATATCCCAGGAGGATTGAGGGAAATGTATGGTTCAGGGTGCTGCTTTTGCATAAGGTGTTCATGCTTTTGTAAACATTAAAAATAAACATTACTTTTTTCATGCTGTTTGAGTTTGATTTTATACATTCTGTAGTATGTTCTTCTGTCTCTTTTGCATCAAGATGCCTGCTAACTCTAGTGTTGTGCAGATCGTGTGATGTAATCTGTTTTGTTGCCCAGGAGTTTGAGAAAGCCATTTTTATGACACATCTTCCCATTTTAAGGTTACAGGGACTTCCTAATTTTGAATATTATTCCCAAATAATAGTGGAGTGGCTATGAAATCACACTCTGGGAACTGACTGAAAATAGGCTGCCTGCTTAAAACAAACAAAAAAATCCCCTAAGTTTCCTTGTTTTTTCTTGGAAGTGTTAACAATTAGGAATACAATTAGCCATGAAGTTTAGTTTTGCTGCACACTGTGTGGTGTTAATGAAGTCTCTCATCCCAGAGAATCTGGAGCACTTTTGGCATTAGGTGCAATTCATGGTTACATGTCCTGGGTACAGCAAGTTCTTTCATTGTCTGCCAAGTATGATCTCTGTAATCAACCTTATAACATCAAGTTGCACCCATGTTGCACTCCTAGAACCTCAGTGCAAATAGCTACTCCACATGTCAAGTAGTAGAGAATCAAGTCTGCCACCATAGCAAAATATGATGTAGTCAATTATGTCTTGCATAATTCTCAGCTATTGCTTCAATCCACTGCTTACATCCTCCCTGGAATCAGAAAATACACCAAATGTTCAGAACAAGATTTGTCCCTTAGATGATTAACATTTGCTGGGGTAGGCTCTCTCTGCAGGCATCTTTTAACTATTCCCCACCAGTAATTAAAAAATAGAACGTGATCAAATCAGATTCATTGGATAGAATAGACTGGATCCTCTGATGTTCAATTTTCTTTTTTGTATCACTTGCTTCTTAACATCTGGGAAAGTGGGGTTTGGTGGGGGGAGGGTTTTATTACCTGTTTTCTTGCTCTACTCAAAGCACTGGGGGAACGTGGGGTACTCTCAGACACACATGAAGCACGTACTCAGACAGCTTGGAAGGCAGTGCCTTCTATGGACTAGTGCCTCTCAGTGTCTTCTTATGCTTGGGACTGCTAGGTCACCTCATGAATGCTGGCATACTTTCCTGTTGACATATCAGTGACATCACATTTTACTTAATTACAAAGATCCTTATTGATGGGTAAGTTTATGTCTCTTGATCACCCAGACCCTGATTAATGCACACTATAAAACAGTGCTGGTAGTTCCTGCCAGAGAACCATACAGTCAGTGCTGCTTTGAGGGAAAAAGCTATTTGCATTTTGATTCAGTAGGTGGGAATTGATGCAAACTCTTATGGCATCACTTCTATCTGTCAAATCAATATCAGGTAGGTTTTAGTCTGCTGAACAAAAAGAAATCTTTGATTTTTGCAATGATTCAGGGTGGTTTTTGTCCTTATCTTTAGCTAGAGAGCTATTGTTCTTGCAGTGGTATAACCTTTATTTGTTTGATGAGGAAACCACTGATACGCTAGTATTTAATGGAGTGTGTTTATGAGAGAAAAATAGAGAAATACAAGAAACAACTTCGGCCAAAAGCTAGAGAACATGAGGCAATTGCTCCTCTAGTATTTGCTGTTGCCCCTAGATGTTGCAGGAGTTAAATGGCTGCTCTATAGCTGTTACTGCTGTGTATTCATTCCAGATGCTGTAATGGTTTACAAGTGGTGTACTTGTGTATAAGTGCATTCTGAAGTACGCAGAAGTTTGCTTTGTCTTAAATAACAATTAAGAGAGTGATTTATCTGACTACAATTGCTTGGAGTGAAAGTAATGACAAGCATCATACTCTTGCATTGGCAGGGCTCACTGTATTTTCTCATTAATAACCTTCAGAGCTTCTGAATAGCTTTGCAGTAACACAAAGCTCTCCAAAGCTGAAAATTGCTGTATAACTGAAAAAAAAACTATTTTTTGTGGAGATTCTGTTACTGCTTTGCTTCTTTTTTGTACATGTATCTTCGGTAAGGTGCTTGCTTAACTGAATTATTTCACAGTGTGATGTATGTCATAGAAAGGTCTTGTAGTAGCTGCAAGTGAGTAAAATGTTAAAATAAATTTTGGGGTGTTTTACAGTCAGGGGTTTCAAGTCCATGGCATCATTTGGTACAGTGGCTTCACCTCAAAGGGTGCTCTTGGGCACCAGGTACAGCAGTCTGGCTCTACCCAGCCTGGTAGGGATTTTTCTTACTGAACAACAGATTCTCACCTAGAAATTGGTGCCTGACCTGGTTTCCACGCATTTGGCAGATGGCACAGAAATCCCTGGGCCAAGGAGGAACGGGGTTTTTTGGAAGTTCTACCTATTCTCAAAACATCAAACTTGGCAGAGGGTGTTGGAACATTTTCTGCTGACAGCATGAGGTACGGAGTTTGAAGAAAATGTGTCCCTGGATTCAGTACTTGTAGAGAGCCTAGCATGCCTTGCAGTTCTTAGTTGCTTGACATAAACCAAATATGCTGGAAATGCTCCAATTAAATAGAAAAACCCATCACATTGTTAGGATTTACTGAGAAAATGAGATTTTAGGTAATAGCTAGTTCTTTACTGCAAAATTCCTCTTTTTTCCCTTTGCCCTCTTCAATCACTGTGCATGCCTTTCTGCTCTGCTAGGGTGGCTCCTTAGATGAAGACTGTGATGTGTGTTCAGGGAATAGTTTACTGCTGTGATTTGTCACTGGGGCACATGAAGTGACTTTTCTTACAGTCTGAAATGCCAAAGAGCGGCCACACAGTCTGAGCAGATTGAGTAGTAACAATATTTTTCATCTAATGATCTCAAAACTGGGTGTTCTGGATACAATAAACTAATAGAAGTAACAGCTTTTTATTAAATTTTGCCTTCCTGCTTAACAAATTTGGCCACAAGGACAAAATCAATTTTTTGTTCTATGATATGAAGGCACACTGTACATTCATAACTTCAGAGCTTTTGGCTGTGAGAAACAGAGAGTTTACTGTGCTACAAAATCACCTTGGTAGAGATTTTATACTGAGCTCTTCTGTGATGACAATTTAATAAATACCAGATTTCTATATAGGTCTGACTTTTGGGTATTTTTATTTTAAAGCCAGGTAAGTTTTCTTGCACAGGGAAAATCCCCCATTGTGACTTTTGATGCTTTTTGGTATTCTCTAGGTGAAGTTTCACTTATTTCAGTGAGGATTTTCACTAAGGACAGTCCATGATGCTAACAGAATTTTTAAAAGTTTACTTACCATCTAGACCTCACATTGCACACTAGGAAATTTGGAGTATAATAGAAAAATAAATACCAAAACCTTTAATTTTTTTCCCACTTTTTTTTTTTTTTAAGACTTTACAATAAAGGTGTAATTACTTTTGTAAAATAGTAGAAGTGGCAACATATTTTGACCTTACACAATGTTAGCTGTGGTAGAATTCTTACTGAGAAAACTGCTTTGTGCTGCAGACCAGTGCATGGGTGATTTTTTCTTGCTTTATGGCACTTCATTAAATCTGCTTTTGATAAGGGATGAGATATGAGACTTATATGTGCAATGCTTGTAACTCACCCTCTCCTTAATGCCTCTAGTTGCACCAGCACTATGAATACACCTGTAGTATCATCTTGATAAGCAGTTGGCATGAGTTGTCTTTCTCACAGGTCTATAAAATCTCTTGGATCCAGAAGGTGTTTTTTGAAGCCCTTTGAAAGCTACAGAGGGCTTGATTCACTAAAATCCTTGAGCTGAACCATTAGAAAAACAATTTCAATTCCAAATTAAGCAAGCCTGTAAATTTTTTTTTCATTCTCAGACTCACAGAGTGCCTTTCAAACTATATTTCAGCACATTTTTGGCAGTGAGACAATTTTTCATTCTTTCAACACCTAGAGTCTGACTTTGCCAGCCTCTGGTCCAGCCACTGGCTACCAGGGAGCAGCATTGGGATCTCTGCAGTTCATGGCAAGTATTAGAAAATTGCTGCTCAGCTCAGTAGGAGATGCATTAAGTAGAAGGAATCCATTTACTTTGTAATATGTTTTGTTAGAAATTTTAACTGACTGCGGAATAAGTGGGTATTTTAATCTGAAAAAATATTCTTGATATTTTCTTCACATTATCTCTTGATGCATGCTTTCATGGGGAGTAGGAACATGCGCTGTAGGAACAAAGAGGTGCACAAAACATTAGTGGTCTGCTTGCTTTTGCATTGCAAGGATGTTGAAAATAACATGATGTTTTAGCCAGACAAAGGATTTGAGACTGTTCTCCATTTAATTTTTGATCTAGCAATTTTTGCAGCATGACATCTTGAGGCAATGGAATTCTTTCTTTGTTAAAACAACAGCAGAATGCTGTGCAATGCCTCCTTCACTGAGCAAATTTCCCATTATAAGCATAATGCCAGATACCAAGATTAGTTCTCGACATCATTGTGAGCTGGTGAGCAGTGCATTCTGGATCTAAATTACAAATTTCAAAGAATTCCATAATTTGCCACAAAATCAATATAGTCAGCAGCTTTTTTTTTTTTTTTCCCAGCACTGTGTCTTGGTCAGGATATAGAGCTTATTGACTGCAAAAGCTATGTTTAGGAGATGGGAATTCAGAATAAGAAATTTAAAAACACAATATATTGTTTGTGTTCTATTTCCTTGATTTAAATAAGTTTTAAAAGTCATGGCATTCAATACAACTTTGTCATGTCTTTCTTCAGCATTGAGGATAAGGTAAAGAAAAGAAAAATCCCTGAACTGTGCTCATTGAGGTTTTTACTTACTGTTCTTTTTGTGCCCTCTTCTATTTCAGTAGCTAAAGCAACCGAATTCAGAAATGCCCTCATTTTTCTTATTAAAAATATTTATTTTAAGAAAATCAGTATCAGGTTTAAATCCCCAGCTGGAGCCTGTTTCTCTTTGATGCTTAGGTAAAATAGCTATTACAGTTGCGAAGAATGCTTTAGATTGATAATACACTCAATAAGGAGAGGTAATTAACTATATTACTTCTATATTACTTAGTTTCTTTTTTTCAGCTGTTATAATGCAATCTGAATGTCTATGCCAGAACTGCAGGTCTCGAAACTGGAAATTCCAGCGCAAAAGGAACATTTTTTATTGGCAAGGAGGGATTAATCCATGCCCAACAGGATAACCTTGCTGTCCTATGAAAGTTGAAAGAATAAGAAATCATAGCAATATTCAGCTCTGACCCACTTTTAAAATTGCAACATTCTCATCACTGATGAATCCTATTTCTTGGGACTGGCTTACCTTAGAGGACTTCTGGGATTGACTGAGCAGCAATTTAAATATGTAAATAAATAAAAACAGCAGATATAGAATATCTGTTCCAGGTGATTTAATGGGGAAAGTGAAAATTCCCATAGCTGGAAACTATCCACTTGCAAAACATTTTTGGGTGGCACTTGAATTTAGCCGGTTTGCACAACCTGCAAGCTGACGCCAGATTGCAGGAAGAAGGGATGGATACAGGTGAGTGGTGGTGAAAGCACAGACAACTGGATGATGCATTTCATTACAGTGTTTCCTTGGGAAACTTGGAGCCCTTCCTAACTGCTGATGTTTTCTAAGGAAGAGCTAAATAATGTTCTGGCATCAATAGGAAGGGCGTTTCTGCAGCTCCACCTCCACGGCTTTAGAGCTTTAACTGATGGGCAAACTTAAAATGGCTTTTCTGGCATGCACCTACCACAGAAGCAAAAGCTGCTCTTCCCAGAGCTCCTCAGTATTGGTAAAAGACCACTATCAGTTGTTTCACTTTGGGGTATTCCTTACCTTAACAGGGGAAGGAGACCGAAAGAAGACTTATAATTTACCTTGAATGGCTACTGTGTGAGCTGAGAGAGGTTTCTATGTTTTCCAGTGGTTTACAGGCAAGGATGAGAGGACTAAACAAGTTTTGAGCAGACATCCTTTCTGCAGTGTGGTGTCATGCCTTAACAATAGTATTATCCCTCCTGGCAGGGCTATAAAGTAAGGAGATTATTAATTCAACAGTAAAAAGCAGAGTGGGTAATTTGTGTTAGTCCTAGATCTTTGTTAATATTTTTTTCCAAGGGAAAAAAAAAAAAGATACATTTACAAAGCAGTTGGAATACCTGGTAAACAACAAGAAACAAGACTTGCAAGAACTTGGGTAAGGATGACTCTCTCCTTTGATCCTGTTCTTCTGCAGCGTGGCAGGCTAATACAGGGCTGGTGCTGCATCTGCAAGCTCAGTGCAGGATTTGTCACATTGTGGGGTTGGAAATAAAGTCCTGCAGCCACTGCTGCCTCCTGGGACATGGTGGTGTGGAGAAACACTGAGAACTGGCAGAGCTTTTGCTCTCCTGCCCATCCCCAGAGCACTCTGAATCTTCTCGTGCAATGAATGTGCTGCAATGCGTGATTTGTACGTCACAGCTTTTGCAGTTTCTGGTCTGGGATAAGAGACTGAATTAGTTTGCACAGCATTAAACAGGAATTGTGCTGAATGCTGAAATCAAATGCCAAATCCCAGTATCTTATTCATTAATAAGGTAGTTTTTAATTTGGGATGTAATTATCTTACATCATAAAAATACTCTAGATAAGCATTTTCTAACAAACAGCTGAAAAGCAGTCACATGGAAATATTTATAATTGCTGGAAATAGAGCTAAAACCATTTTGCTATAAAAGCTTCTAGCATAACAGCAGTTGTGTTAGTCAGAAAATCAGAAAGTGTTGATTTTTGCTACATATGTCTAGGTATACACACACAGACACCCATCTTCCCAGTCATGGTGTGGCACTTTTTACTTTTTCTACTGCTCTTGCAAAGTAAATTGTAAAATGCCCAGCATCTTTCTGGTGTTATTCCTGACCTTTCCCAGGTACACCAATTTAGCTGCCTGTGTGCAAGCCCTAAAGCCTTTGTCAGCTGCACAACAGCTCTTCCTCAGCTTTGACTGTCTGTGAGCCACAGGAGGGTGAGTTTTATAATGTCATAGAACTCCTCTGTCCTGAAAATCAGGAGCACTTGGAGTAGTACAGTGCAATGATCAGATGGTTTTATGGAGTTTTTATATAAGTATTTTATTACTCTCTAATGAAGATTAATGATGTGACAGTACCATAGCCAGCAACAAAAAATACTACATATGGAAGTGTTTTGAAAAGCCAAGGATGAGCACATGGGGTTCAACCCCTTCACCTTGTCCAGAGGATGAATGTCCCCACAGGGCTGGTAGTCACCTCTCCACTTCTCCCATTTTTTGTGTTTCCTCATTCCCAGTTTAACCCTCAGCTCATGCCCATCGCTTATGGAAAGGAGTCTGGCTCCTGCTGCAGCAGTGCTGGCTCAGGCAGGAAAACATGCCAAAATCTCACCAAGCAACAGGGAAACAAGAGCAGGTTTGGTCTTGGTGGTGCCCAGGCTGCCTCTGAAGAGCACTGGCTGTGCAAGGCAAGCCTGCCCCTCGCCTGCTGACAGCCCTGTGTTATCTCCACTGCCATCCTTCCCATCAGCTCGTTCGCTTGGCTCTAGCAGTGACTCAGTCTATTAAATGGGCGTCATATTTTATTACAAACCTGAGCTGATTAATTACATGCTGTTAGGCAAAAAAAAAAAAAAAAAAAAAAAAAAGCAGGGCAGCTGTAGAGGGGAGAGGTGATGCAATGGAGGTGCAAACAGAAAAGATGTCACTTCTGGAAAGGGAGAGAAAAGGATTAAAGAGCTAAACGTAACCAGAAGAGCTGCTTTCCTAAGTGGATCAGTCACTGGAGGTGTTGGGAAAGCATGACCTCACAGGGCTGCTGCCATGGGAAGCGCTGCCAGTGCCTCACAGCTTCACTCGCAGGCCTGGGGAGATGGGGAGCCCTTTATGCCTTTTCAAAAGTAATCATTGCCGTCAATGCTAGTCAAGGCAAAAAAAATGGTGATGCATTTAGAAAAGATTTTGAAAGTTCTTTAAATGGTGATCATCTGAGCTAATAAGGGGGGATCCAGAAGAAGGAGAGTTTGGAAACATGGTGCTTCCCTCCTCTGCCCAGTAGTACAGCAGGAGGAGAAAGTGTCCGCTCATTCTGGCTTTCTGTTTGGGTCAGCATCATAAGTATGCAGTCTTATCAGGAAAGGGCAAGGCACCTCTTCCCAGGAAGAGATGGAGAGTTCCTGGCAGCTCTGTGTCTCAGCTGGCGCCCGTGGGTAGGAAGGACACACTCCATCCCTTCCAGGGGAAAAGCAAGCATGAGGGAGATGAGTAAGGCAGGGAGGATGGTGACTTTCCACTGCCAGATCTGTCTCTTGGGGCACAGGCTGGGATTGCCTGTCTTTCAAAAGAAGGCCCACACACACACATGCATGTACAAGCACCCTTTAAAAACAATTTGGAAATTTTGGGTCCAAGGCAAAGGGTTAGTGGTGTGGTTTAAGAAGCCAGGAACATCAGTAGATGAGAGCATGAATCATTCAAGAGACCTTTTGCAAAGGGGAAGTTGGCAGGTATCACATAGAAATTACCATGGGTGGCAGCTCACGCCTTTTGAAGCACTGGCTAAGCCAATTTATTTTTTGCTATACACTTTTGTTGCTCAGGCTTGGAATCACACAGGAAAAAAAAAAGACTCTTCTGCTTGCTCTGTAAAATAGCCTATCTGCTTAATGCTTGAGCTGGCACATCCCTGAGTGGTGGGCTCACCCTGGCTAGACGCACGGTGCCCACCAAAGCCATTCTCTCACTCCCCTCCTTCACTGGGGCAGGGGAGAGAAAATAAAATGAACAGCTCATGAGTCAAGATAAAGGCAGGGAGAGATCACTCATCAATTGCTGTCACGGGCAAAACAGACTGCACTTGGGGAAATTAGTTTAATTTATTGCCAATTAACACCACAGAAGGGTAATGCAAAATAAAAGCACATTTGAAAAGACCTGTCCACAGTCCTCCCTTCCTCCCAGGCTAAATTTAACTCCTGATTTCTCTACCTCCTTCCTCCCAGTGGCACAGGGGCACAGGGAATGAGGGCTGCAGTCAATTTATCACAAGGTTTATCTCCTTCCTCCTCAAAAGAGGGCTCCTTACACTCTTCCCCTTCTCCAGTGTGGAATCTTCCAGGGGCTGCAGGTGGATCTTTGCTCCTTGGACCTCCATGAGCAGCAGGGACACAGCCACAATCTGCACCACAGGCTGCAGAGAAATCTCTGCTCTGGCACCTGGAACACCTCCTCCCCACTTCTTCACTGACCTTGGTGTCTGCAGCGTTGTTCCTCTCCCATATTCTCACTCATCTCTGGCCAAAATTTGTTCCCAGGCAGAAAACTTTCCCCCTCCTTAAATGCGCTATTGCAGCAGAGCTGCACCATCACCAATGGTCTCAGTTTGATCAGCAGCAACTTCATCTTGGAGCTGACTGGCATTGGCTCCGTTGGGTATGGGGAAAGTTTCTAGCAACTTCTCACAGAAGCCATCCCTGTAGACCCCTGCCACCATAACCTTGCTGTACAAACAATACACCTTGTTTTCCAATGCCACATGAAAGTGGAGTGAGTGAAAGGGGAAAAAAACCTCCCTTACGCACCACTACACTCTCAAAGCCAAACCCATGGGCTCGCTAACTCTGGAGAGGCAGCACAAGCCTCCTGTGTGGTAGATGTGCACTTGCAGAGATCTCTGACAAGCCAAGGCTCTGTGCACATCAGGGCCAGCTCCTTCGAGCACCACCTTTATCATTTGCTGGTGCTGGATAACTTCCTCCTGTGGCCCAACACTGTCTGGTAGGTGTCCCAGAGCCCTGGCTAGAACACAGCCAGAAATGGCACAGCTTTTGAATGTATTATTAGCAAATGCAAGTGACTCACTGCTTTCAAAACAGCAGTGTTATCACTGTCTCACTCACCAGAGAGGACAGGTTCTGTGTAGCAGAGGAGCCCACAAAGAAATGTACATCCTAATGGGTGCATCCCTGAGCACTAGCAGACTCTCATCAAGTGAAATCCTTCAAAACAATTAAAAATATAATTGGATTAGGGAATATAACTTTTTTAAAGAATGGTTACACATTTTCCATATACTTTTTATTTCTTTTTATTTCAGGAAATAAAATTTAAAAGAACAAAGGTTTTTCAGGAATGTAATTATGTCATGTGTCTCATCCTGTGCCCTATCTTTGCCTCTTTAATACTTTCAGCCAGCTTACTAAGTGATGTACCATATTTTTGCATAGAATTATAGAATAATTTAGACTAGGAGGTCTCTCTGGCAACTTTCTGACACAATTTCCTTCTCAGGTCAGGACCAATTTCAAATGACCAAGAAGTTCCTCAGATATCCCCTTCCTATTACCAAAAACGTGCCTTTCCAAACATTCACTCTTTGGACACCTTGGCTAAGCCAGGGATTGGGTAGAAAGGGGTTGGAGGTGTCTCAGCTGTTAGTGGAGAGGGTGAACCACAGAGGATCTGAAATAAGAGGTTAGGGAGGGGGTTTGAGGCTCTGTTGGCCCATCTGTCACCTACCTGCACATAGAGACAGTCTGGATTTCTATTAAACCATGACAAACTAAGAAATAATGGCAAAAAAAGAGCAAAACCTCACCCACCAGGATGGTTCAGAAATTGAAAATTCAGAATTTGGCATAAGAACAGGGTATATGAGGCTCAACTTCAGGAGCCATGGCCAAAAGCCCCACAAGAAAAGATGTTAAAAAAGGAGGTGAACTTACAGCATATCACCAGGAGAGGCCCTGAAGCCTTTTAAGCTGTGTGCACAGAGGTCTGTATTTTTTATGAAATATCCAACAGACCACCACAGAACTTGTGCTCCACAAGAGAAATGGGGCATACAGTGGGGAAAGCCTGATAGAAACCTGAAAAACTGCAGGCAGCAGCAACATCCTACTAAGGAAAAGGGTAAGAAAAGGTAGACAGAAAAACAGATTTCTCTTACACATTTAGAAAGAAACAGGATAGTATTTTCAGGCATAATGAAAGAAGTGACTTTTTTTTAGCTGCTAAGTTATAAGTGAGGACATCAAGAATCTGTATGAGATACAAACAGGTTTAAGTCTTGCTACATACTCAGAAGGCCTGTAAAAATCTGCTAATGGTATAATCGGCCTACTCATTTTCATTTTGAGAACATCCTGGTGTACCAGGGAAATTCCCGAAGTCTTACAGGGCATTAGGATTAAGCCACTGATAAAAGGCATAAAGACGAGCATGCTAATGGCACACCACTTAGTCTGACATCAACTCAAGACAAGACTGCTGACTGACAAGACTGGAGTGACAGATAATGGGAACAGAAACTAATACTGCTAAGATTTCAGTGAAAATGTTACTAGTGAGTTGTATCAGAAAGGGCAGATAGCTCTGGATGGGCAGGGGAGGAGGCACTCCGGGAGCTGAAGCACATAATCCACTGCACTGATGAGGATCCACCGTAGAGAAGGTTTATCCTGAAGAACTGCAGCACAGGGAGGACCCGGTGCTGGAGCAGGGGAAAAGCATGAGAAGGAAAGAGCAGCAGTTCTGGACTGACCCCAATTTCCATTCCTACATCTCACTGTGCAACCTGGGGGTAAAAGGAAGTAGAAGAGTAGGGGATGAAGCTGAGCCTGTGAGCATAAAGGTATTATTTTAATGTTTATCTTTGTTTCTCACTACCTGAATCTATTTTAATAATTGGCAGCATCTTAAAATATTTCTGCCCACCTCCATCAAGTCTAGTCTGCCTGAGATGCTAACAGGCAAGTTACCAAGCTCCCTGTCCTTGCTGTGACACAAGACCTTTCTCACACATTTTCTGAGGATGAGGGTGAAAGAGTGAGCAGCCGGGAGGGATTTAGGCTGTTTGGGAGGGTTAACCCACCCCATACAGATCGTGGGAAGAAAGAAGCAAATGCATTAACTAATTTAGAAAAAAACACCCAGATGATTAATAAAGGTAATAAATAAAGAGTAAGGAGGCCAATCATAGGGATATATTCCTGTTTCTGCCAGGAGCCTGTCCTTGGATGCTGTAGGTTGGGAGCTCATTGCCATCTCAGGCTATTCCAAAAACTGCAATTGAATGCTATTGGCAGATTGATTTTCCTTACAGGTATTTTTGGCCTTGTACACATCTACTAGATTAAAAAGAAATCAAGCAGTTTGTCTCGAAGTATTGATTTTTAATCTTCTTTGCCCTTCATGTTTGATTTAACTAAAGAGAAGGAGCTCTTGTAAGGGTTTGCAACTGTTTGCATGCGCTGTGCTTTCTGTAATCCATCCCCTGTGTACCTTAACTATAAACATAAGGCTTTCCAGAGAGCTGCTGCCAAGGCTCCAGGGACCAATAAAGAGCTGAGATATGTTTTCCAGAATATCCACTAGAGGGTACTCAATGACCTCCTAGTGGAGACAGGTTTGCGGTCTAGCGACTGGGAGAGGGAAGCCTAAAGAAAATGTCCCTGATCGTTGCAATAACAATAGCAGAGCACAGCGCAGCACCGGAAAGCACACTAAGTAGGATTTTAGAGGAAAAAAATGCTGGATGATCTTAAATTCATTAGGACCATATCTGTACCACAGCTCCAGTGGCCCCAAACTGCCAGATGTAAAAGCGGCAATGGGAAATGGGGGCTTGTTGTCCTTTCTTGGGAAGTGTGAGCCTGTATCCAGCCCTACTGTGCTGGATGTGGGGCTGGCTGGAGTCCAATTCACATAACTGTGACAGCACATTGCTGGGATTTCTTCCTTTCTTCCCTTCTTTTGCTGTCTGACCTGCATTTGGGGTGACGTCAGTGCAAGTTGGTTTGACATAGATGAGGTTTCCTGGAAATAAAAAGTGCATTTTTTCATACTGCTGGCCATTGAGAGAGTTGATGCCCATGGGATACTGGGGTATAACCACCCATCTTATAAAACAGCAGTGATTATTATTCCATGGTGATCTATTTTTTTTTTTAATTAATCAGCCATGATTAGTTTAAATGGGTAGTCAATGACTGTTCTTTTTTGCTAGAAAATGAGATAGTTTTAACATGCAATTAAGACACAAGCAGAAGCTTTATAAACCCACCAAATCCTCTGGTCACAAATTTCTGCTTGTTTTATTCCAGACTTTTATTTCCCCATTAAATGCTACAAAGGACGTGTAAAATGCTAGGCATGGCCTCAGAATGCTGGCCCTGCAAGGATACGCCATTCATCTTTTGCCTTCTGCTTCCAACAAATCAATAATAAGCATCTTATTTCAGTGTTGAAAGAGAAGATTTTTACTATCCAGCAGGACATCTGAGTTACTGACCTTGAACACTAATCAGTATGTTTGAATGTTCTCACCAGGTTTGGAGCTGAGGCTAAAAAAAACTAATTAAATCAGCAGGGGGCACAATTTCTTCAAAATATCACAGGATTATCCAGCCATGTGCTGGGTATTCTTTCTGTTTCACAGAGCAGAGCTGCCCACCAATGCTATTTCTAAAGATCTAATATGTTTTTTCTGAGTTAACCTGTTCAGGCCCTGAACTTTCCTACAGGGAAACCTCAAGTCTTACTGACATAGTTCATGCTCCTGCAAAGGGATCCTTTGCCCTAGCAATGGGTCACTCCTCCAGGACATTGCTTAAATAATCTTTTTTTCCTTCTTTTCCCAGAAGTCTAAATTTCCTGGGGACAGCCCAAGCCTTCCCTGCTTTACCATTAACCTGTAGAATGCTGAAGAAGTGCTGATCCACTGCCATGGGTCAAGGGGACCAACCCTAAAGGTCCTGGTGGGATGCAGGAGGCTTGCCTGCACCTCTGAAATCCTTCTTAGTGATAAGCAAATAGAAAATCCTTCACCCCAATATTTAGCTTGCTCCCCATTATGTCCCATTCCAAATACTCTTATTGAAATGCACCTTTAGATAACATTCAAAACTCAGAGGTGAGCCAAAGGTATGTTCAAGGATAACTGTGGGTGAATAGATTTTATCTACTTTTAGTTCAGGATAATGAAATTTCCCCATTTCTCTATCACACTGGCCAATTCTTTACCAGTTACACCTCTGGATGATTTTCATCTGCAAAACAGGCAGGGCAAAACCAGTGAACATTCAGAGGGTGGTCAGTGGGATGGTGTTCTAAGGTGGAACACTGTCAGGTCTGATGCCCACAGCAGCATGGAGATGACAAAAGAAGCTGTCTAATAAGGATGTATCCTTATTTTCTGTATATTGCCTTGGATACTTTATCCAAAGGCTCATGCCATTTTGATTGGAAATTCTCATTCAGACTCTATCCCATGTTCTTGGAAATTCAAGTTTACTTTCAGTCTTTGATCAATAGAGAAGAGGATTCTCTCCTCGGCATCAATTGTATTTAGATTTGGGGGCTCAGATTGGCTAAATCTGCTTTGCCTTGCTATAAAAATTGGCAATAAAGACACAGCTATGTAAGTCAATCAAAGTTCAGAATACAGAATAACCCTAAATGAGTGACTCGTCATGGTTTATAAAGCAGCATATTAGTTATTTTAGTAATTACACGGTGTCTTTTTGTTTCAAGCAGATTCCCTGCCTTCTTCCTAATTAGGTCCTTGCTTCAGCATTAGTAGCCTTTCATGTGCATCTCCCCCCTTCTGGCTTTTTGATGCCTCAGACAATGAAATGGGGCTGGTTAGGGGCCTATTTGGGCTTTGTTGCACAAGCCTGAGTGACAATACAATATTTTGGTTTCCGCTAAGACTCTGACAGAAGGAAATCTGCACAGCCAAGAAGACTTCCCAGAAGACAAAGTACTTAATCTTTGCTGCTTCCCCAGTGAATACACGTGTGAATTAATGCACACCCACCCTTTTCTGTTGTCAGGCACAAATCATGGCTCATGAACTGGACATATCTTACTGCCAGTTGCTAAAAAGCCTTAGTGATGCAATTTTAAATAGCTATTAAATGCTGAGGAAAAGAACTATACAAACAAGTATTTTCCACTTGGGAAATGTTTTCCAACCATGTTTAATGAAAAGACAGAGGTGACAGAAACCAGGCTGCAAAAATCTCTTTTTACTTTGTCCCCAGTGCCCCCAACAAACGCACATGTAACTGCCCTCCTACAAATATACATGCCAACAACTTCCTTGGGACAGCCTCTGCCTCCTCACCAGCTGAGAGCTGCAGATCAGGCAGAGGGATGCTTATGCCTGTCCACAGCCCCTCTTCATTGTAGACATTTGTGCAAAGTGGGCTGACAGTGCTGGATTTCTCAGTAATGTGGTGTGAACAAACTGGAGGAGCGCAGCAAGGGTCAGCTGTCCCATCAGCCAACATTGGCAACTTACTGTCTGGGTATTTCCAAGAGGGGAATAAATGAAGACAACAAACAAAACACAAACGAAAAACAGATTTTTTAGCTTCAGGGTTAAGGAGAGAAAGAGACAGTTGATGTTTACTCGCCATAAAATCCATCTATGGCTATAATAATGGATATAACATAAAAGAAGACTCTGGCCTCTTCTCTGTGGTGACAGTGACAGGATCCAAGGGAATGGCCTGAAGTTGTGTCGGGGAGGTGTAGATTACATAAGGTTCTACCCACAGAAGGTGGTTGGGCACTGAAAAATGATCCCCAGGGAAGTGGTCACAGCACCAAGCCTGACAGAGTCCAAGAAGGATTGGGACAATACTCTTGGGCACATGTTGGGACTCTTGGGGATGGTGCAGGGCCAGGAGTTGGACTCAGTGATCCTCATGGGTCCACGTTCCATGATTCTGTGAATATTTGGGTGTTCTTGATAGCTTTTGGATATTTCCTTATATCCAGGGCATTGCAGTTTCTTCTCTGAGGTGATTCCTACCAGTACACAATCTTACCAAAGGCTGCACAAGCGTTTAAACCCCTTTTCTCTCCCTGGCTGCTGTAGCTGGCCTGTCTGTTTTGGTGTCTCTCTTGGGAGGCTGCTCAGGGTGGTGCTCAGGGCTGCTCATACTTCTGCAAGGTGCAAGAAAGGTCAGTTTGTGCTCTGAAGGATCTCCATGACATAGAACAAATGTTGAAAGTCGGACTGTTCTTTCAAGATGAATGGAAAGCCTCCAGCTACTTCTACCTCAAGGTAAAAGAAGAGATTTTCCCTGTGTTTATTTGTTTGCTGACCCTTCTCTGAAGACCATCAGTTTCAGCCTTGTATTTAAAGATTAGGTGACCAAAATTATCTAAAGCATTTAAATGTATAAGTACTACTAACTCATGAAGTGTCATTTTCTCATTTCCCAGTCTTTTCTGTGTTTTGCTGAAGATGCCTAGATCAGAGCCCAGTGTTGGATTATAGTCCCAAAAATTGCACACATTTTATCCAAAAAAGGCAGATTCACAAAGAGATGAAAAAGGAGACAGGACAGCTCAACATATTTCTGTGAAGGCTCATTATCTCATACTGACAACAACCAATTTTCTCTTTTATCTTATTTCAAAAATGCCTTTCTTTTGCAAGTTTTTCCTGGAGTTTCCCTAGTTCAGGAAAGATAGATTTACCTAAAAACATGCTGCCCCCTTCAAATTTTTAACTCTGCTCTCTGTACTTTTGAGGTCTCTAAATGTGTTTTTAAATGGTCGACAGGTTTGCATTTTTCCTGTCTCTTATTTCCATTTCTGCTTTTAGTAAAATGTGTGTCACCTTTTTCTGTTTGCTTCAGTTTTGATTTCCCCCATAAAAAGCTTAAGAAATCTCCTCTATGTAGTCCCTGATCCTTAGCCAAAATCATAACTGGCATGTGATATATGGGTGGATATACAAACTCTTGAAAATCCCTGTAACTTATATCATGTGAACTACTTCCCATTTTACTCCTTATTGAGCAAAATTTAATAGCACTGCTTGTTTTTCAGTGTTTCAATATGTTTCTTGCTAAATGTTATGTACAAGACAATTATCATGTAAAATACTTAAGGAAGTTCAGATCTATGCTTAAAACAAGCCTGGCACCAGTATTTGGTATAAATATATACATACATACTTACACACTGTATATGTATGAAAAGAGAACCACCACACCCAAGCTGTCCACAGGAGTAATGCCATTGGGAGCAGCAGAGATTGGCCAAGGTAATTGCTGGCAATGTCCTTGCTTTTGTGGGAGAACAAGTGTGTTGAGCTGGAGCAAACCCCAGGCTTTATACCATGGTGCTCACACCTCTTTCACATCACTCTTAGGTGTCACCCACACATCTTAGCCACCAATTTGGCAGTTCAGGGCCAGAGCTCCAGGATCTGGAAACAAAAAGGAAGATCAGCACAGTGGGGAGGGGAGTTGGGCAGGCTGAATCTCATGGGGGCTCCTCTTGGTTTCAGAACCCTGCAGCAGAACAGCATTCCCTTAGATATATTTTGTCCCAATTTTAAAACCTGAGGCTGTTAAACTTAAGTCATCTTATCATACACACCCATTGCGCTGAATTTTTGAAGCAAAACGAGTGATATTACAGCAGAGATGGGTTTCTTGTTCTACTAGATTATGTCGTCATATTGATGTATGGACACCCAGGAAGGCATCTGTCTTGATTTACTCATTCCTAGTGGGCAATGCTCTCTTTGTTTTCCAACTTCTCAGCAGTGCAGGCCATTAATTAAAATGTATGGTTCTCTCAAGTGCTATTTTAATTGCATTTCAAGTCCAACCTAAAGGGCTGGCAAATAATAAAACTGGGTATTATGTCCATTTTGAAATGCTGAAAGATGTAGGGGGAACAGATAACTCCTGCAATTAATCTGCATCCCCACACTGCTCAGTTCCTGAGTGTGCCATTTGTTTGATTAATGGATTTATTTTTCTTCTGGAAAAATCAACAATTTTAATATTGTTTTCTTCCAGAAAGTATTTGTGCCTTGCTTGTGGATTAAAGAGAAACTTCTTTAACATGTGTCCCACATGCTGGTGATATCATTACTCACAGCAGCCTCTCCTGACCTGGAAGGACAGGAGCTGTTCCAGGCACTTTGCATGCCTGTGGCTCAGTTGCCTGCTTGCTTGTGGCTGCATTACTCCATTGCATGCCCTGCACTTCCTCCTCAAGCAATCTCTCCTGGCCTTCTCTCCTTCCTTCTCCCCTCACTTCTCCTCCTCCCACTCATTTTGACTGGATGGGCAGTGTGGAAAGCCCATGTGCCCACCCAGAGCAGGCTCAGGTGCTGCAGGGGAGCTCGGACAGCCAGCAGATGGCAAAGGTCCTGCTGCCACCTCCTCCTGCCCCACAGGTGCCAGGACCCACTGCAGAGGGGACATCTCTACCGGGAGATAAGCCCCCAGAGGTGTGCAGAAAGACCTTGATGTCACTGTCATCTCATGTGGCCCCTTCCCAGCAGCTTGTCTCATTCTTACTCAGCTTTCACCAGTAGAGCTCTAAACTTCCCCTCCTTGGTCAGTATTGTTTTACCAGGGAGAGATTAAGGAATTATGTTGTGACTGAGCAGCTGCATCCTACTTCCAGTTCACTCCATCAGAAACACCTCTCATCAGCATTTCTTCACATATGCTACTTTTCTCTCTTAGCAGGAAATCAGGGAAAAGTTTTGGGATTGAAAGCTCTTCTTAGACCTCACAGGGCCTTTTCGTACGAGAGAGAGGTGATGAACATATACATACATATTAAAAATAAAGGAAGAGCTTTCCAATAAGAAAGTCAACTTCTTGCTGTTTGTACCACTTGCTCCTCCAGCCTCACTTCTTTTGGCTTGGCCGGTGCAAAGCAGCTGGAGCCCACCTCAGACTTAGCCCATCCTCACAGAAAGGTTTCCGGGACTGGGGCAAAGCTGTGCAATCTGCTTGCCAATGTAGCAGAGGAAGGATTGCCAAGCAGATTACTTTCTGCCAAGGAGGTGCTTCTGGCTTCAGGAAGCTCCTGATTTTTTCCGTAACCTGGGACATGACATGGGTGCTGCTGGCAGGATCAGCAGGTGTGTTTCAACTCCAGCTTGCCTCTGTGAACTCAGAAACCAGGCTTCCTTTTACCCATTTCCAAAAGGTCACCGACAGCATTTCACGGCTTCACAAAGGGATGGTGATTCACAGAGTTACAAGAGGTTAAAGGTTATAGAGGATGAAGAGGCACTTCCATTTATTTTAAAGTCAGTATATTGATATTTGTGGGAGCTGTAGATTAAACAGAACTCACTATATTAATTCCTTCCCTGCTTACTTGTCCTGAGCATAGCAGATATATCTGTCTATTGATTTCATATTCATATAAATAAATATTAGGGTTCCTTAATCAGGGTTGTAAAGGAAATGTTTTTCTTTATTAACTATTAGCCTGAGTGGCCCATTTGGATGCAGCTCATTCTGCACCCTCATGAATTTTATAACACTCCTAGGAATAGATAGATTAGTCCTGAGTTTAAGAGTGCAGCTGGTATCAAAAATGATGAGCAGATGAAGAGAGACTGTTGACTTTGTCAAGAAGAATCTGTCTGATACACATACGAGCAGCTGAAATGGGGTGTGCCTGATGCCTGCTGTGACATCCCATTACCAAGTGTCTACCATGCTTATTGCACAAAACAAGGTGGGGTTAACAGGGTTTCGTGTCAAACCCTGGAATTCTCACACTGGGGCTTCCCATTCTTCATTCGAATCACAGACCTTTAGACCATTTTGGCAGACACAATATTTTTTTTTAATCCTGTTGCAACAGATACCTTTTTGGCTTGCACTGTCTGATAGCTTTGCTGCCAATTTCAATCCTTGTTTAATAATGTTTTTTCTGACCTGACACCCATCTGCTACCTGGTAAAGCTTGTCCCTTTCACTGGAGAAGAGCTGACTTAGACAGTAGCAGACTCTTGATTTGTTGAGATTTCCTCACCATCTTTTATCAAGATGAACAAGAATTAGCTAATACAGAGAAGAGCATGCCCAGTACTTACTAGACAATTTGAATTTGTCTAGTATTCCTTTAAATATTTTAATCAGATGAGCTTGGTCTCATTAATCGGTACACTGAAAATGTTCATGGATAAGCTCCTGAGGGAAGAATTGCAGGATGTGTGTTATTTTAAGCAGCATTTGCCTGCCTCTGCAGAACTGAAAATGCTTGTGATCTACAACACCTGACAAATAAAAATTTGAGCAATTACGTGGAGACAAGAAAACCTGTGTATTCTGTGCTGAATTATAAATCACACTGCATGGACAGGTGCAGTAGAGCAATTGTACTGGCTAACAAAAGCCAAACAAGTCTAATTACATAAAAATGGCCTCAAATCCAACTTTTAATCTCCTCTTAGACCCTCATCACTATGAGGAAGGAAAAATCTTTGAATGTTTAATTCAACGTCAAACACTTAAATTGTATTAAATATATTAAACACTCAGGAACCTGAAGGACTTAAAACCTGTGCTATTTTGGACGAATTAAAGTTGTCTCTGAACAAATGTTAGCTTCCCTTCCATATGTTGCCTCTTAACTTGGTAACATGTAATCCCAAATCCTTTTCCAGTACAATGCACCTTGGTAGGCTTGGTTGCAGCAGTCAGATGCTGATGTGGGCTACAGTCAGATCACTTGAGCTTACATAGATAGATGTGCAGGGTTACTGAAAGCACATTTTAGGTTGGTGATTGTCATAACTTATCAGCTGATTTACTTGCTAACAACATCAGCTATGTTGCATGTCAGGTTGCCATTTGACAAAAGTTCTCTTTGACGGCTTCTGCTCTTCCTTGTCTCTCAGCAATCCCAGCCCCAAGTTACCTCCTCAGTGTTGCCTCCACAGCTTTTGAGGGACCATAAAATGATGCTGATACAGGCCTTAAGTAAGCCTTCTTTAATGGATTCTCTTAGGCAGATTGATTCCTCAGTGTGGCTCACTGTATGGCCCCAGATGCAGAAACTGTTGTGATTTCCCCACTAGCTGTAAGATTTGGGCTGGCCCTCAGCACTTCAGCCTCCCCCACGGTGCCCAAATGATCCTGGATATTGGTTACAGCCCACAACAGTCCATGTTAGAGGTTTTCTCAGCTGTAATTTCCAGCCCAATTTAGAGGCACTTGGAAGAGGTTCTTTGGGATGTGTTTGTGGAAAGGAGCAGCTTTGGGACAGCTTCTTCTCACCAAAACCAGGACGCCTTTCAATAATGAACTGGAAAGTACCATAGCCTTCATCCCACAGAGACAGCCATAGGGTGGGCTGACAGACAAGAGCCACTGGATCTGGGAGTCCCTGGAAAATGCTCCCAGTTTCCCACAAGAGGGGTATGGGAACATACAGACCTGCTCACTTACACCTGCATTTCCACAATGACAACAGCAAGCTCACATCAGCTTCAAAGCTAAGGGAGGGAGACTGGGAGACCTTTTTTTTATGCTGTGGTGCTGTATTTTACCTGTTTATTTCTTTTGAACACCTACACACCTTCACTGCAGGCTGCAGAAAGGAGCTCCTCCAGGAGCAATCTGGAATTAATGACAATGAATGGCACTATGTCAAAACAGTTGATTGAGTCTTATGACAAGAACTAGTATTACTTATCTCTAAGAACCTTAATTTTTAAGCTTCTAAAATTTGCTGTACATGCTGGGCAGTGATAAAACAGGAAACAAAACCACAGCTGAAATGTTTGGACAGATGAGAGCTAAGATGTACAGCTCTAATGACAAATTATGGAGGTTGACAATACAGTTAAAATTAATGGATTTAAATAAAGTACTAGATTTCTACTTAAATCCCAAGGATTTGTCATAAAGAAATATTTGAAGCCTCCAATAGCCTCTTAAAAAATTGTCATAGCATGACTGCTTATGCATAGGTATTTTATTCATGACCATGCAGGTACCTTAGTGTCAGAGACACCAGATTCACGAGAGACATGGTACATACTACAGAAAAAATAATTCCCAGAGATTTTGTATGAACTGTGGGCTCAGAGGGGATGAAGATAATTGTGAGACAGTGTAGAGGCACAAAAGTAAAGCCATGTTTTACAGCTGCAAAAAACATTTAATTGTTGCTTTGGAGACATCTTGATACTGCAGTTGTGACTGTGAAATCAGGTTTAGAAGAGAATAACACGGTAGAAAGATAAGAGGATTTTGTGGGCTGCAATTTATTTATTTGAACATTTCATTGCTCAGAACTTACCCCCAGAGCAATCTAATATTGCATGGAATAATGGTCCACATAGACTCATCTCAGCTCCATTGTATACTACGATTTAAAGAACAAAGACAACATCTTAAAGGGTATTTTGTTACTGCTGCTGTAACAGGGCTAAAAAAATAAAGTTAGAGAGGTTAGAGATGCTGCTTGATAAAATAGCTTTAGGGTTCAAGAGGGTAGATTTAGATTGGAAATACTGAAGAAATTCTTTATTTTGAGGATGGTGAGGCACTGGAACAGGCTGCACAAAGAAGCTGTGGATTCCCCATCCCTGGAAGTGTTCGAGGCCAGGTTGGATGGGGCTCTGAAAAACCTGGTCTAGTGAAAGGCATCACTGCCCACAGCAGGGAGGTGGAACTAGGTGATCTTTAAGGTTCCTTCCAATTCAAACCATTCCATGATTCTGACAAAGTAATCCTACAAGTTTACCTGCAGTAAAAATGAGGTTAGAGATGTAATTGCAGAAGTCATCAAGCTTGATTTGGTGTTGGAAAAATGGCAAGTTTAATTAAGAAAGAAATAACCCTAAAAGACATTTTATCAAGGTATTGATTGCGAAATGTACAGTGATTGTATATAAACTATATTGAGGGAGAAATTTTGAAACACCTGAAAGAGACCTTTGGTTAGTGGCAGCTAATGGAATACTCTAAGACAAGACAGAAAAAGTGAAATGGGACACTTTGTGTTATTGTATGTCTCTGTTTCTCAGCCTAACAAGCCAAAATATATAAATAAGTGGCCAATCACCTTCCTCTCCTCCAAAAAAAAGTCAAACGTGTTTTTCCAACTAGCAGAAAAATTATGTGTGATAATTGTAACATCTGTAATCTAGAAATGACCAAAACCACCAGTTACTATAGCAAGACACTTCAAATGTCATCTTTTGCGAAATACTGTGTTTCTAAATAGGGATATATGATTAGAGTCTGACTGCCACTATGCATCTGTGCACATGGAAATAAATATTAAAAGCAGAGAAGTGTCTGGAGTCCAAATGTGAGAGGACCTATAAGCCAAAAATGGGATTCTGGTAAGCACAGCATTACAGCACAGGAACACATCACCACACTTCTGTTGATTTCTGAGCTGTTGTTTTCCTTTTGCAGTGTCCTTCCCATTATTCCTCATATTCCTCATATTCCACATATATTCCCTTTACAGAGAGATTGTGGTTTGCACCATTTCTCTGATAATATCACGCCATAGTCAAGCTGTCTGCTATGTCACAAAGGTCAAATTTTCATATCTCCCACACCAGAGAGCACTGAGTATCAGACCTGCAAAAACCCAGGAAGGACACACCTTGATCTCTGCAGTTCAGGGACAAAGGGAACACGTCACAGAGCTCTTGCCTGGGCATCTAACCCAACTTGCCCTGCTCCCTCTGCAGGGTAGCATATGGCAATAGAGTCTACATCACCCATTGCTATCTTCTGTGGTCTGACCAGGCCTCTTTGTGACTACTGGCTGCTTCATATTTATTTCTCTACTAATTAATAAAGCAGGATACTTGAAAGTAGAAAGCGAGGATCTCAGCTCTCTGTAGTTTTGCTTTTGCTCTGTAGTTTGGGGTCTCATTCTAGCCAGTGGAGAAGCCATCTTCTGCCACCACCAAATCTAGTTCACTCTGCTCATGCTTCCGAGCAGGCTGCAGAATTTACAAGGTGGATGGAGATGTCCCTGTTTGTTTCACTGGGATACTGAACCCAAGGTTCCAGAAGCTGTGATGTCTTGGATGTCAGAAGGGACAGGGAATAATACAGAGCTGGATC
The DNA here is from genome assembly GCA_013186435.1 of Turdus rufiventris. Taxonomy (NCBI): domain Eukaryota; kingdom Metazoa; phylum Chordata; class Aves; order Passeriformes; family Turdidae; genus Turdus; species Turdus rufiventris. The sequence continues at coordinate 11,773,371 of PYHW01010334.1, forward strand.
ATCTCCTTCTGAGTACAGATAGGGCAGGACTTTGACACGAGGGCTTCAGGGGGGCTCTTAAATACATATACACTTGAGCAAGATTCTTCTTCTCTCCTGCCCTTGCAGCAAGCTTGCCCCAGGCCAGCCTTCGTAGGATGCTGGAACACTGTGTGCCTCAGAAAGGCTGGAAGCAAGGCCATGGTGCCTCTCTGCTGCTGCAGGCACCTTGTGAAGATAAGTTAATTAATGTCTGTGAAGGAGGCACATGATGAGGTAATGAATGCCACAGGAAAAAAAGTACTAGGAAATTAGCATTTGAGAACAGGGCCTGGCTGGCATGCAGTAAATAAGGCCTGGAGCCACACGTTCAACAGCAAGGAAAAACAAAATACTGAGCAGCTTGGTCCCAAAGCAGGGCTGGTGCTTCCTCAGCTCAGAACCAGGCGGCAGCCCAGTGGGAAAACCAAGCAGGAGCATTGAGGACCTGGCACAGGTGGCAGCACTGCCCCAGAGGGACCACAGCATCTCCTTGGAGCGCTTTAAATGCAGCTCTGCCTGCACATGGCTCTGTGTGAGTGTGTGTGTGTGATGGAATTACTCAAGGAGAAGTGAAGCAAAATGTGCTGAGATGAAGCTGCAACCTCCCACTCCCCATGAGCCAGGGGAGAGTGCCAGATGGTGCTGGAGGTCCACAGCAAGATCTGGCACTGGGATTCTCTGTATTCCCATTCACATCAGGGCTGTCACACGGCCCTAAGCACTGCTGGAAACTTATACAAGAGAGAGTAATTTCAACCTTCATCCTGTAAGTAGTGTTTTGTTTGCTGAAGGGGCCGAGTGGGGAGATGAATTCCAGCATAGAAATGTATTTCTGTGATGACAAGAGCTCTCGGTGAGTTAATCATGCCAACAGCATGCTTTATACAATTACCCAGCAGCCTTTGTCTAGCTACCATAGCATTTTATCAGACTTGGAGTTCTCCCTTGGAAATAGTGTTTGTATGAAGAAGGGGGGAAAAAAATAAAAATGTTGTGGCTGTAGTGAGCCAGATGTCCTGATTTACCTTTCATAGAAATTTGGATATCTAAAACAGTCTAGGAAATATCATGCAGGTGCCTCCAAGACTTATTTAGACATTTCAAATCAGAGAGGGGAGAAAGGGAGAAATACTCTAATTTAAGTCATGAAAGAACACTTGTTTGTTTCTGTGTGAATCTCACAGGCTGGGGGACACAGCTTCCCACGAGCACCTCAATGCCAGCATGGAGTGCATGTTAAAGGAACATAAACACCTTCTCTGCAAAAGTGCAGGCTGGATTTAAATCCAATGAAGCCAGCTTTCAGGAGTGCTGAGAGGGCAATAACAAATGATTCTATTAACATTAATGCAGTCAGCTTGTGCTATTTATAATGTAAACATCATCTGAGTATAAAAATTGCCTCATTGGCAGAACAGAGGTAAAATTCCCATTCATCATGTTTTAAAATAGCCTAATCACACAATATGTACTCGGTAACTGTAAATGAATTATGTTCTTTACATAAAGATGATTAATATTGGACAGATATCTGTTATGTTTTTTCCTGCTGATGGAAAACAAATATTTTGGCCCAAACATAAAAACTCCGAGTGTATAAAGAAGTGTTTACATTAATCCACCAAACAATTTCTTTTATTCCTTCAGGGACTGGGGCCTTTAAAAGCACATAAAGGAAATATGATTATATCTTATTTATTTGACATGTGAAACACACTACAAAAGCCATATATACACTTACATTTTCACACTGTTGTGGCAAAAAACCCCAGGGGCTTGAACTACACACCATAAACCCTGACCACTATTTCCAGTCCATATTGATGTTGTTTTGATTTGGGATGCTCAGATGCTTTTATTATTCAGATGATGCCTTTACAACGTAACCAGCAGAAGAGCAGCCAGAAGGTGAAGGAAAGACCATTTTCTGGAGCAATTATGTGAAATAATAAAAATATCTCCTTCCCAAAGGCTGTTTGAATGTGGGACTGTGCAGCAGAAGTAACCTCCAGAGAAGAGGTGCCCAACTTCCTGTTCCCAGCACATTGTGCGCAGGCAGTCTCCCAGTCACCACTATCCCACTTTCCCCACGGTGAATGTGTTTCCTCTGGGGACCTCATGCACAGCCAGAAAGAGCCTGATGCCTATGCTACTCAGAGCTTTATGTCCCATCTTATCAATGGAAGGATTTTCAAACCAGCTATTTCCCTACCTGCCTTGTCTTCAAGTTCATACACTCCCAAGGCTCTGTCTCAGAACCTCTGTGCTGATCCAAACAGAAGACACAGGCGTTCACCCAACATACAGAAGCATGGTTTTAAAACCCTGGCTTCTCCAGCTCAACCTAAAACACTCATCCTTAAAAAATACCTTATTCCCTGCTCATTGATGAGGGTGAACCTCCCCACCAGAGCACATGCTGCTCTGCTTTAGGGATCACTGACACAGAACTTGTCCACCAGGAAACTGTGTGACATGTTCTTTACATCATGACTTGGACTATTGCATGAAAAATCCATTCTAACACATTATGTCATTGCAAGAAGGCCAGCTGATGTACCTACTTACTTTATCTTATCCCACCCCTAAATTTTTAAAATTCGTCTTCGAAAGCAGATGGCTTTCTGCATTCAGCTGGAGGTTATGCCAGAATTTATATCGCACATGGTTAGAAAGCAGTGTAAGTTTATTCATGGCCAGTTTGCATCACTTATTCTTGTGCCCATGCAGTCTATGCTTGAATAACTCCATTCAGGAAGTCCCAGGAGAGATGAGAGCTCCATCAGGGATTCTTTCTCTTCTGTTCTAACTCATTATCCTCAGAAGTAGGGAACAAAGTTTGACAGACACCGTGGCTATCACACAAAACCAGATCTCTCACACAAAACACTTGGAGTTATTTAGATTTCAAATAATGCTCAGGAACAGTGGACTATTGTTCTGAAATTCATGCCAGAATAAAACAGCCCTTAGTACCACTATACTGCTCTAGAAAGTGACATTTAGAGGCGCTTGCTCTACAAACTACCATGCCTTGTAATTCTGCCTTCTGTGCCACTGATCTCCCACTAATTCAAAGGACTCAGCAAACTCAGCAGGATGAGCAAGGCAGGCTGGTAATGATGTAAGTAAAAATAGCATTGAGAGATGCCTCCTCTCCATTTTGAGCACACCCCTGTTCCCCTGCTCCATTCTCAGAAGGGGTTGAAAACCATCCACTACCAGGCACCATTCGTGCTTTTCAAAAATGAACCAAAGTGGTCGTGCGGAGCCCAGACCCACTGCCCCCTTCAGACAGCACAGGGATGTGTCTGGTGATGCCACCACATACCTGAAGAGAGGACAGGACCCTGGAGGCACCTGAGCCTCCCTTTGCTGCATCATCCCTCCAGAGATCTTCCAGGGAATCATTGCTGATACTGGAGCAGAGTTTGTCATGGATCTTCTGCAATTTCCAACCCAAAGATTTTCAAAATCCACTTTATCATGAGGCTCACCATTATGGAAACAAAAAGTAGTTTCAGACTACTTGTTTTTTTTCATGCAACCATGTCATCCAACACTTCAGATTTTGTACAAGAAGGCTAGCTGGGTTTTCTTTGTTTTCATTCTCAGTTTACATTACTTTTTTTTTTTAATAAAAAATATTCTTAATTAAGAGCTTTATATATAATGTCCATATGCGAAGGACTCTACCCCACCATGTTTGACAAAGCTGCTGACAGTAGGCAATAAAAGAAGATTACAGTGTTACAAAGGACAGAACTGTCACTGCCAGCACTTTTCAGGAGTATGTGAGTGCACAGCCAAAGCCTTACTCTTCAATAATCTCTCTGAAACAGATTGTTCCCTCTAACCTATCATGTAGCCTAGAAAAAAATTAACTATGTTGTTGATGTGACTTGTGGAGATACTATAAGGATCATCCTCTGCTTCCCAGGGAACCCTCCACACTTCGTAGACATTTGTGCCAGTAATGCCTGCTGCAGGGATAGGGGAGGAAAAAGAAAGGTTTGAGTATTAGGAGGCTCAGATAAACATATTCCTGGGTAGGCTTTTCTTATCACTGTAGTCTGACAGAATAAATTTTACAAATGAGAGAGAAAAGGAAGGGAGAAAGTCAGACCATGACCCCTAACACCCACACTCCCACAGCTACAGACATAAGGGATATAATTTTCAAAAGAGCATGAATAAGTATGGTGCAAAAAATGTAACTTTCAGTTTGGCTGAGTTTGTTGTTTGTAAGGACACTCATGAATACTGCCTAATTTCCTAAGCTTTCCTTAAAATATTTTGCTCCTCTGCCACCTGATTTGACATACTGTGATGTCTGTACCTTTGTCTCTGCTAATAACTCTCAGCAACACTTCAGGTGTGTTTGTGGCTGAGGCTGGAGAAGCTCCCAGACACCCCTTAGCAGATGGGGAATTCATTTGCTATTTCACCTGCTAAGCCTGGCCCAGAGGCATTTTGGAGAGCACCAGCTGCTTTGAATCTCTGCAAAACCCCACCCCAGAAGGGTTGCAGAGGAAACCACCTTTTCCTATGCTTGGTTCCATTTACGAATGAAAAGAACCTGAAAACCCATAGGTATATTGACTCTGGTACAGCTCTGCTTGATCCAGAGCATGTCCCAAATGAACTCTTTGGGTCAAAATTGCATGGCAGTACACATTCTACCTCCAGTGGTTATTTAAGGAGGAGGTGAAACACATCCTGTCTCAGCTGCACACCTAAGGTATCATACCTTCTGTCTCCTCATTAGCTAGATGGGTGGCAGTCACTTGGTTTGCTACTCTTCACATAAGCAGCAAAGAACATTTGTCATGCAAACAAAATTTTAAGTGCCACTGCCCTGCTTTCCAAAGGTGGTTCTGTATGTCCTGTGATTTACTCCATTTATCTGTAATTTGAAAAATTAGAGTTGAGTTGTGAAATTTATCCAAAAGAAAGAGAAAAAACACTGGGGTCTGCACAGAGGATATTGTATTATTTTAACTGAAGATGGAAAAACTTGCTTCAGTTGGGCTGGTTAGGACAGCCAGATTTAGCTACAAGTCTTCCAGGAAAAAGAAGCCCAATGCTCCTCTGAAATTCTCAAATCTTTCTTTTGCTTCTCTCACTAGAAAAGCAAGAGAAAACATGAGAATTCAAAAAGTGCATCTAAATTCACAGTGAAATGAAAATCAGAATTGCCTCATTTTATGGTTGATTGCTAGGAAATAAGCTGAAGCAACAGTATCTGAAACAAAAATAAGTATTGAAATAGGCACTGTGGACTAAACATTCCCTTTTTTCTAACTACCTCAGAAATGAGATACTTTATAAGGTGGTTGTTGCCTTTCAAGGAAATTCAGGTTGCAGCATTGCCATTTCTTTGTGACTTAGCAGAAAAAACCCTCACAGGAGCACCTGGTGAAGCAATCTGACTGTTTTCCAGCAGAGATAACACATGCTAATGGAGCAGTGCTCTCAGTGAAATGCTGAGAGCAAGTTGTATCCCCTCTTTTTATGAAAGATACCTTTCAATCACACAGCTTACTTTCATGCTGCTTTGGCCATGGCAGTCAACAGAAAATCATGCCAAATGGATTAGAAGAGCAGAGTGACACAGATCCAGCCTGAGAAGTGACTTCTTGAGCTATTTGACAAGAAATGGAAGGCAGGACTGTAAAGATAACTGAATTTAATATTTCAAAGTTGTATTTATAAAAGATGAGTGCACTTGGAAAATGGAAAATGCTTTGAAGCAATCATCTCTCAGAGGAGGAAGAGAGACCCAGCAAAAGCACAGGATTCAGTGAGTTATCAAAAAATGAAAATAAGTGTAAGAGGATACAAATAACAAATCTCTAAAAGACACTGACAAAGAGAAAAGGCATTACTCTTTCTAATTTGCCTTTGTTTCTCCCATCCAATTGCCTTTTTACATTGGCTTGCTTCCTGGGCTGTCTCCTTTCCTGGCCAATATGCCCAGGTAGCCAAGAAGGCCAATGGCATCCTGGCACTGGTGAGGCCACAGCTCAAATCCTGCACCCACTTTTGGGCCCCTCAGCTCAGGAAAGGTATTGAGGGGCTGGAGTGAGTCCAGAGAAGGGCAATGGAGCTGTGAAGGATCTGGAGCACAAGTGCTGTGACCTAGTCATCCTGTGAGGAACAACTGAGGGAGCTGGGGCTGTTCAGCCCAGAGAGGAAGCTCGGGGGTGACTTTATCACTCTCTACAACTCCCTGCAAGGAGGTTGTAGCCAGCTGGGGGTTGGTCTCTTCTCCAAGTAACAAGGACTAGGGCAAGAGGAAATGGACTCAAGTTGTGCCAGTGGAGGTTTAGATAGACTATTAGGAAAAAATTATTTAAAAGGGTATTCAAGCATAGGAACAGGCTGCCCAGGGAAGTGTCAGAGTCACCATCCCCATTTAGAAGCTGGGATCTGTGGCAGCTGGGGACGTGGTTCAATGGTGGACTTGGAAGTGCTGGATAAATGCTTGGACTGGATGATCATGTATGTTTTTTCCAACAAAAATGATTGTATGATTCTATCTGCTTTTTTTTTTTTTTACAGTTGTTTTTCCTCTTGATGCCAAGAAAACAAAACATAGAAATATAAGATACTAAAATCATGCCAGAAATACAAATCTAGTAAATAGTCTGATGGAATCTGGAAGAGAAGTGAAAACACAAACATATAAATAATGTTGTATATAATATATTTATCATTATGTAAATAATATACATTTTATATGGTATGAATACAAATGTGTGTGTGTGTGTAGTTTTGGTCATTAAATTCTAGATTAGAAATAGCAAATTATTGAAATTAAGCTATTATCATAATCCAAATGAACCAGACTCACTGATGTATAAAGCTAGCCTTCCTATGGATATTTAAGAAGAATATCACTAAAATCAGAACTGTGAGGTGCTTGCAAGCAAAGACACATTTATCATGTCAGGATTTAGAAACCAGGATATCAGTGACAACCTCTGGAGACAGTTAAAATAAATTAATAAATAGAACTAATCCATATGCTTCTGTGAAATGTGAATCATTTGTACCTGAACAAACTGAGGCATTCCTGGGTTCCAACAGAGGGAAATTTGTCCTTGTTCTCCACTACCCACATATACTAGTTTCTCATCTTGGTGTAAAATGAGAAATAGAGTTTGATTTCATTTCACAAGAGCATTACTTTTTCTTAGGAAAAACCAAGACTCACCAGAAAAACGCAAATAGGTTAAAAACCAACAATCCTTCAAAACATCTAAGATTTGTTGCAACTTCTCCACTCTTTGAAGAAGTAGTTGACATCCAAAATCAGAATTGCATAATAAACTGGCTTCATGCAAAGCTGGATCAGTTAGTCCTGCTCCAATCAGGAGCTACTACTCTGTTCCATTATTCCCTTTCTCCAGTTCATTTTCTGACTTCCATTCTGCCATTGTTCACTGAGGGCCACACTGCAAACAGAACTGGGGAGATGAGGAGCAGCAACACTCCTGCAGCATCAGCAAACTGCAGTGCCTGGGGATGGAACAGCCATGGAGGGGAACAAGCGGTCTCTGTGAAAGGCATTTGTGGGGGGGGAATTTGTCGAGCTAGCATCACAGTGCGCAGCAATGCTTCCTGTGGGAAACTCTGTGAGATGACCAAAAACTCCAGAAGGTCCTTCAAGACACAGAAGTGTCACTGCAACACAGACTATAGCTGATGGTCTCATTCTGCTGATCTCCTACAGGTGTGAAATTCATTACTCTGTAATAATGGGTGTTCCCTGAAGAAAATTATAAGAAATATAAATGCTAGAATGTTTAAATATATTTTTTATTATGTTTTACCTTTTACTTTGTTTGCAGGGACAATACCACTTCAAAACCAGGGGGAAAAAGTCACAGCACAGGAAGGAAAGAGATGTGGACAGTTAAAATTCTCCAAAACTGAATCCAGTGAGGGACATAATGCAACAGGATTCTTCAACTACATCACCAGAAAAAGAAAGGCAGGAGATTTATGGGCCTGATGAGGAATTGTACAGGAAAACTGGTGACAGAAGAAATGGGAAAAACCAAGCTTGATATTTTCTTTCCTTGGTCTTTATGGGTAAAACCAGTCTTCAGAAATCCCAGGTTCCCAGTGCCAGTGGGAAAGTCCAGAGCAAGGAATACCAGGTTAGGTGCCATTTCAAGGACCTGGGTACACAGAAGTCCATGGGACCTGCTGATGCACCATCAGCACTGAGGGCACTGGCCAGTGTCATTGCAAGGTCAATCCTGATCATCTTTGGAGGGTCATGGCAATGAGGAGAGCACCCTGAGGACTAGAAGAAGACAAATGTAAGTTCTGTCTTCAAGCAGGTTAAGAAGGAGGATTCAGAGAATTACAGGCTGATCAGGCACACCTTCACCTCTGGAAGGTGATGAAAAAAGCCAGTGTCCTTAATACCTTCTTTGCCTTGATCTTTTCCAGTAAAAGCAGACCTTAGAAATACCTGGGATTGGATGTGGCTTCCTCCTTGAGGGGAAAAGGAACTATGAAAGACCTGATACTACACCAAGTAAATGGTGACTATTAGTGTTCTTGTCTGAAGTAGAGATAAATATTTAAATTGAGGAAACAAAATATTGGATAATTAATATTTTTAAAGATAACTTGACAAAGTATGCAAATGCATCATATCACACTGAATTTCCAAGACAGAGACATAGTTCTACTCCACTCTACCTAGTTAGTCCCTTAGAATTTACACACATATATATGTATTTTATTATTTTTTTAATCTAAATGTAATATAATGTACGGGAAAATTTGTGCTTCAGGGCATTCAGTGAGCACCATGGAAAAGAAATTCCTGGCCTTTACCTGAATTTAGTGTTATTAGTTCTGCTGAAAAATGGACACTTGATTTTTCCTGCGACCATTCTTGGTTTTTTGTCAATTTTGTTGAACTCTCCAAATTACAGCACTTTATCACCACTGTCACACCCATATTTCTCCTAAATGTTCATGCAGACAAGGAAATCACACATCTCTGATGCAGTAACAATAATCTTGAGCAGGACCAGCACACTGTCTTTGCAGTCTGAGACCCTTTGTGTGGACTGAGATGACCCCCTGGGCAAGGTCAGCAGAATCTCAGCCACTTGCTTCCCAACCAGCTTAGCCAGTAAGCAGATTATGGATGCACTTGGAGAGTTTCTGAGTGCTTAACCCAACAAGAACCCTTCTGTATTTTGCACTCCCAGCCCCATGAAGATGTGCAAGGCTGCAGAAGCTCTTCCATTCTTGATATGACAGTGCTGGATGCTGAACTATTATCTGACAGAACAGCTGATTAACAGGGAACAGTCCAGCATTTTTTGTGTATAAACCAGCTCATAAATGATGAGCACTACTCTGTCACTTTCCAAATCCAAACATGTTTCATCATCATTCATTGTAAAGACGAGAAGCCAAGTTAACGATGTATTGGTCAGCAAATGTTTCACCTTACCTGCCCCTGCATTAAGAAACACCTATTGAATGCAAAGATGTTTTTTTCACAAACAAAAACTATGTTCAAAGCCTCATGCAATATTTGTTTTCTTTATTTTTGGAGTAGGCAATATGAATTTTATTGTCTTGATATTTGGATGGGTGATAACACTGTGATTTTTTCCATTGGATAACTGCAGTTTTATCTACCTGTTTATGAGGCTGACAGATGTAATGGAAAACCCTAACAGACTGACAGATCACACCTGGGTAATTTCCAAGGTGTTCCAGCTTGGCCACTCCTCCCTGGGCCCTCCCACTCCATGTGCCACTGTAGTACACTTCCACCCTGCTCCAACCTCCCACACAAGTCCTTTGGACTGATGGGGAGTCCAGTGGATCATCCAAGGTGTTTCCTTCAGCATCCTGGTAGGCTTCAGATGTGCCCATCAGCTTCAGCCCTGCCTGTAGGTGTCCATGCTCCTGCCAGTGAATGTCCCACCTCCTGATGTTCACAGAATGATTTATTGTTGCCTTCTCCTTTTTTACCCCCCATCCATTTCTGCCCTTCTTTTCACCACCCCTGCCTACCTTTCTCCACCCAGTCTCCTCCCAAACAAACCACCTGGTTATCCCTGTTTTGCTACATTTATTTCTAAATGCCTGACACCATTACATGTGCAATCTCAGCATTAAATGTCATTAATGATATGGTTTCCTAGGCGCAGCTGTCCTTTCAAGGCTCAATTCTCCAAAAGATCTTGAATTCCTCTTGAATTACCTGGTTCATAGTAGTTTCAGCTGGCTTGCCTTGTATGCCTTCTGAGACGTGATGTTTCATCTTGATTCCCCTATTCAGTTTCAAGTAAGCTCAAGCACTGTCTTGTTCATATAAAGCTTCTCCAATTACATGTTTTTCTCGCTCTGTTTTTTTGGGTTTTTTTTTTTTTTTTTGGGTTCACAGCACATCCTGGTCTCCCTTCCCTTCCCACTCACAAGTCATTAGCCTGCACATGTTCTTTGAGACGCCATCCTACTTCCTGCAAAGGAACCATCCCAATACCATCCTTATCTCTGCAACCCACAAGGCTTTCCTGGCGTTGGTGGGACACCCAGCCTGAGCACACCCCAGCCTGGGCACCTCAACAGGGGCAGGACAAGGCAGAGGTGGGTTTATCTGTGTCAAAATTTGTGCTTGAATAGATGTGCACCCTGCTGCTTTGTTCCAGGGAGGGAAAAAAATTTCTGGGTGATACAGCTTTGCCGAGAATTGATCAAACCTGGGTTTGGCTAAAAAGAGGAGGAAGGAAGCCAAAGCATTTTTCTGCATTACCTGGCACCTGATGGGGAAAATGCCATTTTCCTTTCTAAGTATCTGGTAAAAGTATATTCTATTGGCAGATATTTTGCTCAGAGGTGATAAATCATTTGTTGTTATAATTTTAGTAGGAATAGAAGTTTTGGGAGATCTCTCTTATGCCTGCAGCTGGTCAGTTCCCCTCTCAGGCACTAGCTGCAAATTCAAGACAAGTAATTTTGTGAACACAAAAATAGGATGTTATAATCAGGACATTTATAATTAGAACACCTGATGAATAGGTAAAGGAAAACACAGAAGAAATCTGGGCTTCCTTTGAAACAGAACAATTAACAACAGGGGGTAATGTTTTACTACAAAAGCACAGATGAACATGACTTTATTTTTATTCCTATAATTTATAAAACATTTTATAAAGACAGCTGGCCAGTGTGAAAGGAGTCACTTGCTCCACTGATTGATCTTCCTTCCCAACACCTAAACTAGATGAAATGTCAGATGAGCAGAAAAGCCTGAGTAAGCATTTTCCGAATAAGATGGTTTTTGTATTATCTAGTATCAATAAATACCTGATTATGTTCTTACCTGGTATCAGTAAAGATCTGATTATATTCTTTCCTGATCTCTACTTCATAGGAAACATTTTTAAAGATTATCATTGCTCATGCCAGTGACATTTCTGCTAAGCTCTGTGCCACTCCTGCTCCTTCCTTTGCTCCATGGCTGCATTCCCTGTAATCTTATCTAAAAGATCCTTCTGTTTCTAGTTCAGCAATCTACTGTGGTAACAAACCACAGACAATGGTAGTATTTGTAGAGGTAGTTGGACGAAGGAGATTAATTAAAGGCCATTTTGAAAGGAAGATGGTCCCATTGCTTTAAAAAAAAAAAAAAAGATATCAAGACCATGCAGCTGTAACTGCTTTGGAAGATTTACTTCTGCTTTTAAAGCAGATGTCTCTGTTGTGATTTAATTATGACTAAACTGGAATAGCTGGATGATATGGGAAATCTGCTGCAAAAGCAGATGTCAGCCAAACTGTTTTAGTTCATACAAAGCACTTGTAAACTCCAGAGGGTTATGGCCTCTTTTAGTTAAACCACAGAGCCTGCAACATATAGTGCTTATGGTTTATTTAATGCAGTTTGTGAAAAGCAGCTTATTAGGGAATGCTGAGATTATCCCATTCCCTGACTCGTCCTTCCCTCAAGAACAATTCAAGGATGTTCTTCTCCTTTTTGATATGTAAAATCGGCACAGCCAGGTTAGTGCCTTATTAGCACTTATTAGTACCTTATAAGAGCACTTTCAGTCAAAAAGAAATATAATGCAAACATACAGGTTTAGAGAAAATCTTAAGCACAGCTGAGACCTTCAAAGTTCTTGTAAGACCAAATTGCTTCAACTGGCCTTTCATTTTATTCTGAAATGAGTTTTTTTCACTAAAAGATGGAACTTCTAAAATTACTCTAAGCAGATTTTTTCTAATTTCTCTCCATCTCCAAAATCTTGCCTCACAGTGGCTACAGCAAAGTTTTGGGCAATTGTAGAAGAACAAGCAGGAAGAAAGTGTGTCCCTGGAGGTCTGAGAGCTGTGACACTGATGCTCTGGAGATATGGGATATGGGATAAAATAAGAGGATCTCTTATCTTTTCCACAGAAGAGAGGATTTAGGTCCAGGATTAGATAGCCAAATCCCTGCATTCAAGTAGCCTTCTGTAGGTGTCCATTTGCAGTAATGAGAACTTTGATGCCTTGTTCCCATAAGAACATTTATTTACTTATCTTAAATTGAGCTAAGCTACACCTCACCATTAGAATGTTTTCTAAAGTGAATAAAAGGCTAAAGGATTAATTTTATTTTTGGACTGCAATTAATGTCCACAGAATGATGACACACGGTGATAACACCAACTGATGAGGTGGGGGCATCTATAGGGTTGCTATGATCATGATGGAATCCTTAATGTTGAAGGGTTGTAACCAATATTTAAACAATTGAGGACAGTGCTGTTGATGTCCTGTGGCTGCTCTGACCATGATTTGCTTTAACAGAGCTTGTGCTTCAGGTGGTTTGGGTTGTGAGAGAGCACACTGCTGTTTTCAAGGTGTGCCTGTGCATCTGTTGGTCCTTCTGCCTACACAGCCAAGCAAGCATTCAGGAGCACCACTGGTGGCAAGCTTCTGCTTCCTGCAAGTGCATCTTTGAACCCAGCAATAAGGAGGGCTCACTTTCCTCCAGGAATGTTGGTGAACTTGTGTCTTTCTACATCATTTCAGTCTGGCTGCTCAGTAATGTGTGTTGGAGAAGCAACAGAGATTCACAGGGGCCTGTCTAATTGCAGCCTAATTTTCTGACTTGACAGCAGCAGCACTGAAATTCTCTGAGGGGTTTTTTCCCATTTCTGTGTGCCTGTGCAAGGAGAGGCATTTCACTCTGCCTCTCCCCCTGCGGCACAGAGCTCCTGTCATCCTCAGCAAAACAGCTGCTTCCCTGGAGAAACCACTCCTAGGCAAGCACATACTGCTCTGGAGCAATAAGGCAATTGGCTTAAAATTACATTTTTTTTTACTTGAAAAATGTATGTGGTTAATATTTCGCTTTGTATATAATTATTAATCTGTATTTCAGCTGTTCTTTAATCTATTTCTAGGCAAAGTAGGGATGAAAACAGGACTTTATATAACCCTGATGAAAGCATCTGTCAAGTAACAGGAAAGAAATAAGTACAAGAGACTTGTTAATAAAACAGTAAAACTATCTGGAGACAGCATTACAAGGAGGGAGCTTAGTGCTCTAATTAAACCATCTGCTTTTAAAATTGATTTCCTTTAGCAACCAGCTCGATTGCTGGGGGTGTCCCTGCATGGCACTGAGCTGAGCCCCCAGACTTGCCTCAATCAGTCTTCCCTGGCCATGGAGGCAGTGTCCTCCACACCAACTGTCTCAGATGGTGCAAAACAGCTGCCAGAGCCATCATTCTCATGCAGGAGTGCACCAAAGAGGTGGCTCCTGTCCCAGGGGAGTGATGTCACCTAAGCTAGGGACATCTCTACCTCATCCTCCTTCCTTAGGGTCTCTGCTGAAACAGTAAATGACAGCTCCACTGTTTGGGGGAGCAGGGAAGAGGAATAAAGTAACCTTCCTCCAACCAGTGAAGAAATTTCCTTGGTTTAAGTATAGTCACTACTGACTGGTTTATAACATGAAACAATCAATATCTGGAAGTTTTGATCCAGGGCATACTGGAAGAACTTTGCAATTTTAAAGCTTTGTGAAGAAGTCAGTCCCCATGCCATTCAGCTCCACCAAAGCACCATCAGATGTCCACTGCCCAGTTTATTTTCTACACCATAACATGCTTTCACTGCAGATGAGCAGGTTTTCCTACTTTATTGTTGTTGTGTTTGTGTGCTTTTCCCAGCATGGTGTGCAGGAGAAGCAGAAATGTAATTTCTATCACCACAGGCATGAGGATCATGCTCACTGTTGACTTCTTTTTACTGAAGATCTTTCACCAATCTTAATAAAATAAAATAAAATAAAATAAAATAAAATAAAATAAAATAAAATAAAATAAAATAAAAAGTACCTGCAAATGTCAACCACTGGGGTCCAAGGCTTGCAAAAGCAAATGTGCAGGAGCCTCCCCAGCAGGAAAGTAGGCAGCAATGGGGGTGGCTGACCTGAGCCAAAGTACAGAGCTGCTGGAAAGCAGTGGCACAGGTTACACATACTGCCTTACCTGCCCTCACTCAACTCAGCCTTGTAAATCCAGAGAGCAAAGCTGAAAGCATGGGAAAAGCTAATTAAATGCAGCGCTCAATTAAAATCCCTCTAAAAAATTTTATTAGTTTGTGCAAAACAGTTTACTCATCCTTTTACTATTCTTCTCAGTTTCTTTATGAGGACACTCTGTTTAGGGGAGGTGAAAAACCAACGTGCAGGGTAATCTGAGAGCCTGGGAAATTAACCCTTTATGTGCCAGTTTGATGTGGTCAAAACAGAGTGCTGAGCTGCAGCCCGCATGCTCAGCTACCCTGAGAGGAATCATCGAACCATAGAATATTGGTTTGGAAGGGACCCCATGGACAATCTGGTTCAACATTTCTTGACAAAAACATGGCCTAGGCAAGATGGTGCAGCCAAATTTTTAAACTGTCTAATGCTGGGCTCTAATGCTGGGCAATCCACCATTACCCTGGGGAGATTATTCCAATGGCTGATTATTCTCACTGTGAAAAATTTTCCTCACTGGAAAATCATCCAAGAATTTTCCTCATCCAATTTTTCTCATGGTCAGAATCTCCCCAGGATTAACTTTTACTCCTTACCCTTTACTGTTTTCAATGGGACTCCTTGTAAAAAGCAAGTCTCCATCTTCTTTATAGTGACCCTATAAATACTGAAGCATGGTAATAGTGTCTCCCTTCTCAAGGTTGAACAAACCCTTTTCCCCATGTGGAGTCTTTCTAGTCTTTAAATTATCTTTGTGGCCCTACTCTGGACCTTCTCCAGCCTGTCCACATCTCTTTTTGCCTGGTGGGGGACCAAAACTGAGCAATGCATTCCAAGTATGGCCTCACAAGTGGCATAATCATTGCTTTATCATTGTTGATGAAGCTCCTTGGCCTTTTCTTTGTTGTTTTCTGCAGATGCAAAAGTTTGGTGTTGGCAGAAAGACTCAGAGAAGGTAATCTGTCTGTAACAACTTTTATTTTCTTCCTCTTCAGCTGTGCCAAAAAGAGGAACCTACTGTGAAAATATGTCTCTAAAATTAAAGCTAATTTATCAGGAGCACCCCTAGTTATTGCTTTAATTTTAAAAGCTGCCTTATGTTGCATTAACAGAGGCTTGAACAACATGTTCTTTATAGGCAGGCATAGAGTGTTCATAGTGCAAATGGATAACAACAGGATCACACAATGCTCCTGGATGCTTGTCCAAGCAGACAGATCCCATCCAGCCTCCTGCCAGAGTCCAGTGGAGCAGGAAAAACACACTTTGTGGTAGGGCTTGTACCCTACTGCATCCAGCAAAGCCCATACTGACACTGCAGTCAGCACAGGGTGCCAAGCAGGTGCCCAGGGAGCCTGGAATTCAAGACAGAGGGCTCTGCCAACCCCTGACCTCCTTCACCTAGCTGAGTGAAGCCCATGGACTTTACAGCCACAATGGGTGATGGCTGTGCCAGTGTGTTCCCCATGAGGAAGCTCCTCTTGCTGTGAGCTGGTTTGATCAGTCTCAAATTTTGTGTTTGCTGGGGAGAGGAAGAAGAAGGCTCCCACAGAAGACAGCTGGTGCCTCACAGACAGCAAAAGATGCCATGTCAGTGTTCAAACTGGGTAAAATGCTTAAAGGTGGCAAGAGGATGGAAAGCCAGCGAGTTTCAGCTGCAAGGATCTCTGTGCTTGTGAGCTGTGCCAGGCCAGGGAAGGCTCACCATGCTCGGGGTTAGGTTACCTCATGTTTCACAGTGTGCAGACTGTCTGTGCTGTCCTCTAGATGTCAGTGACAGACAGCACATCCCAGCTCCCTGCTCCCATCCACACCCTGTCATGGCCGGGCCAGGCTCTTCCCTCCTTCCCTTTCCCTGGCTTCATTGTCCCCTGATACAGGAGTGACACTTTGTGGCAGCACCAAAGGAACTCATCCTCCAAAGCAAGCCAAGATGCAAATCCATGATTTCCATTTTTTGAAAAGGCCAGTTTCCAGTTTTCCCATGAGTTCCTGCTCCTTGGTGACACGGTGTCTCACCGTGCACTGGCAGACCATCCAGATGTCCATGATAACACAGCTGTGTTTTCCCAAAGCAGGTGATCCCTGACGGAGATGGGGAACACCACACCAGGGTGTGCTGGTGGTGTTACAGCAGGACCTTCCAACAACAGATAGCTAAGGAGGTGCAGGAGAAAGAGAAGGCTATCAACAACTTCCTGTGCCAATCTATATGAAGTGAACTTATTATTAATGGAAATGCTGGTAAAACAGTTTTCCATCAAAGCCTTTCTTGATGAAAAATGAGGTGATTGAAAGTGCACATAAAAAAGAAGGTCGATGTATCTGGTCTCTTTGGAGCTTCTATCTTTCAAGAAAAATGCAAAAAATAATTACTGCATTGGCTTGTTTTCCATCTCTTTATTCTACAAAGAAAGTGAGTGACGTTTTTCTAAACATCCCTAATGTAAATATCTTCAATCAGCACAGTATGAAGACCATATTCACTAGAGACCTCATTCTCTAACTACACCTTTTTTCAGCTCTCCACCTCCCTTTTTATTTCCCGGGGCGTGAAAAAGGTCTTCAGAAAGGCACAACAATTACATAGTTTGCTTTTATTGATCCCTTATAGTGCTAAGTCTTTGAGAGTATCTTTTACAAGCACTGCTGCTGATTGGTTGAAGATATTGCCAAGATATTGCTGCTGATCAGTGGAAGATATTACTATTTTTCACTGTAATGTAGTTGGGTGGGATAGAGGAAGACAAGAAAACATGAAATGTTTTTCTAGTTTCAACTATTACTATCCTTGAAGGCAGTTGAATATAAATTTCAGTTCATCCTAATCCTGAGAGGATGCTGAGCAGATCTTCAAGGTAAAGAAGGTCCTGTAAAATTACACTGATCAAAACTCTCCCCAGTCTGAGGCTGGGAAAAGCTGCTGAAGCAGTCACCATTCCATGCTTCATTCTCCATGGTTTTAGGACATATGCAACAGTGCTTTTCTTCTTCTTATCATTACAAAACATAAGAGCATATGTCCCCTTGGGGTTTGGAGAACATGAACTCCACAGCACCATCTTGATGCATCTGCTCTGGGGGCTTTTGGCTGCCACCGTGAGAGGTGTTTTCTGGTGAGTGCAATTGCAATGACAATTGATTATCCTGGGAAGAGGATAATCAGTATGTTTGTTACATTTCCCCCTATAAAATATCCCAAAACTTCTCATTCATCTTCATAACCTCTCAGCTGGGGACACAAGGAAGGGAGGCTGATGTGAAGAGAAGACACAATGGCAGAGCATGTGAAGGTACAAAAAGGCATCAAGCAAGGAGAGAAGACTGGAAATTTCTCTGATAAAAGTGTTGGAAATCTAGGTAGGATAGTACAACAATGGGTAGGGGATTCAGCAGGAGCCTGCTGAGAGATGCAGGAACAAGTTGGAGCAAACACCACAGGAGTGATTTTGTTGGGACAAATGAAGCAGATTAGGAAATCCAGGCAGCAGCACTGTGCTGGGGGTGTTTGAGAAGGAACAGCAAGAACTGCCCGAGAAGGGGAAAGGGGGAGAGCCTGAGCCCTGTGCAGAAAGAGCAGGCAGCATTCAGCTGCTGAAAGGAAGGATTGTACGTGCTTGGGGAAAAGTGGCCATTGCCCTTGTCTTGCCCACCACAGCCCACAAACAGAGCCATGACCACAACAGATCTCAGGCCCCTCTCATACAGGATTTTCTGCTGAAATTGCTGCTGTCTTCCAAGGACAGTCATGTTCCTTGTTCAAACTAGTGAAGAATTAGGATCTGCCTTTACAAACATTTTTTTTTAATATACATGTCTATCTATTAAACTGAAATAAAATTTTTAAAGTTTTAAAAGATGGCTGGCTACCCATGGTCTTTTCCAGATCTGTATTTCACTCCTGCAGCTGCTGTAAGTTCAAGGAGCACATCCCCGGCTATCGATTTTTCTGACACCTTTGAATTAACTGAAGGTTAAAGTCTGTCAAGAGAATGTTTAATTCATGTATTTAGCAAGCACAGTTCTTTCATCTGCCCACACAATATGCCAGGAAATATGCTAAACTGGAGCAATAGCTCAATCAGGGCTAAAATGAGAAACTGTTAAACGGCAACATTTCTGCCAAGACACTGAGAGCAAGTATCAGGATCATCTCTAATTACAAATTCTGCTAGCTGAAATAATTAAAGAGCTCATTCTGGACTTACTTCATGAAGTTACTCCATGCTATTGACTAGTGGGAATGTCCTCATCCTGGGGATCTCAATTGGCCCTGGATGTCAGTGGTGCCATCAGGAGAACTGGACTCTGCATTGGCTCATTCTACCTGACACTTCTATCTGACAAAAACACAGCTAAGGCAGAAGAAACCAAATCATATGACAGGTAATTCCTACAAGGAAGACTTATTCAAAGGAAAGAACAAGAACAACCCGGATGATGAAGACAAGCTGGCCACCAATAAAGTTCTGCTGGAATTTGGAAGAAAGTTTCTTTTTTGCTGCAAGAGAAGCAGAATTTTGAGACAACCTTCCAACTGGCACAGCAAAGCCAAAAAAACCACAGGAAAAAAATATCAACCCAGACTCAATGTTGTGCTTTTAGCTGGAGTTGTGGAGTTTTATGAAATAGACTCTGTGGCAACAAAAACAGCAGAGGACTTTGTCTGTGTAACCCAAAAATCTCTTCTAGGCTGATTATTTAATGCAGACCATGAAATTTGTTACATTGAAATGCTATCCCCTCTGCAGGTTTCAGTAGGTATAAGTGGATTTGATGGATACTCACACTTTACTCAGAGCAAGAATGTTCCAAAGGACATGAAATGGCCACTTAGGGCTTAAGTATTATAGTCCAGCTGGAGCAGCACTGATGCTACAGCAATTTACCTTAATGACTCAAGAGCATATTTCACAGCAATGCTGTGTAGCTCTTCTGACCTAAAAGCCCTTTCACGGCTTAAACTCAAATTTATGCCACTCATGGAATACATCTAAAAGAAAAAAGAAAAAAGGGGGAAAAAAAGCATATCCACCAAAACCAGAAAGAAAAACAGAGGATTTGAAGCAATGAAAACCCAGAGATTAAAATGAAGGAGTATTATACCAAGAGTGCCAATGATTATAGAAGTCTCACAGTAGGAAGAGCATTACCTTGGGGGTCAGCAGTGAAAGCCATTAAACAGACATTAGCCAGGTGCAGTGTGGTAGAGCAGAGCAACAGCAGGATGACCAAGCTCTGCAGCACCAGTCAGAGGCAGTGCCTGTGGGACCACAGCCATCTCAGCAAGCAGCATTCCTCTCTTTTGGAGATGGCCTGTGGGTTGTCACTGCTCCAGGCAGGTGATATCACCAAAGGACTCTTAAAGGGCTATTCCCAGTAGACAGCCGCTAGGAAACAGCTGAAAGAGGACAATATGGATGTGTGGGCAAGAGAAGCTGAAGCACAAAAGCTGGAGTCCCGTCCAGATACAGCTTTAATTAGAAAATCCACAATTAAATGATGAATGATATGTATCTGAACACATTAGTGTGCTGCTCCTATCATGCTCAAGAGTGATTCAGCTTTCTTAATTCTCACACCAGAAAGGCTGACCTCTTCACACCTACATTCCTCCTGCCTCCCTCCACTAAGCATACAAAACTGTGAAATCCAGAGAATCCAAAGAGCTGTTAGCCTTAACATCAGGCTCCATGGGATGAATTTTGCAAATGAAGGATGGAATGGTGCTTAAGTGCTGCAGACTGGAGCCCCAGAGCAGCAGCACCCATGCCATATCCAGCACTGTGTGTGCTCTCCTTACAGCTTTGCCCTGTCAAAGAGAAGTTGACACACAAATTGGCAGGAAAGAAGAAAAATTGGCTGAGGCTATGTTGGAAATGCATGCAGAAACCATCAAATCTGATAATTACCCTTTTCCTATTGGGAAGGTGTGAACTGGAAGTATATTTAATGAAGAGGAGTAATGGGGTAGCAGCAGCTGGAGAAGCAGAATGGGACAAACCTGAGCTGTTATCTGAGCACTATGGCTCCATATTATTTGCCTGGCCTTGCCCCTGGGCTCCTGATCACCTTCTACAGGTTTGTCTCCATGCCAGCACTGATCTGCTCCTCACTCCTTCAGTCGCACATCTGTGAAACAAATCCCTGATGCCTAGGTGCAGTAGTGGTCTGGTCCCTTTGGGAGTCAAAAAAGCAGTCATGGCTTTTGTTTGGCATCTGGGGCTAGAAGTCCTCTGCACCCTCAACTCTGGCACTTCACAGTGATGTGTTTGCAAACTCTTGCTGATACCAGAATTGCTTCACCTAAAGAAACAAGGCTAAAAAAACTAGCTACTACTTTTATTTTTTTTTTTTTTGGCATTCCCAGCAGAGTAACTCAATATGCCAGGTTTATTTGTGGAAGGTGCTGTAACACAGAGAGATGTTGGCTCAGCTCTTATTTTTCACATCTTGATATTCATTAATCGCAGTGGAATTGATCTTGATCTCCAAAGAGGTACAAAGGAAAGATAAGCACAGGTTGCTGGGTGGTGTGGTTGAAGGGGATAGAACCCCTGGATCTGGAAGTGTGTGCTTTCCCTGGAGGGTGAGGTTCCTCTCCTGAACCAGATGTATGTACTGTGGACAGCCAAACTGGATGGGGCAACCAAGCAGCTACAGACTGGCACACATTTCTCAAGGTCTCTGCTTCTCAACTCCCTGCTTCCAAATCAGAATGTAACAATTTCTTTCTTGTCTTCTGAACACAATTTTTCAAGGCTCCAGCTGACCTTTCCTTTAGAGTGGTAATTCCTTAAATCTGTAATTTTCTGTTTCCCAAATTTACCAGGGGATTGAATCACAAGCAATGGTCACCTTTAAGGAAATCACGTTTGCTTGTGCTGCACCATGCAGCCTAAGAAGGTTACTTCAGATGCGACCATCAAGGCACCTTCAGTGACAGCTTGGTTGAAGCCTAGGGAGTGAAGTAGGCAAGTCCTTCCGGCACCGAAAAAGCAGATCAAGCAAATGAGAGTTCAGCAGGACCTTGTCACAGCCCAGACTGGCTGCCCTGGGGCAGGAATGAGATGCAGACAGTATGGCACACACACGCTTGCATGTGTGCAAACAGTGAGGATTTCAAACATCCTGCCTAAAGCACATGGCACAGAACCTTGCTCCAGGGTGCGGCAAAAGTCACAAATGGAGTTCTCATGGCAGTAACCACAATAGACAGTGGGCAAGTTTTAGACAGGAATGATAAGGTATTAAAAACTATTTAGTAGACTGAGAATCAAGGAAAGAGTGTAGTTATGCAACCTGTACCTTTGGTTAGCCACTGGTAAAATGTATTTAATTACCTTCTAGGGATTGGCGAAGTGGATAGGCAAACCAGGAACTCATATTCTTTTCAGATGTAAAAAGCAGTGAAGGTTTTAGCCCTAGGAACAAAACTTCATCGCGTGAAAACTTCCTGTCCTGTGTCTAAGCCACCCTAAAGGTAAAAAAAGTAAAGTATTTCCAAGTAAAAAACATGGAAGACTATACATCATCCCTTTTTTTTTTTTCCCCTTTACTACTTTTTACCCAGGGAGACTCCAAACCAGCAGTATTCTGGACACATTGCAAATCCCATGCAGCCACCAGGGTTCAAAGCCAATTAACATCTTACAGAATCAGGCTCACCCATTCCAGGTGAAAAGTTCTGCAGTGCTTCTACCCAAACCAAAGCACAAGGCTGCCACCAGAGCAAGCCACAACAAGAATAAACTCGTACTTTTCATTGTTTCTTTTAGCACTTACAACACAGCACAAATTTCTATTTGAATTACAGTTTTTTATTAGATGAACACAGTTTAATACATAACGTGTACATGACCTAGGATGCAACATGCTCCCTCCCCCACTGAGTTGCAGAACACTGACACTGTGAAGGGGAACACCAGCTCTGCATTTGTGCCCCACAGGGATGTTACAGATGGCTGGGAGTGGAAGCTTTGCACACAGGTAGGTCTACACAGGACAGGATGACACACATGAGGAAGAGGTAAAGATTAGGAAGAAGGGAGTAAGCTGGATCTGCCCTGGCTGAATGACTGCTCTCAAGAAGATGTTCTCTGTTTTCCCTCCCAAATTCCTTAGGGAGCAGGAGGGTGAAGCACAGGCCATGATGCAGCTGGAGTCCTGTGGAAAGCAGTGGTGTTTGGTGTCACACGTGGCACTGCCAGCCAAGGGTCCCTGTGAGAATCACTGCTCAGGGTGCCAGAGGAAGCTGTGGGCCATTCTGCACTGGGTCTGCACTCGGGCTCTCTGTGATGGGTGAACATATGGGCTCCTCCCTCCTCCCACTGTTCACACCAAGGTGTAGTGAAATCAGTGAATAAGTTGCTGAAAACTAATGAGATTTGGCATTTTCCTGGTGATCACTCCACTCTTGCACTCCTATGAAGGGCCACAAGGCAATTTCAGGGTCCTGCTTCTGAGCCATGGTATTGCCTGAATAGGACATCTCCAATAAATGGCCTGATGGTGGAAAAGGACAGGGAGGGACAACCGAGAAACCCACTGAGATCTTGGCAGCTACTCTTCATTTCAGTGATAGCACTTGTACTGCTCAACATTAGAATCAGACACTATTTTACAGAAAGTGTAAACATGAACTTATGGGCTTTACTCCAGGTTCACTTCCCTTAGAAGGTTTGATTCTAAACAGTCAACAAAAAGGAAAAGAAAATTAAAAAACAAAGTAATCTAGGAAAAATCAAAAATTCAGAAGACTCATCAAAAACTGTTTCAGTCTTACAAAGCATATGCCTTTGACTCAGGCCTCAAAATAAATTTACTGTATTATTAAAAAAATAGCAATATAGAAACTACGCCTTTCTCAGTTCAAAGTTTAAGCACATCTAAGAAGACCCCACAGAAACAGTCCTCTTTCTGGCAAGGCACTATCCAGTAGTGTGTGGCACAAACAAAAACACCTCTATCAAAGCCACTGATACAGTGAATGTGCACGTGCATGTCAGCCCACACAGCAACTTTTAGCTAAGTACAAAGATTCAGTTTCACTCACACTGCTCTCCTTTTTAAAAAGTGGGGTAGTTTTAAGTATTTGCTAGAAATTTGGATCATTTGGTTCTTAAGAACAACTTTACATGCCAAAATTTTAAACAGAATTAAAAATTTCCTATTCTTTCAATAAATGTCTCTAGTTTCCCCAGACCTTTTCAGTTACCTGATAGCTACATTTCATTACTACAAAACTGATTAAAAAATTCCAGATCATCTTGTGTAAGAAACTAGAAGTCTACTTGCTTTAATTACAAAAATAAGGCTGTTGTACAGCAGACAAAATTCACATCCAAACATATATACTTTTTTTTTCTTTTTTTAGCTAGCTATTTATAATTCAAAAGCACACATTCTAAGGGACTTACACTTCCAATCCATGCAAGCAAGCAGGATATCTTTGGAGCTAGTGTTGTCCTCCATACAACTGACTATGCCCACATGCATGCTCTGAAATAAGCCAGGTTTACTTAACAGCTGAAACAAGACTAACTCTCCACTAAATGAGAGCCTTCTATTCTACAATTATCAAAATTCAAAAGGAGCTCTGTGAAACTAATTTCATCCCTGGAGAAATCAGTGTGGTTTTTCCTTTCACATCAGTAAGCCTGGGATTTCAACCAGGATTACTCATGTGTCTATGCTTACACACTTAGGTAAATTTTTCAAACCTGGGACTTCAGGCAGTTCTCAAAGTTTACGACGTATCAAGTACATGATAAATCCAGGATGGCTTCTCTGTAATCAACTGCAAAATTAGTTAAATGCATACCTCTATTCATTTACAAAGTTAAATATTTAACTTATTTTTTGGAATAGTTATATTGAATGTGGTGAAGTTAACAATGTAGAGCTCTACCTCATGTCAGATTCCCTTCCTACAATGAGGTTCAAGTCTCGTAAGTGTATGGGATTGGTTACAAGAATACAAATAACATAATTCTTAAAAATGCACCTACATACATCAATGCCCATTCAGGATTCCTCTCGAGAAGGTGCTCTGGCAAAGATTTTGACCAGTAAATACAGCCATGGACTTCAAATCTGTGTGTGCTCTTGCTCCATCTAGCTCTTTAGTTCAGCTGAGCAGCCAGGTTTGTTCAGTCTGGTAAGAAGGCTAAGAGGTGAGCAAATGGTAGCCTACAACTATCTTGAGGGCCATTAAAAAAAGAACGGTGCCAATCTCTTCTTTTGAGTGCCACAAAACCACAGCAAAGGTAGCAGCCTCAAATTAAAGCCTAGGAGTCAAAGCTGGACTTTAAAAGATAAAGTTTTCACTAGGAAAGCACTGCAGCAATGTCACAGTTTTACCTAGAGAGTTATGAGATCTTCATCTCTGGATATTCTTAATGCTCTGCCAGACAAATCCATATGTGATCCAAGCTAGTGTGGTTCTTCAACCTCATTCTGACAGTGCTGGACCAGACCTTCAGTTGTCCCTTCCAGCTGACACCTCAGGTATGCCATGATTACTGATGTCAACACAACAGGTGATTTGTTTCACAGTGTAGCTTTTGTTGTGATAGTGTTGCTTTCTGACACTTTACAAGTCTGGCTTCCTTCAAACCCCATAGTCTGAGTGATGCTGTGATTGCAGAATAGTTTTTCTACATAGTGTTCATCTTTCACTTACCCAAAGACATAAGGATGTCCATCCTGATGGCACTACCTTGCCAGTATGAAATCACTTGAGTAAAAACTAAATTACAGCGTATCTGGTATTTCTGTAACCAGACTTCATTCAAAAAGCATGATGCAATTTTACTTCTGTCTGGAATGCATTTTATAATGGTTATCGGCAAGTCATGGGCCTAAGTTGTGCTATGTGCATCAGTGCAGTCCCACTGGAATGATCTCCACTTCCTTTACTTGGCTCCTGTTCCAGTCTGGGCTGACCAACCTCTCTGGCCTCATTTGGCAAAGCACACACTCAGCTTTCTCACTGTCTTTGAGGTACCTCCACATGACCACACTGGGGATATCACCAGGACAACAGCTAGGCAAGTTGGGATGCTCTTGGACCATGGTGGAGTGTGCAACCATCATGGGACTGAAACCTGGCTCTCAAAGTGTCCCCCTGACTCTCATGTGGCTTGTGGTGGAGCTGTGTGTTACTAAAGGTAAACTGAAGTTTTGGCAAAATTTCATTTTAAGACAGTCCAACTACAGAGCTCCAACCTTGGGTGTTAAGACTTTCCCAGTAAAGAGATAACTTCATCTTATCATGAGCTGTGAGACCCTCCTTTAGCTCTTCTGAACTCTCCTGTATTTCCACCAAGTGCTTTACGGAATATTTCATCTGCATTTGGAAACATGTCAAAATATTTCACTTTGGCACCTCCTTCATAATAGGAACTTGTTTTAAACAGTCAGTTGCAGTGTGCATCATTAGACAAATCAAGTCTTCATTAACAAGATTAGCAGCCCATGTCTCTTAAAATAACCACGATTTAGAATAAACATCACAATAAATAAATGTAGAGCAAAAATATGGCAGTTATTGGCTTAGACTGGGATCTCAAGATTGATGCTTTTTTCTTTCTGGATCATAGCCAGATTAAACATCATAATAACCACCAGCACTTTAACTATCATGATGAGCTAATTTGAACTACAGTACTGGGAAGAATTAAAAAAGGTAAGGAGTATGACTACGTAAGTATACCCATGAATGATACAAGCCCTACACTTCAAGTCCTTATTCTCAAACACACGTGCCTGTTAGAATATCAGGGCCAGTTGAAAAGCAATCCAAAGACAAAAGTGAAACATCAACAGTGAGCATTTTAACAACAGAAGATGAGTAGCCCAGCCTTAATCCTATTTCCTATGCGTGTTATTAGCTCCACATTATTGGAGAGCACCATCTTATGGCAAGCAGACTACTACTAATGACACATGTTTGCTCTATCACAGTGATCCATTAGGGAAGCTGTTATGTGCTGAAGAATAGTCACTCATTCAGGAATGTACTTGTTGATACTTCACATGGGCTTTCTAGGGCTCTGACTCCTATTGAAAAGAGAAAAAATAAAGAGCATTATTAATTATTACTAACATAATATTAATGTCATGAATATGCTCTCATCTCCCATACCTGTGACCTTTGCATATAAGGTGACCCTAACTCTGGACACTTAGGAGCTGAGGAGGCATCTCTCTGAAGAACCATCAGACTGAAGCAGGAAGTTTATAGAGACACAGCTCCAGGCCTCCAACACCATATTTTGTGGAATAAAGCTGCATAGAAGCTGCTATTTCAGATTGTGCCAGAACATCATCTTTTTCCTAGGACAAGTTCTTCAAACTACAAAGTGAGGTAGGCTGCCAAAATAACCTGCTTCAGTGGTTCTCTGCTGAGGTTCCTTCCTACTCCTGTCCCTCAAGGGGTCCAAAAACAAATTAATTCCTGGCAGAGAAAGACTCTATAGATACCAAAGAGCTATCACCCAGGCCTGAAAAAGTACAAGTACCAAATGTATCTGTATCTACAGTATCTAAGGAAAGAAAAATCCTCCCCTCTGTGTCTTGTCCACTGCCAAAAGGTGCACCACACAGTCTGTTTGAACAAGTGTCCAGACTTCCATATAGCAATCAAATTTCCTCTGTTATACTGCCCTCAACAGAAAGATGTTACCTGGCTTCGTTTTAACCTGTAGATATGTGTTTGCTAAAACTGAGTTCAAAAAGTTAGTATAAGTTCTGACTGTTCCAGCATTTCAAAAAAAATTAATTAATGCCTAATGAATAAACACTGAACCATTACACCAGGCTTCAGAAAGCCCAGTGATTAGAATCCTAGTTCTGTCTCCTGTTATAATTAAGCCAGTTGCTTACAATTTAGATTGATAATGTGAAGGAAAATGCAATCTTCAAACTTAATTCATCTGCTGTCCCAAATTACTGCCATGTATATGCTTGTTTTTATTTAAAATGCTTTATTTTTCCTTACAACCATTTTAATTACTTTATTAGCATTAAGGTGATATGAACAAAGTATGGATGCATCCAAACACACAGGGTTCCACACAGGGGTCAAAGAAAATTCAATCTCAACATCTCAAGAATTCAATGAAAAGTCTGCAATACACACTGACCTTTGATGCCAAAGTAGGTTTCAGTCCAAGAAAGGAGAATACAGTGTTGCTCTCCTTTGATTCAAAAAAGCCATCATAATCCTAAAGAATTAAAAGAAGAAAAGATGAGTCAACATTTGTATTCATGTTCTCCTGATTGATATTACCACACCTTGTATTAGACTGAAGAGTGACATGTAATAAGGCTCAGAAAAATATTGATACTTACCCCTATTCTCCTACCCAAACCTAAACCCTAAACTGCAGTGTTATCACAAACTACAATGGCAAGGAAAAAAACAAATTCTCTAACTTCAACACCTCATTATTTTAACAGGCAAGTATAAGCATGTACTTACATCAAAAGAAATTCTATTGTGGGTATATTTTAAAGTATTTAAGTGCAGAATTTGTCCTAAAACCCTTATGGTGAAGATGCTTTACCAGCATTTCAGTAATGATAGACTGCTATGTCACTGTGAACTGGGATACTTTGCAGTTGCATCATTATTTAAATAGTCTCAGCCTCCCCAAAAACACAACCATAGCTGCACAAGGGCAGTTTCTCAGCCTGACCCCCTATACTAAAAGCACCTGTGAAAGACAACAAGAGGCCAACAGGAGTGTATAATGGTCCTCAGTCCTCAGATATATTAGCTGACATAAGCAGAAAGAGTGAATCTTCTTAAGATGACTTTGTGTTGTTTTCTTCTACAAACATAGCATATATTAACTTAGAAATTAACAAAAATTTACAATTAATTGCCAGACAGTAAATCCAAGCAAAACAGGCAAACCAACTAAGCCATGATGTAAGCTAAAAGATTACTGAAAAGGATTCCCAGCAGTGCCATGGATTAAAAAGGGACAATGTAATCACTGAATATCTAGAGGAGTAATAAATAATACTGAAGCTCTGCAGAAGGATGTTTGATTAAGCCCTTGACCTCTAAGATTGAGACTTCAAAAGCTGCATGGACACTATTAAACCTTTAAAAGATCTGTCTGACTCTTCTAAAGCAGACAAAAACCCATGAGGGGCAGAGACTATATAAGCAACACATGAGAAGACAGCCTGTCATCTACCTAAGAAATTACCTTCAATTGCTCCACAGTGAGTCACACTCTCTAGAGCTGAAGGTAATGCAGCAGTGGATGAGTACAGCCCACAGTGAGAAGAACCCTTTCCTTAACATCAGGGTCTAAATTGTCTGAAGATGCCCATTACAGCCCTATAAATTACCAGCAGCCAACCTGCAGGCAGGCAGCTTGTGGCAGACAACTTTTTGGGTCCCTGCCAGGAATACTCTCTCTCCTAAACACCTCCAGCAGTCTTCACTAACCCCCAGACACTTCTTTGTCTGAACGTTTGTCCAAGGAAGGTTCTGTGTTTGTTCGAGTGAGTCATCATCTCTCAGCACTGTTTTCAAATTCTGGCATTCTACTTAAGATTCTTAATCCCAGTACTTAAATTAGCTCTAGAAGTATCACTAAGATTTTTCCACCCTTTGTTAATAAACTGTTAAGAAAAGAAATCAGGGAAGGACAAAGAGACTAAAAACAATGTCGTAAGAAGAAAAGGCTGCACTCCTGGCTCTCACAATGACTGACACTCAGCTAATCCACCAACATCCATGAACATCTGTTTAACCTAACCCCTGTAAAGTAATTCAATACTTAATAATAGAAAGTTGTTTTCAAGTACTAGTTATCATTTTACTTTCATAATTCTCAAGTCCTGACTTAGTATGTTTTTTCCACATTTTTACTGATTAACAAACCTGGATTTACTTACTTAAAAAACTGTGAAGGTAAAAGGGTGAACTAAACTAAGTCTATGTTTGAAAGAGCACAAAACCCAGTGGATTGATTAATTTTAAAAGGACCTGAATGCTTAAGAACCACAAGAGATTATCCACCAGAAGCAATCTCCCTGATGTTTTGAAATATCTGCATTGCAAAACATGTTTAAATCCTATTGACACTTACTTTCATGGGCAGTGGGGGAGAAAAAGCATCATGCTTTCAGATCAAATAGATTTTAAATAGGAAAAATTTCCTAGTGATGCCTGCAATTACAATCTATGCTCTCAAAATATTCAAATGTGAAACGAAAAAAATGTTACAAAAATGCGTAACAGTCCTGTAAAAATTTTAAGAAATCATTTTAGCATGGCAGTTTCTTAAGAGCTTATTGAGAAGTGTGATCTCAATGACTCAATGGCTGTGTCATGAGTGGTAGGAGTTCAAAGTGGGCATCCCTGGCTTTTCCTGTAACACAAGTGAGATAAAAGATACTCCAAAAACACCCTGCCTTTGTTCTTACCATTAGAAGGAGAGGAAGTCTGTGCAGAATTGGGTCACATGTAAAGACACTAAATCCATGGGTGACGATATGAAAATTCTTATCTCAATAAAAAACATCACACTGCTACCAGCAGTAGATGCTGAAGTAGAGGCTGAAGAAGGAAAACAGCACAAGCTCAGTAAAAATGAGAATTTCATATGCAAGTAGGAGCCCAACTCACTGGTGACCCAATGGGTTCCAAAACTCAAGCTGGCTACAGCATTAGCTGTATCCCAGTTGTGATGATCACTAGACCTTAAGTGTGATGTATTCCTGGTGCTGGGAAACCAGATCACTGCAGTGATGTGATTACAGACAGTGTCATAATTAATTTGGTTCAGGATTTTGTTAAGCAGGTATACTCAGGACTGTTTAAATAAACACTGTCACTGCCAGGAGAAACCATTTATTGCACACCAAAGTTAAAACAGGCAGTACTGCAGAACAGCATAAATTATTATTTATGGCTGTGGAACTATCTGTGGAATTATTCATGGGCTTCAAGGAATATAACAGAAGCGTGAAGGCATTGGGTCAAAGTAAAACATTAACACAAAGCAGATTTACAATTAGCAATTTTACCTTCACTACTGCACTGAGATTAGGAGAACATTACATCTAATGAACTTTCAAAGACAGCAACTGTGCATAAAATTCTTTCCAGTATATTTCTTTAAACCAGCAAGGTGGTGGTTGCTTTTAGCTGGCAACAAGAGTGAGCTCATTAAATATCTCAAACAAATCTTTATTGCTTACCACACCAAGAAGCAGAAAAACAAGTAACCCACCCAAATGTAGCTTGCATGGCTTTTCCTAAAGATTTTTAAAGTGCAGTGGACAACACTTACAGATTCCTCCATTAGCATGCTGTTCAAATTTATTTCTCTTTGTCAGTATTTTTAATGTAAGATTATGATTTCTCTGTTCTTATAAAAGGGGCAACATAATTGCTCCTTCAAGTAATAATGAGGAACTCATAATTTAAACACATTGAATCAGCACTTTGCTACTGACTGAGTTAATACTGTATGCCATTGAGAATGAGCTGTTAACATCCTCCCTGAAAAGGGCAGCTCAGTTCTCCAGAACAGATGACATTCATTTACTGATCTGATTAGGATTACAATGGAAAACTCTTACACAGCACAGCTTTCCTTGGAGAATGTGTGTGCATGTGTGAGTATCTTCTAATATTATATAAATATACAAATAAAAGAAGATCTTGTCTGTACAACACAGAACAAGCTAAACATGACAGTTTTCATTACCTAACCTTCTGATAAGATCTCTGCACAGGATTTTTAAAGAGCTTATAGAACTGACTCTACAAAGCAACTTGTTACTCCTCTACTACTAAAGGCCAGATGTTTATTTTGGTAATCTGTTTAGTTGTAGCCTTCCAGAAACAAAGGCTTTAATAAAAGGGAGCAGATGTCAGCCACAGCTCTATTGTTTGCATAGTACAGGACAAACTCAGGCTGATGTGATGTTTGCCATTCATGCAGCAATGGTGCCAGGGTACACAGACATCAGCTATCCAAGAACTGATTCCTCCCACTTCTAAGGCAGGCAGTCCAAGTGCAGCAGGACTTCCCTTAGACAAGCACTGAAGACCTCAAACCTAGTACCTAGTGCCCACCTGGTGAAGGGGAATGTTCAGGGGAATTAGTGGCAGAATCTGCAAGTACTATGGATGGTAGGAGCTGTCACCTCCACCTTTTGTGCACCTTCCAGCTCACTGTGTCATTTTACAAATTGTTTGGATAAGACTACTATCAAATCAGGCCATGGCAGGAATTTGAGAAAGGTAGAGATGGAAATATCAGTGAGTTAAGTATAGCAGTCAGCCTGTTACATGAGGTGATGACTAAAAGACACAAAATTACCATGTTGCACAGAAGCTCTGCATGCACATATTTTAACTTGGACATAAGCGGAACAGCAGTGGACTGAATTATAATTTCATCCTGGCTGTTGCCTGACAACAGTGATGGCCTTTTCCAGATATTGTTCCAAGACACTGCAATATCTGTATTCTGTGCAATACTATGTGATTTCAAAGTATAAGATTTGCTAGCCTTTCCTCATATGTAATTAATCCTCTATTTTAAAACTGGTTTTTAAAATAGCCTTTAGCTAAAGTAGCCCAACATCTTCAAAAACAAAACCTGTTTTTTCAAGAAAGTGTGACACAATAGGAATGTTCTGTTCCATGGAAAGGAAACTAAGGATCCCAAACAAAAATTTTAATAATTATGTCATACTTGCTGATAAGTTTTGCAGAATATCAGTGTAATAAATACAAAAATGAAAAAGCAATGTTCAGTATTTTCTACTATATCCTGTAAAAGTAACAATTCTAATTTTACACCAGGTCCTTTTAAGTGCTCTAAAATACATGAACACCCCACATGAGTATATTTAAGACATAAAAAGTCTGCAAACAGAGTAAGGTATCTCCAGAAATGTCTTTGACACCTACCATCTTTATGTGAAGGGATAGTTTACAAAATACCTGCTACTTCACTTTGAAGCAGCTATTAATAAAGTTTATTTAATCCAAATAAAAACCGTGGTGTTCAACAGGATTGTACTCTCTCCACTACAGGGTAAACAGCAGCACTATAATGCATTACTGAAATGAGTCCTGACTTCTCTGAGGAAGATAAAATTCTGATTATTTTATTTCTACTTAGGTGCTGAGCTTCTATTTTTTAAGCCTTGACACTGGGCAAGCTGGCTACTCTACACTTTGCTTCTGGTACCACATTTCCCTTGATAAAGTACATATTACTCATTTACTCTTAAAGCTCTTTTCCTCAGAACACAGAAAAGCAATGGAGAAGTGGATGGCAAAAGCATAGGCACAGTCTGAAAGTTATAGCTAGCCCTTGTGAATGATCTGAACAGAGGAAGACTCTTGGGCAGGGGTTGCTTTCCAACAGCTCTGCCTTCTATATTCCTTGCTTGACACAAAGCCTTAATCAGGAAGATAAACAGGGCATGTCACTGGCCTTAAGTCACATTCAACCAAAGGTTTGTGGATGCCTGAGAGCCAAAAACTGCTCCAATATAACTGCAGAAGGTAATTAAGAACAATTTCACACACAGAGCTTAAATTTGCCATACAGGAAACTCTACTTCCAATAATTAGTCAAGGAAGTTTTAGCATCATTAACCATTAACAATTGTTACATGATATCTGAGCAATTCACATTAACTTTTATCTAGTGAAATTATCCCTCTTCTAAAAGCAGCCCTGGACCAAAAAAATGCTAAGTCAACCAGATATCTCCAAGGGTGCAGAGAATCAAACCTGGATACCAAATTAGCCTCACAATTCCTTTAGCTCCTAAAGTGAACACACTACAGCAGGCATGCTAAGGTGGATTCTGCCACTTTGTTTGAGGATTTAGAGACAGAGACTGAGCTCTCTGTAGCTGAAGGCACAAGAATAATAACAAACTCCCCAATGACAGGCCAGGGCAGAAAATCTGACATGGCCTCTAGCCAGTTTTGTTAAATTCTCTTCTTCCTTTTATCAGTGAACAGTTACTTATTTGTAATGTGACACCTATAAAAAGGAAGAAGAAACATGTATGCTTCTTTTCAAAAGCTTAGAAAAACCCCAGAATAGTATGATACATAACAGTGCAAAGAAATCACGGCTACAATAATTGCCTGTGCATTGAATAGCTTCCCAACACTGCACCTCTTTCAGCAGCCCATTTTATTTCTTTCTTGTCTATATGCCTTTGCTGTTTTGTTAGAGCTGACACCCATATATTACATTTCAGGGAAGGACAATAAATATCACATATCTCTGTCTCTACTGGTGTCCCCTAGCCCCTAGGCACTCTATCAGGACTTACCATAAGACCCTAAACCATATGAACAGCTTCAAAGAAAAAAAAAAAAAAGAAGAAAAAAAAGAAAAAAAAAAAAGGAAATAGTCATCCTGCTATGTAAATATTTTCCCATTGGCTCTAATTCCCACCTGGAGACAGATTTCCTTTTAATTTTGGTTGGCCTAAATTTCAGGCAATCTCCCTTCAGTGGCAGATTCCTGCATATGAAACTGTCACTGTTCAAAGTGCTAACCTGCAGCTTCACAAAAGTGCAGTTTCACAGGGAAGTGGATATTTCCAGTCTTCTGAAAGATCCAGGAATCACTTCTAGTATGAGAAGAGTTGTATACTCAGCTGTGGACAATTCAAGAAGAGGGAGGTGTGAGGCACAGGCCTAATTTCAGACATTCAGTTTTCCAGCATTTCTGGCAGAAAGCCAGAAAAAAAAAATTAAAAATATATTTTAAAATAAATCAATAAATATCTGGGCTGCAGCAGGGCACTGCTGCCTGGGTGGAGAACCCTGTAAAGGGCTGTCATGTAGACAGATATTCACATGCCCAAGAGCCACGTCACTGAAGAACATGGAAACAAGGAACAGGTAGACCAGGCTGGCAGAACTGAAATGGCTGCAGTGGATCTGGATTGGGAATGTAAGGGCAAGCTGACCATAGCTCAGTGGGGCTGTGACACATCAGGACACCCAGGAGGAGGTGCAAGGTAGAGATAGGCTCATGATCAAGGGGTGGACCTGACCACTGAAGCCACTGAACCATGAATGTCAAGCAAGCCAGGTGGGTAAAGCCCCTCTGATGTGGAGAACAGTGACTGGGAAAGACAGTATGGGATGGGGGAACATAATCCACAATTTGAGTTGCACTTCATAGCTGTAGGTCAAAGTAGTATAGCAGGAGCCACTAATTCTAACTGAAGATGAGCCCTGTAAGGAACTGGGCAAGACAAAACTGATTCCAGTTCCCAACAACCTAACACAACCTACCAGATCTTATTAAGGCTCTACTCCAATTAATCCCCCTTAACTATTCTTCATGCAAAGTGCATGAGTTTTCTCCAGAAACATGCACTAGACACTAATGTCTCACTCTTACACAGCACTAACTAGAGCAAGATAACCACACTAATTTCAGATCTACACTACTGCAAATTTGAAAAGCAGGATCACGTCTCATTTGTCTGAAAGGTAGACTCTGTTCTCGCATACAATTTTATAGCAATGTCACTAAGATGAAACAATAGACTGTAAAATTATGAAAATATGCAAATTATCATATTGTTGGTGCTGTAACACAGCACTTGATTATCAGTAAAATTATTTTTGTTCTCATGTGCTTGCCGCTCTTATCTTGTTCACAGGAAATAAAAATTGTTCTTGCCAAGTACTTTATTTCAAAATCTCTTAGCATAACTTGTTCCTGGAAAATGGGGAGCGCATCTCAGAAGACTGAAAAACGGAGAAGATAGATTAATGACTAATTGTATCTGCAATTGCTTCAACTCAGAAAAACTACAAGGCCTTGCTCACACTTCAAAACCTGGGGATTGTCTCGTGGTGCCAGAAGAATGCCTCCTTCTGTGGTACAAGACACACCAGTAAACACTGACCACCTTTTTGTACCTTTCTCCCCTCCTACATGAGCTGCCAGATGTTCAAATGGTTGAGACAAATTCATTTTGGATACTTACTGAAACCATTAAAGACAAACTTCCTCTAGCCTGCAGTTACATCCTGAAAAGTCATTATTTCAAATGGTGATATCCTAGCCAGGAAAATCTAGTTTAGATAAACCCCTTGTGCATGTTGTTGAGGCTTTTTACTAAGGAGAAGATAGTGAGAAAAAAATATCCCGAAAATATTAATGCTAATACTAACACAGAAAAACCAGTATAGCTACAAACATAACATTGAGTCATGGACATCCTATGCTTGTGAACTTCTACTGAAATAACATGACCAAAATAAAAAGTGTATCTATTTATTTTGCTTTGCACTGTCTAGCCCTCATACCTTTAGAGGAACAGCAGTGAATCTGACCAGTTTGTATCACAAGGCAGTGTGAATTGTCAGCAACAATGTGTAAGCCAGAATAAATACATAGAAAATCTCCTGATTCTGTAGAATGCAGAAAACCAGAGTTTTTTTAATGGAGAAAACTGAATTAAAAATTGCCTGGACACAAATCAGAAATAGTAAGCTACAAATTTTACTAACTTAACTAACAGAAAACTCAGTATTTTTTCAGTTTAAGTTACTTACTAGAGATTATGCTTTAGTTATTTATGTCAAGATAAACACATGAAAACACTCACTGTAGAAATGACAAAGAGAAACAAGATATGCAAGGTTTGCTGACTTTTATCTAATTGCCACATTTTACCTCCCTTTCCAGGCACTGACCTCCTTTGCCTTCTGCGTAATGTTTTGCCTCCACTCTAAGAACTTTATCAACTTAATCAACTAATGCAGCAGGTCAACTCATGAATGTTGGAGATCCTGCACACACTTTCTGCTTCTTCCTAGAAAATATGTTTTCTTTCAAAGTATGTTTGCTCTTTAAAGATGTTCATGCAGACAGTGAAGTCTAGTAATAGGATTAAGTCTGCTCAACCAAAATGGCTATCAGATCAGCACACAGATTAATGAGATCATCTCACATGTTGCATGACATCTTCTGCCTTGCTAATTCCAAATAGCAACTTCTAAAACTAGGTTGAAACACTCTATAAAGGCAATCTGAAAGGATAAGAAACAACAACTTAAAATTTTGTATTTCCTATGCAAACTAGATTTACACAGAACAATGCAAGGGTTGTTATTTATGAGGGGTTGATCCATAAGCAAGGGTAATAATCCCTTCCACGTCCCAGATACATTTCTTTGATTGACTTACCTTACCTGGAAGTAAGAAGATAAGAGTTATACTGCTGAGGTAAACAAGTAAGGCCAATACAAAGCACATGGGAAGGATGTTAAATACTTTGCTTTGAGAAACCAGTTAGCTGCTGCATCATATCCAATCTCTTTGTTGCAGAGGATCCTAAATCCCTTTTTATATGCTTCCCGCATTAAGCTAACAATTGCAGTACAGCTGAATCTGGCAGGGACTAAGTCAGAACCACTTTGGATGTACAAATGAAAGGCTACTGCTTCAGCTTGCACTGGTGGATGGAGAAGCTTACACCAAAAAAAAGCCCACCCATCAAACTGTTGTCAGATTTACAGCAAATAGTGTTCATTTATCTTAAACACTCTGATTGCATAAAGACACTCGGAGCATAAATGAAATATACACCATGACAGCAGCAGAGAAGGAGCTTAATTACAATAACAATAAAACTCAATCTAGACAGTGTTCTCATTTACTGTGCCAAAGAAAGACTTCCTACTGAATTTTTGTGCTGGGACTAGACCCAAGTAGCAAGAATACAACAAATTCCCAGCTGACAGTGGTTTCACCAGGCACTTTACCATCAGCTGGTTGTACATGAAGCTTGTGACATTTCTGATTTTTAGATTCCTGGAGGGAATCCTCTAGACAGCCCTAGGATTTACAGAAGAACGACCTGAATTTTCCCTCCATGATCATTACCTGATCCTACTGCCCCATTAATTCAGATTCTACTAGAGAGAGCTCAACACAAGTCCCATGTTTAAATGGCCAGCTGAGAAATTGCCCACCTAGAACCGTAACAGCTACTTACCCCACAGTACCGATCATCACTGAAAATCTGTGGTGGCAGTGGATTGCCTTGTGCAGGTTGCCTGTCCTCAGGAATATTTTTATACATCCATTGTCTCTTCTCCTCTGACATGGTGATATCCACTTCTTCAAACTCTATGCGATTGGCTTCTAGAAACCTCACCACATCCTGTTGCCTCTTCTTTATCTAGATGGAAGAAAGAAAATTAAAAATCCTAGAGTCAGAGCAAGTCCTCCATAACACAGACATGCTTACAAATTGGAGAATATTCCTCCTCTCCCATCCCACTTTCATAGGATGGGAAGTCACAAATTCAGAAAGACAAAGGAGAAAACTTCTTTTCAGTTTTAAATTCATAAAAGTTAAGCACTGCTGTCTCTTTACATGTTGGCAAAGGTTATACTTCTTCATCTCACTTGTGTAAGCCTGTCTGTTTAATTCAGTTTTGGTAATTTGAGCCCTTACCCTCTAAAGATATTTTTAAAAAGCAAACTGTAAGGATCTCTTCAGAAGTGAAAAGAGGCAGTCGGTTCTCAAAGATGTTAGGGGCTGCAATTTTAAAGTATACAGGCACCTAAAAATGCAAGGTGAATAACCTGGCAAATCCCAGAAGAATCATTCCTAAAACTGGTCATTGAGATGAACATGTCAGTACATCTGAAAAAAAACCCACCCCAGCTACACACATTTTTGTTTTTCTAGACACCTACACATTTTTTTAACAGTTTTCTGGGCAAGGCTTGTTGAATACTTAGCTAAGAGTGTCTGTCAGCATAATACACATGCCTGAAAGTAAGCATGATGTCATCTCTTGAAAATGAATTTTTTGGAAAAAAAACAAACAAACAAGCATGAGGTTTGTATTAAATGAATGGGGTTTCTGCCCCTCAAAGAGATTGTCATCTTTATACAAAGAGGCAGAACACTGGCAGTTTTTATCTCACTGTAAAGATTGGTTGGACTCAAAGATCTTAGAGATCTTTTCCAACCTTAACAATTCTATGATACTAAGATCAGCCCTTGAGAGGTAGCTGGGCTTCAAGAAGATAAACTCAGGTAAAGATAATCTCTACCTCAAACAGGACTTTTTATCAAGACAGCAACCTTTGAAATGAAAGCCTGTGTATTTTTTGCATCAACCTAATGAAATTAATACTTTCAGAAAGGAACTATGAATTATGTGCCATATTTTTACAGCTATCATCATGGTGTTATTCGAAAAAAAATTCAGCTTTAATAATTTTACAGTCTTCCTGGAGTGTCATATCCATGCAGTTGCTGGCTGGCATAAAGCCCAGGTGGATGCTGGTGGATATCATATGACCTAGATACTATTTGGAAATCAGAGGATTTTCAAAATGCATGTGCTAGTTTCTCCTGTCACACAACCAAATCTATCTATCTAAATGCATCACAAAAATACACAATTTTGGAAACAATATTGATGGAATTCTTATTTCCTTGAAATAAGGCAGTCATCCCAAGAAATTACAAATACAAAGCTTTGAAACAATTCCTGTCTTACTTAAGAAGTGGACTGCACAGAAAATTTGTGTCACGGTGTCTTATTCTTTTTCCTTTATTTGTACACACTGGTGCAGTTTTCTAAGTGAAAAAAATCACTTTTTCATAGAGAAGGCAACCCCTAAACTTGCATGCAAGTAACACATTACCAACAACAGCAAGATTACTGCATCATCATCACTAGTGGTACCAAAGTCAATATGCCTTTTACTACCCCCTCTAAAACTTCAAAGTTTAGAAGTGAAAGACAAAAACATTTTCCTCTGTCTTTCAACAAGAAACTGCAAAAGTACACAAAAGAGACAGAGAGATTCTTAACACAAATATTAAATAGAAAAGAGATGTCTAAAATTATGTGTGGGAGAGGTCTTTCCCTTATAGCGAAGTGCTACCAAAACTCACATGAAATCCCTCCTGCACTGGTCAGAGCAATCAGCAAACTCCTGAGTGGCTGGGTCAGCCCTCTGGCCCCAAGGCCAATTGGCATCCTCTGGCCAAAGCTATTACACCTGCAGCCTCTC
The DNA here is from genome assembly GCA_013186435.1 of Turdus rufiventris. Taxonomy (NCBI): domain Eukaryota; kingdom Metazoa; phylum Chordata; class Aves; order Passeriformes; family Turdidae; genus Turdus; species Turdus rufiventris. The sequence goes on from PYHW01010334.1 coordinate 11,813,009, forward strand.
AAAGCTGCTGCTTGCAAACTGCACACTGGGAACGATCCCTGGCATGCTGCAACATCTAAATCATGACCAAGGGCTGCTTTTGAGACTTGAAGTTAGCCTTGGCCAAAGCAGACTCTGCCAACAACCATTCTTCAAACAGTTCCAAAGTACCAGAATGCTCCATTCTCAGGGCCAGGACATGCACCAGTACAGGGGTGTCCAGGTGGACCCATTTTCATCTGGTATTTCCCAGAAGCCTGTAAACTGATCAACTTAGATTTAGTCAAATCCCTATTATTTCACAGTTCATGCCATTAGAATTCACAAGCACAAATTTCTTAATGCCTCATTTTATTTTTATAAAACTAATTAAGATGTTGAATTGAAGTAAATTGGGGTTTTTGGGTTTTTTTAGCCATAAGCCTTATAATTCTCCACATAACATCTGCATGAGTTATCAGCTGTGGATGTACCAGCTGCATAAACCTAAACAAAATAGCCTGAAAATTTCAAACCAAAAAACTAGCATTTTCTTCTCCCCAATTTATTTGATTCAGGCCTATAAACTGAAACAAGAGCATTAGTTGTATTTAAAATCCTATTAAATTATGCCTTGTTTAAGATGGATGCTCAGAGCATCTGTCACAACAGAAGCCAGCTGATTATTCCCCAAGAACACCACAGGACCTTTGTCTGTGTCTACAACTGGATCTGTGCCGCAGAAGTGCGTCAGCCTCACAATCCTGCCTGCAGCTCTCATCTGTGCTTACCCACAGCCCCAAAAGCTCCCAATGTTTGGTCACAGGAAACATGGAGCAAAGGCAACATGGCACGAAGAGCAGTGTCAGTCCTCTCTTCCTCACTAGCCTGTCCTGTCAAGAGACCAGTGAAGAAAAATGCATCCTCACTTGACAAACTACAGAGGTGGATAATATTCTTTGTCAGTATCTTGCTGCCACCAAGGTTTCTCGAGTCTGGTGCAAATGAAAGGAACCTGAAAAAAATAATCCCATTGTCAGAGGTACCACGTTTAGAAAAACTTGGTTTGTGGCTATGCATACACCACTTTGGGAAAGTGTTTGTAGTCTTACACGACAGACTGCTTCAGCACCAAAATATTTGGGGCTTAATACCTTCCAGCACACCAGAAGACACTGTAAAATGCACCTTCAAAACACAGATCCACTGTGAAGTTTCAGAGAAAATCTTTACGTGATATGATCCTAATCTATCTTTAAATGCAGTGAGAAAATTCTGATGACGTTTATGGTCTGCTATTATAGTCCAACATTTGCCTCCCCTATTTTTAGCATGGTAATTCTTTCCTGAAGATCATTTATCTGGGTTTGGTTTTATTGTTAATCTATATTTCTATTCACAAAACTAAAAGAGGAAAAAATCCCTAGAGACAACTCAATTTTATCCTTATATTCAGAGCGGGTATCTTTATCAGGTTTCAAAAAGCAGCAGAAATGGGATGTCCATTGTGATACACAAATCTGCTAAAATGAGCTAATCACTTAATCAGTAACCAATTTATAAAGGAAGTCTATTGTAGCTAAAGTATTCTGTCTTTCTGTCCTAGTTTTCATATCTTTATACTGATTTGCAACAGGTAACAGGAGGATACATTTTTAGACTATTTTGGAAAAATACCTCAAAGACATACTCAGGCCAGTCCAGGTGGGACCACTGGGATTATCTGTTCTGACATTCAGCAACCCTGAACTAATTCCTCTTAGGAGTAAAGGGTTTCTTCAGACTTCTTTTCCCCTCTAAGCTCCTCTCCTGAACTGATAATAACATAGGTGGTCTTTGCAAATTGTTCCCACAATTAACTGACTGCCTTTACTTGAAATATTTGCTTGCTTTTGTTCAGAATCTACTCCACTGAAGCCACCTCACTTTCTATGTCTTTGCCCAGACTAAAAACTGTTTTGTTCTAAGATTTCTGTTTCCCACACAACTAATATCAGATCTCCCAACCAAGCTGAACAGTGATCTCTGGTAGCAAGAGAAATCATATTGCTCATTTAGTAGCAGAATGAGAAAATGAAGATGTTACCATCATAAATTATGTCCACGTTGGGGCAGAAGTTTAGAAAAATCAGATCACATCCTCTATCCAAAGTTCCCTGGAAGCTTCTCATCAGTTCCAACAAGTGACAGTTTCCATTTTTCTTGCCTTGTCTATGCTTCTTGAACATGTTTTCAGAAATTTTCCTGTCCTAGAAAGGCTTCCCTACTGACAGCTGCTGAACCAGCATGTGGTCTCTTCATCACTAAAAGTCAGCCACATTTCATCAGTCTACACTATTTTAACCAAGATACTCAATACCTTGCAAAAATCTTAGTAGTCCAGGATTTATTTAACTCAGGATAATTCTGCTATATGCAAGATTACTCAAGTCACAATATTAATAGGAACTGTGCCATCATTAAAGAGAACTTCTCTGCCTTTTTTAATTAGCCCAGTTAATATAAATGGGACAAAGAAGACACATTCGCCGTTTCAAATTTCTTCAGAGTCAATAGCAGGAATGTTGCCAACTGGTGCTCGCAAAGTGGATGTGGATGTTTTACAGTCTCAGCCTCTTGGAACTGAAGGCCTAGCCTGAGCTGTCCACTCATTCCAGACAGATCCCAAGAACAAACAGCCATCTTTCTAACATAAAACCACACCCCAAAAAATATTCAGACCACATATGGTGAGTGTAAACAAAGACTTAGGTTGTCTTCTAAGCTGGCTTATCAGGCCACAAGTACATTTTAGAAGATCGATTTAAAAAAAAATAAATAAATTGAATGCATGTCTAAGTTCACCTCAAACACTTATTTCACAGCCTGGCACACCTGTGCCTCTAAAGACGGAGATGGTCCTGCTAATTTTCTTCCTTTTTTTCAATTTAGTTACTCTTTCCACACACCTGCTCTCAGTCCAGAACTGCATCAGCCACACTATCCATCGACTGACTCAGCCAAAAACTGAACGTACTGCAGTTGGCAGGGGCACCTTTATGGTGCAGTTTGATGATACAACTCAGCAGCTCTCACTGCTGGCTGTCACTGAGATGACACAATGTTCCTACCTCCTGCCAAGTAGCTCCTGCAGCTTTCCTCACACAAGCATAATGCAGGAACCAGGGGACGAAGGGAAGAAGCATCAATAACGTCAGCACCACAATCTCACTAGTTTATATCAGAAACAAAATTGCATCCTAAGAAAATGGCTCAGCAGTGGCTAAAGCGTGACCAGCTACAGGTATTTGAAATATGAACTGCATAAACAGCATTTGTGTTACATAAACACAAGCTCAACTCACTCCCACGACTGAAAATATTATATGTGAGCCTCTGCCTTCACAAGTCATGCAAACATAACCAAGAGGACAGTTGCATTGTAAAATGCAGATCTAGTACAGCTACTGCAGAGGATTACTTATCTTCACTTCTCACATAGATGTGGCTTAACATATACTCCCAAATAGTAAGGAATAATGCTCTAACATACAGATACAAGCCCTAAACACAAAAAAGATACATAATTCTAAACTGTGTTAACACATTCTATTATGTTTCCACTATGTTTCTGCTCTCATAAAGTAGCAATAAAAAACTATCCCATGCATTCACAAGCTTGAAATGCAAATCCTCATGGTCCTGTTACATTTGAGACATGTAGCGACAGAGATTTTCTGCCAAATTTCTCTTTTCTTTGCCTGACTTAGGAACGGAGAGAATAACTGACCCCTGGCAATTTTTATTGCAGTGAAATGGCAGCACTGTGACAGAACTTTACAAAGGTTCATATGATTAATTCATTGTTCTTGGCACAGGAAAATACAACTCAGCTATGTACATATGAAAAAAGGATGAGAAGCTGTGATGAAGAGAAGGTTAATAGAGAAAAAATTTTTAAAATAAAAATAAACAAAAATCAGCATTGCATAACTATTTCTGAAAGTAAAGGGAGTGACTCTCCCCTGTAGCAAATACCACATTGCATCTGAGAGAAGGAAAATGCTGTCTTCGCATAACAGACCACCAAATAGCTAAAAGCACCTGCATGCTTCATTAAAAAAAAAAAAAAATTAAAAAAAAAAAAGACCAAACAAACAAACAAACAAAAAATCCCCCAAACTTTCAATATCCTAAAAACTAACCACAGAATTTTTCAACCTGAAGAGAAACAGAACAGCGTGTGAACACTGGCCATATGCAGCCAGCACTGCCCTGGTCTCCTGCTAGCAGCAACCTTCTGCTTTGTACACAGAGACATAATTAAGGACACACAATACGAAACATTATTAAACTGGGAGGGCAAACTGTTCAGCTTTATGCAAAATCACTCTGCAGGTCTCTGGGAGCTGCTGAGATACTGCTTAGCCAAGGACTCTGCACACCTTTGCCTCTCTGCAATGTTTGTATGGTAACTTTGAAAAGAAACCAATATTTTAGAAATGCAATTAAAATTTGAGGCAGGTTTGGTTTTTAAGAGATTCTTAATTACAAGCAGACAGCAAAAGAAAACATTTTCTATAAAGCTACAAAGAGTTACACTGCTCCATGCCCAATGCCTGTTAGCCTCGCATTTTCCTAGCCAGATGTTGCATTCTGATAAATGCATTTAAATCTATTCCTGTATGTGTGCACATACACCTATCACAAGGTGAGGGGAAAAGTTTATTATTTAAGGCAGTTTGTCAGAAATCATTGCTCTCTATGCAAGTAACAGAGTAACATTCTGAAACACAAAGGAGTTTTTTAGCAAGTATAAATAAAACTATCACCGCTAAAAACAAGAGATTATGGGAACTTGCTCACGGGTTTACTAGGTATTGTTTCAATAACCTACGGGAAAAGGAGAGACAAAAATGGAAGAAACAGAAAAAGGGGAAAGACCAAGAAAGGAAAAAGACCACATCCTATAGAAAAATCACCTAGAGACAGTACCACACAGGGGTGCTTTTGAGATGTGTGAGGCTCAAAAAGCCTCTGAAGTCATACTTGAGTCTACATCTTTTGAATTATTCTGTATTTTGGGAAACAAGATCTGCCACTGATGTACACAAATAAAGTAAGTGATTCTGTAATTTTCTTCTTGCAGTAGGAACAATGTGTTCTTACGGTGCTGAAAATCCATTTACACAGGAGACTCTGATGGACTGTAGGAAAACAGATGCTAATGACCCCCAAATTTCAGCTCACTGCTTCCTCATGGAAAGAATAAGAATGCCATTGATGCTGGATCTACCTTCCAATTAAAGATAAGAATTCAATGCAAAACTAAAAAATACAGCTGTATTGGCTAAAACAAAGTTAAACTTGAAGACTGCACAGCAGGATCTGTACCAGAACCTGGAAGTCTCACTGAGGGTACAGGCAGCTCCAAATTAGTGAGACAGACTAAGAGCCAAAGGACTCCATGCAGACTGAGTAAAGAGCCAGATCTCTGCCCAGCCTGGCAAGCAGCAGGTGACTGCCAGATTAAAGGTCAGGATGCAAATCTAGTTGTTCTAGTAGGGGAGCTTGCAAAGCCAGTTTAGATTATAACCTACAGGAAGAATCTGTGGAATTGCTCTATCCTGAAAACATTTCTATTTGACAAAATGCATGCTTGAAATGGTATTTTTGCTACAGATACAGGATCTTTCCTAGTCATAGGTATTTTCTTGTGAGGACACTTGGAAAGTGTGTTGGTTCCTCAATGGTTCTTCACCTCTGGGTAAAACAGGGGGCAAATTATCACAGCTTGCCCATAAATTCATCTGATTTTAAAAATGTCTCAGCCAAAAGTACTAGAATTATGTGTTAGGACCTTTTTTTTTTCCCTTTTAAACAAAATTGAGGATCTTAGTGGCTAGCACAAGAGACAGGAGAAACTTTGACCAGTTTGGAAGATCTCAGGGATTTGTAAAACATATCCTCAGCTATCAAGAACATCTCCTGATGGAACCATCCTGCAGGACTAGAGTATTGCTTCAAAATGCTAACAATTCAAATCTTAGTTGGCAGCTAACTTCTTTCAATAGATAGATGGTTTTGTTTGCAATTTACCATATGTTTCAGTAGTTCAAAAGAGTGGTTAAAAATAAAATGCTATTTTCATGCATTTTTCCAGCAGAAACCTTTCAAAGATGCCAAAGAATAATTTAAATCTCCTGTTTGGCATTCTGCATTTAACTCCCCCTCATACTACTCCCTTTTGTCAAAGTGGCATATTTATAGCAAGTATTTTGCATCACGAAATAAACCCTTTCAACAAGCAACATCTATCTTCCTTTTCAAAACACATACACATAAATACAAGTATGATAACTGCAAATCTTATTATTTCAACTACTTTTCAGTACCTACTAACTAAATGCAAGTTGTTCTCTGATCTCCATGCTATATTACATTCATTCATGTTTATTTCTTCTGATTTCTCCAAGTTAGGAATACTCTTTGATTCTCCACAAAGTTCCAGTTCAGCAAGGTAGATGAGAACTGTCATGTCTAAACCATTGGAAACTCAGTCCTGCATAGATGAACAGAAAGTTATCTTTCAGTCTCACAGTTGTGCAGAGTAAGCAGAGCGGAGGATAGTTTGCCATGGGAGTCCAAAACTGCTACAGCTAAAAGTCTGCAGAGATTTAGAGATGCTGCTTTGTTGTGTGCACTAGCTTGCTTGGTAGAATTATGATTTTGGGAAGTAATGATTAATCCATTTTATTTCTTTATTTTTGAAAAGCATTAAATATTTGGTAATTTATTAAAATTCACTAAAATAGCACCAGAGAGCAGCTTTATAAGCAGGGTTTGGAAAGTGAGCAAATGCTCTAATGCTCAGCAGTGTGCCGTGGCAGCCAGGAGGGCAACCCACACCCTTGGGTTCACCAAGCACAGCATCACCAGGCAATCCAGAGGGGTGATTATCCCATTGCATTCAGCCTTGGTGCTGCCTCACCTCGAGCACCCTGAGCAGCTCTGGGATTCTAGGAAGAATGTGAAGGTCCTTGAATGCATCCAGAGGAAGGTGACAAAGCTGGTGATGGGGCTGGAAGGAATGTCCAGGAGCACCTGAGAGCCCTGGGCTTGTCAGGTCTGGAGAAAGGGAGGCTGAGGGGTGACTTCACAACTCTCTACAGTTTGCTGAGGAGGGGAAGGGGAATGGAAGGTGCTGATCTTTTCTCCCTGGTATCCAGCAATGGGATGCGTAATACTTTTGTCAGGAGAGGTTCAGACTTGTCATAAGGAAGCCTTTCTTCACAGGCAAACACTGGAACAAGCTGCCTAGTTTGTCACTGTTTAAGACACATTTAGACAGTGCCATTAATAACATGCTTTAATTAACTTTTGGTGAGCCCTGATGTGGGCAAGCAGTTGGATTAGAGGATTGTTGTAAGTTGCTTCCAACTGAAATATTCCATTCTACTCTAAATTCTGTGAAGAAAAATAAAAGTTTAAAAAACAAAGAATCTCCCTAACAAGATTCACACACATTTCCTATTATGTAACATGTTTACCACCTGAACTTTTAAGATGAAAACAGAATTGACTTTTTTTGTGATGAGGTGAGTCAGCAGAACACAAAGTGTTTGAACTAGTTCTCTGTATTTATCAGTCACATTGTTTTGTCACAACGAATAAAGCATTCCCAGCTGTATTTTCTGTATTCATTGCAAATGAGATATAAAAGAAAATTTTCAGCACTAAAAAAAAGTAGGTCATGTTTCTTCCTTCTCATTAGCTTCTAGCAGCAAAACCCGGTCGCACAGGAATATTTATCTATCAGACGAGAAAAAACCACCTAGCAGGCCAGGAGATGTAACAAGCAATTAGCCTTGTTTCATCTGGGTGGGGTCTTAGTTCTGTCAAGATACAAGTTCTTATGGCCATCTCCTGCCATAATCATGAGCTGCACCCTCTCTATTTTGTCACTCAGGGCCCATAGGCCAACACCCAGGTACACCCAGCTGTGGCTCCAGTTACTTCTGAAACAAAAGCCAGTGGATGCAGAGTGTGCATCCCTAAGATGCCAAGTGCAAGAGTCTCCTGACAGCAAGGCAGAGGGTTTAAGGCTCATTAAGGCAAGCTTGAGGACTGCAGTACTGTCTAGCCCAGCAGTAGCATGCTGAGTTTAATGCAGAATCCTGTTCCTACATAAACACAAGGCCACACCATTATTACCACACAGGTACTAACCCTCCTCCATTAATTTGGGGGAATAAGTCCCATTGAAAACTTGGAAAAAACATCTAGCCTTTCCTTAAGAAGGTCTATGCTTGCATTTACTCTCTCACCTTATAAAGGAGCAGAGATATTACAATTCCAACACGCTCCCAAGAATTTCAAACACAAATTTGTGAAATAAAGTTGTCAATGCTATTTTCTCCTGACAGTTACTATCCACACAGCACAGATATGTCATTCTGCCAGCTACAGAAATACACACCCCTGACAATGCACTTTAAAGTAGTAACAGCAGTGCAAGTCATCCAGAATTTGTTGTGCTAAGTTTTTGCAGATATTTACAGGTTTTCTCAGCACTATAGGAAACTGCAACAGAAAAATGCACTTATGGCTCCGGACAAATGTCATATTTCAGCTAAAACTGGACTACATTACTGCAACATTTTCTCATGTTTTTGTAAGGTTAGGAGGATGGATTTTCTAAACCAGGGCTGAGTGCTACTGCTGTTATTCAGATCAGTAACAAAATTATCTTTGACTCAACTGAGCAGAACAAGGTTTCTAACCTTATTAATAAATGTCAACATTATTTCTCTTTCAACAAATACAACTGTATCTGTGTAGCTTGTGTGTTTTTGCAGCTCTGTAAATTCTCTGTAAATCTGAAAATTCTCTTTTATACTTCTGCAGACCCATCTCTTAGTGACAAGGTGCATCCCCAAACACAGCAGCATCTCATTATTACCCCATAAACTGCAGACACATCTCCTGTAGGTCAACAGGAGTCACCTTCACATAGCCAAAGATGTTGCTGAATACCAAGCTGCATAAACCCACTGACTTTTGACTTCCCCGGGGCCTGATGCTGGGAACCTTTACTAGAAAACAAACCGTGCTGCAGGCAAGTCAGTTTGACTGAGCAGGAAGGGACTGCTTGCACATCAGGGCCTTCATAGTATCTGTCTTCTTTGATCAAAGACTAGTTTTGTATCTCTTTTCTAACTAATTTTAGCCTCTTGGCTGGCTCCTACTGAAGAATGTGATGCTATCTACATCCTTCAAATGCCACTCCTGTCTTTGTTTCTACATAAACCTATCAGATCACTCAATTAGAGATGTTTCAGAAAGACTATCTGACCTTAGGAGATGCAGATCCAGATCAAAGGTTTAATGCATACTTGAACTGCATTTCTTTAGATTGGATAGGGATGACAATTTCACTAATCTGGCAGCAATTTAATGACAGCTGCTGATGCTCTATTGCTCATCAGATCAAAGGAAGCTTCCTTGCAAATGAAGGGACACAAAAATTCACTTGATTTTCTCTGAAAAAGACAAATTAAGAAACCAGCCTTTAATTGATTTGTAGTGTTACTATTCAACGGCTCCAAATAACCTCAAAGGTTTAAACAGCACTAACAATACCCAATATCATCCTCTTCAGCCCATGAAAATGCCAGAAAACAAAACAAATTTGTGAAAGTTTTAATAGAATTTCCACTGTTAAATTCTGATTGAGTTTTTTCTGAGTCACTTTCTCTTGCTCAAGTGGGACCTGTCCAGTGACTTCAGAGGACCTCTGCTACATGGACTGGTAATAAGAATCACAACAGGCTGTATCTCCCAACATATGAAGGTAAGCAATATTCTGCCCCTTTGTAACAGCATACAAATCCAAAAGCCAATGGGAAAGCATGTTAGCATGTGTGAATGGAACACACCCAATCATGTTTTGATTTGCATTCAATATGAAGTACAAGTTCATGGTTTCAGGCCTCTTCTCACAAACAAAAGCTCTGAGGGTAACCCTGCTAGCAGAGTTTGCAACAGAACAATCCCATGAAATGAGACATTCAGAGAGACAGAAACTGGCTGTTCAGGGCTTTCCATAAGCTATCACCACCCCTGTGACAGGGCACAACTATAGAGCTGGTGCTGCAGATGCTCAGTGCCATGGGCCAATGTATCATCACTTGCCCACCTCAGCACTCACAGAGGTAAATGCTCACAGCTGCGATGGAGACAAGCAGAACACAGTCAGGTCTTCAGTCCTGGAGCTCTGAAACAGCCAGAAGAACAACTTTGAAGTTATCAGCACCAAGGTGTTCAAGTACCCCTGCCATCCCTGTCAGAGCTGTCCGATAAAAATCTTTGAAATATTGTTTACACCGATGTTACCTTTTTCCTAAGTAGGAAGGAACTGTTTTATTCTATTGTATGTCCCCGTTAGCCAGCACAATCATATTGGTGGGTATCTTATGTTGGTATTCTGATATTCTGCAAACAACTCATTAGCTGAAGTAAGGTACATAAATAAAGCTTTTAAGCACAGTCCAGACATATGGAATAAAAGAATAATAGAGATAGGTAAGCAAGCACCACAAGTTCAGCACTCTAGCTTACATTTAAAATAGACACCCACACTGCAATAAAGAAGCAGGCATTTTTGACATGGCCCCAACAGGTGCTGATATATCTTGAGCATCCTAAAGGCACCAGGACTTGCCTTCTCTTCTGGGAATGCTAAAATCAGTGGCTTAATTTTACTGAGGGATAATTAGCATCTACTGGTGATTCAAAGGTCCAAGTATATATACATAATCATATATATATTTATCTGTATCCACATATATATGGATATTTGCATCTCTCCATATAAATGTATGTATGGAAAAGTACATATCTACATATGCATATTCAAATAAAATGCAACTTGATACATATGCAAACATCCCTCCCAGGCATTAACTTCTGCAAGTTTATTCCTTGCAGTAAAATGACAAACACCTTCTATTTTCCCATTTTGTCTTTGCAGGAATAATTAGTTATCCAGGGATAGAACAGCAAAACCAACAGTAACAAATCCTGGAACTCTTAACAAGGTCTGTCCTACCCAAGGCAGATAGGCAGCAACAGAAATGCATACTGTCACTGATAATTCACTTGACTCCCTGAACAACCTGCATCTCCAAAGAACTTCTCTTCAGAATCAGCTAGCTAGACAGTTATCCTCTTTTCTTTGTACCAAATTAAATTACAGTGAAGTACCATGTTAAATTTAGACTAAATAATCTTGTTTACCGATGCAAATCAAATTGATTTTCCCTTCCCCCACTAATAAGATAGCAATAACTTGGTTTTATATAATATAAAAAATCACTAGGTTCCTCATCACTGTAGCTCTTATGACCACAAAAGGGGGATATCCACATGCTCTAGACTCAGCCCCTTCAGAATGCTGATAAATATCTTGCAGTATAGTAGTACACCTGAGCGGAAGGACTGCCACAGCTTTGAACTGAGGAACTACAAGATTTCACCCCAAATATTTCACAGATGGAGGTTTACAGCCCAGAGAAGACAAGAAAGGAAGTATTGTGTCTGTGCTGTCTTGCAGTAAGAAACTATGTTAAACTACAGTAATTTCACGATTATAAGCCGCACCATTTTGACTAAAATTTCGGTCTGAACCCAGAAGTGCAGCTTATAATCAGGTGCGGCCAATATACAGATGAAGTTCGGAAATTTGCCAACTCGGAAGTGCAAGCCCGCAGCGGACCCGGAGGCGGGGCAGCAGTGGTGCTCCCCAGCCCTGGCAGCGGGGCAGCGGTGAGCTGAGCCCACACGGCCCCGAGCCGAGCCAGTAAACCCTGCGATTCTGTTACTAACTGGCAACTGCGTGAAAGTTGCACGTGGATCCTCGCTGCAAACGAAAGTGCAGCTAATAATCCAGTGCAGTTTGCCAACACCCTGACGTGCGGCTAATAATCAGGTACAGCTTATAATTGTGAAATTACTGTAATTGCCGGTACAACATTTGTATCTCAGTCACTGCTTCTGCTCAGTCACCAATAACTTTGAGTCATTTCTTGAAAGATCAGGTCACTCTTTGCTCATCTATGTGAGACACACTGAAATCTGATGTTTTCAGAAATGACAGGCAACAGTGACTTAGGTCTTTGAATTGAGTCCATCTGCCCATCCAACCCGTGCCAACTAAACAGCATACCAACCCCAGGAAAGAAGATTATGGAATCAATCTCTTGGCTACTGAGGAATTCAGAAGCTCTTCTGAGTTTTGGCAGCTATCTGTAGACCATTTTCACTGACAGTCACAGGTAAGAAATAACACTACTGCTTCTACATTTACCTTCACCTCATCAAGGAAGAAATTTACCAACAAGGGACTTGCAAAACTATCTTCTAAACTATTAAACCATCTTCTAAAAACTTACTAAAAATTAAGCTGTTAAAAAACACTGACATACAAGAATACGTCCATGTTTTTTTGGATACAGTAGATTTCGACTAGGAATAGATTCCATAGAGTAGTGTGTTTCTGTGTTTGTTACCCTTCTTAGCAAGCTTCCACACTGTAAGGAAAACAAAGATTGCAGCATTTCCTTTTGGACAGACTTCCTATGGGGGCCAACACTTGAGGCTGCAGGTGAGGAAGCTGTTGCCCTTAGAGTACTTGCAAGTAAAGAGATACATTCTGGGTTACCAGCTCAGTGATAATTTTCTATCTTCAAGTTGCATTCAAATTGATAAACATAAAAGTGATACTGATAGTATATAATGAAGAACTTCCTTAAATGCTGTTTTTCCACAGTTCCCAATTTCTGAACATTCGTACAAAATTTGTTCTGATAAATTGCATGCAATTTAGCTTTTACGTCAATGTTCTTTTTCACTTATTATAATCAAATTCAGTTATGTGCAACATCCAGCAATCACTGGATGACTGCTGAATCACTATGACCAGAGTTAGGAAAAAGAATTTCTAGACTTTAGCAATATGGGTGGAAGATTAAGAAGAACAGGTCACCATTGGTGAAACACGTCCATTTGGGGACTTGCATGTTGATACTGCTGTGCTCTATAGAAAAACAAAGGGGGAAAGTCTTCATAACCTCAGTCAGAACAATACCTCCTTTGAAGTTTTATCACAGCTAATTGTAATCAAAGGTCAGTTACCAACCTTCTGCACATGACACTGTGTAGTCCAAAGCATGTTCTTTAAAGTAGCATTACTTCTGACATGATCTATCTGCCAAGAAGAAATGTAAATATTTGAAAAGCACCAGGGCATACAAGAATGGTGCAACAGTTAGGTACTAAATACCATACACAAATTCAGCTTGTATTCTTGTGACTAGGGTTCACATTCAGCTCCTGAACACATTCCTTAAGCAACCTGAACTGCTGTTCACAGGCTCACAGTTCTCTCCATCACAAGGCAGGAGAATGGAACTAGAGCTTAGATTTATTTGGAATAAAGACCTTGAACCTAGATGCACAGACAGTGAGTCCTTAAGGTGAAAACCAGCTAAAGCCTTCAACATTGATCTCCCTGCCTCACAGAATTCACAGTCATGAGCGAGGCTCTCAGGTTCTCTCTGTCACAACCCTGCAAAATAGGACTGACAGGAGCCAGCAAAGATGAATGAGTCACCTGACCTGATAAAAAGAAACTCGAGGAAGAATGAAGGAACTAATTTTGTTCATCAAAGGGACTAGATCCAGAAAGTCTCCAGATCTCTCCTATGTACCTAATATAACTGCTAATGTCCAAGATGTGGATACACATGATGTGTCCAGTGACTGAGCAAGGATCCAACTTTTTTCTCCCAGTATCCCTGCTGTGGTTACAGCAGTGCTCTGTAGGTGCACAAAAGCACCACCACCTTGAACAGGTGAAGTGACACAGTATGATGTTCATGTGGAATTCATAAATCAGGCTTTGAGTACCCAATCCAACAGGTGTATCCTCAGTACCCTGGCAGATGTAGACATCACTTAAAATACTGCTACTTCCCATGTAAATATTGCAGGATCACTTCCTACTGTAAAGATTATTGTATCATTTCTGAAAAGCTAGCTTACCTGCTGTTCTGATTTTACGAAATACAAATATTAAAAAAAGTTTGGGTTTTTTTTGTAGTTTAACTTGCATAAATCACATACAACAAGTTGTAAATCCCTCCAAATGACCACCATAACTAATGTTTCTTAAAAGGCACTTTTATCACCCAACCAATCAGTTTCAGTTTTGACTGTTGTGTTTTTGGGATGCAGAGAGGCAAACAAAAAAAAAGTTAAGATGGTAGATATTCTAGAAGTGAAATATTCTAAGTTAACCTATTCCACAGCTCCAAAAAGGAGCACAATCTCTCTGAGAAGTGCTATGAAAAATGTTGAGTTGCAATGACTTTTTACAAACAAGGGTGGAGTTGAAATTCATCATCCATCGGAAACCAGCTTAGCCTTAAGAATGTTAGCACTACATTTGTCTCCATTACATTACCCAACAACAAGTGAACCAAACAAACACGACTACAATTATTCTGACATTCCAATGTTTTATAATGTGATTTAAAGTCATTCCAGGAAACAAAAAATCCAACTCATTTGACCTCCATAATACGCTTAATCAAAAAGAGAGCTTTAGTCTCATAAAACCAATATTTGCTATAGAAACAATTTAACTACAACTGCACCTATCTTATCAAGCTTCCTAGTAAAATATCCATAATCCTCTTCAGTTGCAAGAGTCAAAGTCCAAGTTTTGGTCATTTAAAAAAGTCTATTCTTTTCAGGCTGTCGCTGTTCCTCCCCAAACTCTGCTGTCCTCCCAAACATGTTCTCCTGAAAAATGTGGCTGAGTAGCATTTATCTTTGTGCACTAAAAGGAATTCATTTCAGTGACCTGTTCTTCTCATCTTGTGAACATTCAAAAATTTCAACGGGCAAGTTTTCCACATACCTCACGAGTCAGAGTAGATTGTACCTGATATACCATTATTTTCCTAATTCCCCTATTATTATCTGTTCAGCTCAACAGATGAAACTTCAATAAATTAATACCACAAAGAAGAAAGTACAAGAGGTAGCTGTTTGAAGGTTCTCCATAATTTAACAGCTCTTCAATTATATTCCCCTTACCTGATCTTCAGTCTTCTAGCTGAAAGACTGAAGTCTTCTCTGGTTTGGCATTTCCAGATAATTTCCAGCAGGAATTCCAAACTTACCTAGCTCATACTACCTGCTTCCTGACAAAGGTAAAGCTGCTGTAAAATACTGAAAACCATTTAACTATGAGTCTGTACACAGTACAGTAGCACAGGTGTAAATTTTTATTGATAGACTGGAGAAAGTGAAACAGATAAAAATACAGTCACTTCGGTGACTTGGTGATTTGGTGAAAAACACGGGCATAAACTATTTCCTGAAAACAGTAAGCATGGCTGAGGGAGAAAAGTGAAGGCTACTTTTAAAGTAACTTTTCTCTTAGGCACAAAAGAACATTGATTGTCCTTATCAGGGAGGAGCAGCAAAGCCTGCCTCCCAAACCCCACAAAGAAGTGCTTGGAATTTGAGACACAGCTTACCAACACAAGCAGAAATTCAGGTCAGAAAGAGCAGGAGACAGTAAGGCTTGTAGAAACATGCCTGTCTGCCTATTCAGAGGCTTCGCATTGCAATTCAATTGAATCTGCCTAATGCATGCTTCAAACAACACAAGGTGATTTAGAAATGTACCCACATGCACAGTGCCACCCTCCTCCCTTCCCACAAGGTCTCAGAAACTTCTCTAGAGCATCCCCACAAGCTAAACCCCACTGTCCAGCTTCCCTAAACACTGAAAATCAATGTTTCCACTCAAGCAACAACTACAGTTTGGGATCTGTGAGTCATTTTAAGCTCATGAAGCATTTATAGCCACAAGTTTTATGTAACAATTAACAACAATTAACCTCTTGGGGGTCTAAGAACTTTCAAATGTTTGGAAGATGCCGCAGGGAGAACTCCAAAACCAAATGAAGGGAAAATTCACATTATTCTTGGCTCCTTCTCATTTACTTCAATTACCTCCTTTTCTCATTCTTTGGAATGACCCCCGAAATATTTTATGCACTAGAATCTTAGAATTATGTGCAACAATTATATATTTTTATCTTCTTTAGCACAAAACAAATTACACCAAGTATTGACAGCAATAAATACTTTAATAGTTTATAGATAAAGTTATATTTATGCAAACTAAAGCCTTTTCTGACTATACAATCAGTGTATTTCTCAGGAATTTCTCAGCCAAATGCCTATCATTTGACCTGGGTATTCTGAAGACTTCAAAAGGAGCCATACATAAAGAGTTTAGCTCATTATATTTGCCAAAACAAAAGCTTACTCTAGAGACAACATGGACTTTCTATTTTAAAATGAAGAGTAACTTTAAAAAGTATGTCTAGGGAGATTGGAAAAAGAATTATGTCACAATGACACTGCTTTTTTTTGTCAGTCAGTATTACAGATAGAAGTTTCTGGTCAATTACAGCAGGTCACATACTAATCTGAGAAACACTCTTACAAGCAGCAAGCCTACAATTTGACTCAAGTTGACTTACAGGTAGAAATTAAACCATGGATTCTGACACCATTTTTAGCAGAAGACAAAGTAGAATCTATGTGGGGCACTCATTTCTCTTGATGGGGAAATAATTCTGTCTCGTGAATTGCACGGGATCCTAAAAAGTAGCTGATGTAGTGCTGAAGGCTGGAGGAGATGACAACTGCATGACTCAAACACTTCTTCTTTCCTTTCACTAATGCTTAGTTCTAGAAGGATGATAAGTTTAAAACTTCCCTTAAAACTGTTTAGAGACATGAAATACAGTAACCACCTTCTTCTCCAGATGCAGATTCCCACATAACTAGCTAATAATAGTGTTCTCTTCATCATTTTCCTCCATCCTTAGCCTGGATCTAAGGACAACCTCTGCAAAGCCTACAGAAAAAAGAAAAGCCTCCGTGATGCAACACTGAGAACAGCAGGAACCTAGCCCATAATTAAAGTTCTTAAATGCTGTGATAACACAGATTTTAAAAAACTGACAGAAAGACAATGTCACAGCTCTGGCCCTTTATAACAGTACCTTCAATCACTGAATCATCTGCTCTGCTCTGGCTGCACTCAAATGTACTGCTGACTAGAAAGCTGAAAGTTGACTATCACCAGCATGCAAACTGGTACCCATATTCTGGCATCTTCTTCTTGTCCAACTCAGAAGAAAAGTCACCAAGAGACCTGATGTGCAATTTAAATAGCTTGTCAATCTCAGATTTGGTTTGCTGGGTTAATAGATAGTTGTGAGGATATGCTAACTGCGTATGTACCTTGCAGGCAGCCAGGATAAGGAGAGAACAGAATCAAAAACTCCTACCAGTAACCTCCTTGCAGACTGGCGATGGAGGTGAGTGAATTATGTGGCCCTTTCTACCCCTCCAACAAAAATAAAATACAAAACTATGTTGTTCGACCCATGGGGCATAAAACAGAAACTAAAACTAGCAATGCTACACTACCACAGTGTGAACCAACTGCCCATGCAGGGAAGATGATGTTTCTCTTATGGATGCTTGATGGACATGGATTACAGAGCTTGAAGATGCTGTGTTGACTCTGTGTTGGCTACTGAAGTGGATAATTAGTTTTTATTAGCTGTAATGCAACCACTAAGCATTTTGAACACTTCATGCCAAAACAGAACACATACCTGTCATCATGTTACTGAACTGAAAATTAGAGCAACACAGTAAAAGGCTGAAGGAACTGAATCACAATAAACCTTCAGATAAGAATGTGCTACATCCTTCTGCAACACAGAAAGTGCTGCTGCCCTCACTGCTGAAGCATAAAGAATATCCATTATATCTAAATTCTTTTAATATTTCTTATTAAAGAATTAATTCAGTAGGACATTTCCTTCGTAGAAAGCTGTCACTTTATATGAAAATATGGAAATTCATCGGTCACACGCATAATTAATTTAACGCGAGAATGATGTACAAGCTTAAATTAAACAGAGAACGCGGTGATGCCCTTCAAAAGCGAGTCTGAGCAGAGTTGTACCTACTCCAGAGTATTTCTGGAGGCAGAGAGGTGCTGGTGGCCTGAAGCCTGTCCCCAGCTCTCCGTGTGTTTATCTGCGCACCGTGCCGCGACTGGAGGCACCGCACCTGCCCGGGCTCCGCTGCCCTCGGCGCGCTCTGCCCTGCCCCGCGGCGCTGATCGCCTCTCAACAGGGGAAGCTTACCTCACCGAAAGATCTGGAAAACCCTTTAAACACACCCAAGGTTTGTCCCCTGCAAAGGATTCGGAGTGCCTGGTTTGCTCAAGGCAATTTATGAACTAGTTAAGCTTCGGCAGCCCTGCGGAGGAGAGTTGTCTTGTCCGCCCCCATCGCTCACGCAACCGCGGCAAATTCAGCCCCGCGTCGCAGGGCAGCCCACGGACGGCGGGAGGACGGACGGACGGACTCGGGGCCAAGGCTGGGAGCCGAGGGGCAGGCTGGGCAGCGCGGCAGGACGAGCTGCCAGCCCCGGCAATCGCCGGCCCCGCCGGCTGAGCCCTGCCCGCGGCGGCCGCGCTGCTCTCCCCGCTCCCCGCCGCTCGCCCTCACTCACCGCCACCGAGCCCGAGGAGGAGGCGACGAACACGCGGATCACCATCTTCACCTCATGAGCCGCGGCCACACGGGCGATCGGGACGGGGCAGCGAGGCTGCGAGGAGCCGCTCCCCCCCACGGGACGGGGCCGGGCCGCCCAGCTCCAGCCCCACCCCGCCGCCGAGCGTGGCCACCGCCCGCAGCACCCCCTGCCCTGCCCGGCGAGCGCAGCCCCCGTCGGGCGAGCCGGCTCCGGGGCGGGCTGGCACAGCGGCCGTAGCGCTGAGGGGCGGGGGTGTGTGGGCGGCGCGCAGGGCCCGACGGGCGCTGTAGTCCTGCCCGGGCGGGGACAGCGCTAGCGCGGAGCTGGGAGGGAGCCTGTCCTCCCCCGGCTGCCGGGAAAACGGGGGCGTGCGGCAGCCTGCCCGCCCCAGCTGCCGTGCCCCTGGGAGAGGCCGAGAGGGGGCTTGTGCCGCCCTGCAGGTGCGCTGCCCGCAGGTCGAGGTGAACAGCGCCAGAATTGGCTCCCCCCCGCCACCAGGGCTGCTCCTCGCTCCGGCTCAGGCTGCTCCTGGTCCTCCTACCCCGTGCGGAGCTGCCAGATGTGATGCGCTGGGTCCGGCTCTGAGCCTCGGTCGCGGCTTGCTGCGGCAAAGGGGTGGAAAATGAGCTGTTCTGGACAGGCATTCCTGTCAAGGCAAGCAACAGGAACGACAGGAGAGGCAGGACACTGGGTGAGAGGGCTCGCTACGCTGTGTATCCCAAAGGAGTTAAACAGCGCTGCACATTTTCAGTCCCTGTTGTGGATGTACCGTTCCCAATGTCGTGAGCTGTGGAACAGATGTTATTAATCATCAGGATAAGCAGATAACCCCAAATAACCCTTCACCAATCAGCTCATCTGCAAGTGACCGAAAGGAACTCAGTCCTCATCAGCTTTTGGGTCTGTGAGGATGCAGCCTGCTTTTAAATAAAGCCAAGAACCGCACAACTGGCAACCTTACACATGCTACTAGAGTCGTAACCCTCATCCTCTTACTTCCTTCCCTGCGTGCTGCCAGGTGGTTGTTCATTCCCTCTGAGTAGATTTCCCCTTCACACCCTTTCACCCCAATGATGAAGTGTGCTGTGTCATCCTCCTTCACACCTTTGCATTGCCACTGCCCTCTGTGAATTTCCACCGCTCAGACTAAGCACAGACCTCGACTTGCTGCTAAATATATCCTTAAAGCTTGTTGTACATTTTAACATTGATTATTTATTTTGAAATCCTGAATTTCTTGCGGAAGGTACCTAGCAAGAGCCATAAAACTCTCAGTGCTCTCTTAGAGTTTGATTATCTTGTGGGAGTCATTGGAAAGCTTTCTCCTGATTTCACTGTTCTCTGGACTGGAGCTTAATATCAGCAATATAAAATTCGAAAATGGAAATTCAAATACCAATCTTGCAGAGATATATGCATTACTTTGCTTTCGTGGGAGTGTTTGTTGAAAGAAAATAAAAGAGTAAACTTTATTGGAGTGCACTTAGGTACAAAGGTTACGATTTTTTGGCTTCAGTGCTCCTGTCTTCACTTGAGCATAACTTTTACTATGGGAACCACAAACTGGTGACCGACAAGTGTTTATTGTTTAATTGCTGCTGAGTGACCTGAGAAAGCAGCAAAGGGGACAAACGTTTTTATGTTGGTTTGTAAGGCAACGCCAAGAAAGTTGTTACAATTCTGTGATAGGTGAGTAATTACAGGAATTTGCTGGAAAATTCCCATTACCTTACTCAGTGAATTTCCTTCACGCTGCAGGATTATTTCTGACAACAAATTTTCCTGTATTTCTCAACGTTTTCTTTAAAGATGGAGGTGCTTACTCCCTACTTACTTCTCTGTTTACTCAGTACTAGAAAATATTTGGTTTAATATTCTGTTTTGGCCATACTCTCATTTTATGAAACAAATAAAATCAGGGCAACTCACTGCAGCTGGTTGCACATGATTCACTCACAGCACTAATACATAGCTTTAAACTATAATATTAATAACTTTTGCTTGTTAATATATTTCATAAATACTGCAAAGCAGGAAGAAAGATAGCAAGACTGATTCTGAAGGGTGCTGGACATCTTTATCTCTCACTAAACAGGAGTATGCTCCTACATCTCAGAGACAGCCTTGACACATAACCAATAACCCAGAGAAAGCATGTGGCAATGGCATTATATGGAAAAAGCATGAGCTGCAAATAAGAAAATCAAGAATTCTAATAGGTCTGTAAAAATTGTAACTAATTGTATTTTTAAAGATTGTTTCCTCTTCCTATAGGAATCCTCTATTTTGTTAGCTCCAAAAGCCACAGATACAGTCTTCTTTCCCATGTGGAAAACAGACAACTTTCATTTCAGTTCATTTGAAAGTGTTTATAAGCTGCATAAATTCTCAAAAGCTATGGGGGGAAATGACAGACAAGACACTGCACATTTTTCTTTTTCATTGTTTTTGAGTCTCCCTTTTGTTCCTGCAGCCCTTGGGTTGGTAAATTCCTACAGTCTGAACTTCAAAACAGTCTTTAGTAGTTAAATTAATGGCCAGAGTTGATAGACTCAAATTGAGCTAAAAGTACCAGAGCTCATGAAGATCTTCCCTCTATCACACTTGGCACAGCTTTAGCCAAAGCTTCAGCATCTTTATTGCTCACATATTTAGAGAAACCATCAGAGTAGGGAGCTCACTGCCCACATTCAACTTAATAATGAATGCAACAGCTTAATTAAAGCATCCTTTCAAACACTCTTTGGAACTGATTTTGAAAAAATCTCAGCCTGTATTTCAATGAATTTTCCTGTAATTCTCACATTTTAAAGTATATTTATAATATTTTGGACAAATTGTACCTAGGACTTTTTACTATCTTTGATGCAATATGGAAATTGAAAATCCAGAGAGCTTTCTCATGTCTCTCTTTTGCCAGTCTTCCCATACACATAATGAAGCTAGTTCATTGTGGAAGTAATCCAGAAAATTAGGAAAAATAATCATTGCACTGAGAAACTGAAGATTTAAAGCTTGTAGAGCAGCATCTTACTTCATGTGCCTTCTAAGCAGAGAAGTGTTCCTCTGTGAAGTGTAAAACTTATTGGACATCACCCTGTGATATTTTGCTTTTTCAAGTGTTATATAGGTTAAGACTGGACATCACCCTTTGTCCTGTGGCTGCTGCTGGTAAATGTCCTGAGGCCACATCTTTCCATTTCTATTGTACAGTTCTGGACACTCGAAGACAAAATGGCACAAACTTTTAGTTAAGTAGGAGAAATGTAATAAATTAGAAACATTGCTAAAATGATTTATGAGCAGTTTCCCTTGTTTACAGGAGGTACGGAAAGACTGGAGTAGACAATGTGAATTTATGGGGGGCAGGGGTAGGTCCTAAAGATTTTGTGGTAAGAATGATTCATTGTTATGCCAGATCTTCATGGAAGATTAAACAGAACTTTACTGCTGCTAAGGTAACAAAGTACACACAAACCCAAGGTTCATGAGTATGTGGAAACAGAAGTATAAAAGTACAACTTTGAACAAAGAACATTCTAGTTATGATAAAAGATGATTGTATAGTAAGATGCAACAGGCATAGGATGAAAATATGGGAGAAACAGAATATTATGTTCAGGACTGAAAGAAATTGTTAAGGTGGCTTTATTTCCACCTGAAACAAGAAGTTTGTCTGAGGCATTTTAAAGGTTTTCTGGTCTGTGGTTTGTTGGTACCAATCAATTATTTCTCTGGGTTCTGTGAAACATTTCTAAGAAACAGTGAAGTGTCATAGACTCTGCAACAGTCCACATACTTTAAATTTCTAAAGAGGTCTTTATCACTTTTTAAAAACTCCAAGCATCAAAACACGTTGAAAATTATAGATTGAGAATGCCATTAAAAGCTCTGGCAGTTGAGATCAATCTTTTCTGGTAGAAATGTGACTGCCATGGTAGGGAGCAGAAAATAAAGAGCGGAGAAGACACAGTGCTCCAGCTCCAATAGGGCTACACAGTGTCATTAGCAGCTCTTGCACTTCAGAACACCAGAGAAAGATAACTTAAAGGCTCCAAACCATACAAAATGGCCAAGATAATGTAATGTAAGAACAGGACTATTTCACTTGTTGAGTAATGGCACTCAGTGTGGTGGCTGATAGAAGACACAGCTTGAAAGCACATGAGATAATGCTGCTTGGAGCCCAACTCTCTGCATACATCCTACAAGCCACTGAATTTTTAAGGTATCATTTTATTCACAGAAGGATCCTCCAGGGCACATTTTCTCTGTTGTGCTTAAAAGCCTGCAGCTGTGAGCTGTGCATACTCTTAGGAAACCTCCTCTGCATGCACAACAGGTCAAGCAGCTCCTAATCAAGATCACTCTATCCTTTGAAAAAAATATTTGGATGTTTTATTAATCATTGACGTTTCTCAATAACAGACTCAGATTCATCCAAGACTCTGTTCTTTCCAGAACCTCCAGTGTGGCCAGAGGCTTACGTTCAGAGCATTTTTCTGTTTTCCCCACAGTCAGGTTTTAGAGATAACATCCCAAGATAGAACTCTTTCTCTTTTGACTTTAATTACTCTGAAGTTACAACAACTCCCATGTGTTAAGCAGGCTTTTGGGAAGAGACAGAGTTGGAACAATTTTGAGAAAGCTTTTGATTCTTGCATTTACAAATTTGTGGCATGTTGAGTAGAGCAGAGAGGTACAGCTATTCTTCATTTCAGAATTATTTCTGTACCATCTCTTTAAAACTGACAGAAGAAAATAAACACAAGTGAAAAAAAAATTTTAAAAATTCCAGAGATCTTAAGTGAAACTTCCTTCATGCCATTTAAATCTAAATGTATTTAGATAAATTCAGAGCTGTATTAGTCCATTCTTCTGAGCAGCTGCTCTTTAGTTAAAACATGACTAGTTTTAGTGTCTGTGGCTGCTTTGATTTCCTCCATGAATTCCTAACACTAAGGGTCTTTGAAAAGAAAAACATTTTCCTGTGAAATTCCACACCTGATGTAGGACAGTCACCTGACTTGCTCATTCAACTGAACCTGGAGATTAAAACATTTTTCATGTTCTGTATAAATCAGCCATCATTCCTTAAACTTCCAGCTACATATATGGTATAAGAAGTTCTAGAGTTCATTTTCTGCTTGTGTCTTTAACAATCCACTGTTTCTAAAGGTGCTGGCTCTGACTGAGGAGCAGGAATTCAGGCAGGTCTCAGTCAGTGTCAAGCCTTCTACGCTGTTTACATTTTCAGCACAAGATACTGCAAGCAAATCAGGCCCAACATCAGTCCAGTAGGTTTGCATCCGTATTTCTGCTGATTTGAACAACCTTTAGTAATCTACATTACTGCAGAGGGATGAGGGATGAAAGCCCCCACAAATCTCATTTCCCATCTGCACTTCCAATGAAACCTCAATTAGCAAGCACTCAAGATGTGAAGTGCACTCAAAGAGCAGCCATGGAGCCTGACATTCCTGCCAGCCCTTTCCAGAAGGAGCCTTCTGCCAAGCCCTTGGAAAAACAATCTACCACCACATTCATTTTGGCTTTTTCTCAGCTGTTTTTCCATATCTGTTCAGTTCCACTCTGACAAGGCACTTTAGAAGACTAATTTCTTGCAGGATGCAGAAGTGGGTTAGCAATAATATTTACATATGCACGGACAAAAAAAGAGTAATCTTGCAGAGAATAAGGAGTAGTTGAGTACATGGATTTTGGCAACTTTCCTGAAGTGTATGCACGAAATGAACTAAGAATAGTTATTATTTTTATAGTATTTAGAAGTTTTTTAGACGTTTTACTTAACAGAGATGTGGGGAAACATCTCAAACGTGGAAAGCTGATGTAAGGATAAGGATTATGTGTGCTCTGCATTTCAAGCATAGTTTCAAGCCCACAAATGGAGGCCACTCTCCCACTGAGAGCACACAAGACTATACTCGGTCACAAGTTTGAGATGATCTTTAGGAACCATCAGAACAAAATCTTTGGCCCACCTTTAATCCTCATCTCTGAGGCCAAAGGTGTCCCTACATGCAGCATGGATGGCCCAGTAGCAGTCTGCTGGCCCCTACCCTGTCTCAGGTGTAGCCCACCTCTCTACAGAAGATGACACAGAGCTGACAGAGCCCTTCCCCACAGACAGGAGGCACAAACAGCATGAATTTAACTCCATAGAGGCAGTGCAGACAACTGCAGCCAACCTGCTGGCATTCTTCTGGACCAGAGGAGTGATGCCCTGACATTGGGCATTGTTGACTTCTTGGACAGGGGCCAAGGAGAATGAGAGTGGGGAAATCACATGGGTTCTGTTTCCCAATCTGGAGAGGGGAATAGCAAGTAGGATCTGAAGCTGGTAGAGGGAGAAGGCAGAAAAGGAAAGAGTGGCAGCAGTAATTAGGCCTGTGCTGCAGACAGACTGTATTGACCTAAATGGGAAGTGATTGCAATGTCATGGGCTGTTTGAACCAAGATGACCCTTTACTGCCTGGACAGAAACTGAAGAGATGTGGATTCAGAGCAGGAGCACACAGAATGGAAACAAGGTGCCTGGCCTGGCACCATCAGGTTAGCATAGATACAACCTGTGCAACCAATACACTGAACGAGGGAATGTGTGGGAGGCAATGTAAGCCAAACAAAAAGTCAGCCAAATAAATGAGAAACCATGGAGTGTGTCAGGTGATGGGTAGAGAAATCATTCGTGTCCTTCTATGCATCACCTTACAAGTCTCAACCCAAACTGTTTCGAACTAAACATGGACCTGCCTGTCAAAGTAGATATACATTTTGTATTCTTTGGTAGTGTAACCCTGCAAAATTTGCTAATATTTGTTTATTCCTTTTAGAATTGTAGAATAAAAATTGTTACGCTTCGCATTTCCATTTCCTGTGTTCTGCACAATATTTTCCCTGATCAGATCTTTGGTGCAGCTGCTACTCAAAGCTTCCTGAGATTTTCTCCTGCTATAAAGGTACTGGGGAAGTAGCAGTTAGAAGGTGTTATTTTCCATAGAGGGCTAATTAACCTGCAATTCTTGTTCAGTTGTAAAATGTGAAGTGGTGAAAATGCTAAGAGGAATTTTCAGCACTTCCCAAAAGTCAGCTACAAAACTCAGTACTGTTCCCCTGATCTTACCATTTGATCTTACCATCTCTTCTTTGCAGAAAAGGAATTGCATTCTTTGCATCTGAGTTTTTCCACTGGGAGAACTGCTGGTTGACACAGTAAGTATGTATGATTTTTGTCAGTGAAGGCTTGGCTTAGGCCAAGCAGACTAGTCAGAGCATGAATTGGATGGTAAGAACAAAAAGCTAATACAGCCCCCTTTGTTTGGGTTTTTTTAATTAACTAGGAAAGAATGATGAAAGATTCACAACTGGTCTTCATAAAAAATCTGCGAAACAAGCCTGGCTTGATCAAAATGAGAAGCTATGTGAGATTAGCAAAATTATTCTTGCTGCAAGAAATATTATTTTTTCGATTCATCAAAACTATCTTCTCAAGATATATACTTTCTATTTCACTAAGCAGCAGACATCATGCAGCCAGCAGGGTCAAGTCTGCTGCTCTGCTAATGGCAGGGGTAAGCATGTCAAAACTGCCATTGATTTTTCTAAATGCAGCTAGACTGAACTAAAATTACTTTCAGAATAGCAGATATAAAATAACTAATGAAGGTATGGCCAAGCAACTATGCTCCTAAACCTATTTTGACAGCATACCTGCCTCAGTCATAACCTATTTTAGTCATGCCCATAACAGGCTGCTCTTAGATAACTCCTGAAAAAGAAGCTACAGTATTTTTAAAAACTTTCTTGTCTATATTTCCTTATTTGTATACAGGAAGTTGTCTTTTGACCACAATTTGTCCACAAATGGACAATGCAAGACCCTAAGTGGGTGAATATTTGTGATGTCTACTTTCAACATGTAAGCTCTCTCCACCCCTCGAAACAGTCCTATTTAAAACAACAGGAGATAAATTTGATTCAATACTAACCTTTTAATGACGATAACTAAAGTTTAGGAAAGTCTGAGGAATATTAAACTCAACACAGTAGTGTCATAATTGCATGTAATATGTTTCAATGGAATCTAGATAATAGGACATACAACAGACCCATTCTCAGAGTTTTTAGACAACATAACAAGCTGCACTGGAGGCCAGTGTGAGGGGTTCCTCCTCACATCATCAGTGGTTCAAAGACTAGCAAGGCTTCAGCAGAGACCTCATGGGAGACTTGACAGAAGGGAAAAATATTGTTTCATATACCCACAGAGCCAGTTCAAATATTTCATTTCAAATCCCAATTAATCACTAAAGCCTGCAGCTGTAGTCCTTATTCCCCTTGAGCAGACTTCACTCAGACAAGTAGCATTAAGTGGAATAAATGGGACTATCTGTGTGAAAGACAGATACTCCACAAGATAGGTGGCAGATTCAGGCTGGGAGACAACTGTGAATCATCATGAAAGCAAGAGAAGAATTCTTTTTAGAATATAAATGGCATGGGCCCTACAAAATTTCTATTGCATGACCTGTGCAATAGAAATCTGGCTTGGTTCTGATTTTAGCAGCCAACCTAACTGCTGCAGGCAGAAAATCAGAGAATCATATGCATCTTTCATATCTTCTTGAAACCAACTTCTGAGAGACAGTCTCTCTTGCAATATTTATTTTAGGATCTTTCCATTTTGTCACTTTCTGCAATGTAGCCATTAAGCATGACAAGTAGTAAATAAATGTTAAACATTGCCTCCATACCTACAGACATCTCATCTTACTTAGATTCATCTTTATCTGTAATATCTTACACTGTCTCCATGTTGCTGCCACTTCCAAGGCTGGGCTGCATCGCTTCTTAGTCTGGAATTGCATCTGGTTCAACACAGATGTTGAACCAATGAGAATGATTTTTATGGGACTAGGATATAATGAAGAGCATGGCTGAAGATACAGTTTCTCTCACAAGCTGGAATTCATGTATTAAGAATAAACCCTTTTACTACTCAGAGAAAATTTCTCATGAGACTGATCAAAAACAGTGCTGTGAGCTTCCCCAGGAACTAAGGGCTATTTATATTTCTTGGTACAAGTTACACTAACAAATAAAACCAAGTAAATTGGGTTGTAATATTTCTCCTATGTCTGGAACTTGCTGAATTCCAACAGAGATAGGAACTTTGGTCAGTGAAGCAAATATTTTTTTTGTCTGTCATATGGAAATTCATGTCTTGCTTTAATATGGGAAATGAAAGACTGTTTCTAAATAGGTTTAGTGCCATAGACCTGGTTGTTTCACAGAAGCATCTCTCTTATCTACAGAGTATTAGTATGGACTTAGTAAATTCAAGTTACCTCTGCCTACATAATATATTTTATGATATTTATATTCTTCAGGAATTCAGGAGACCAGAGGAGGAAAAAACAACAACAAATAAAGCAACCCTGAATACATTCTTAATCTCAGCTCCCCACTCTCTGTTTCCTTCTGTGACCTTGGAGTTTTTTGTGGTATTGATTTGTAGCATTTCCTAAAATATTAGCTCTTTTCTAAAGGTTTTGCTGTCCTTTTGAAACAGAAAAAAAGTTTGTGTTAGTAACAATGAATGATTCATAGCTCCTGCAGATCATTCAGGGACACCATTCATAATTAATGATTAAAATGCAGTAATAAAACATGAAATGTTTGAAAGCCAACAGTGATGTCTCAAAAGGTAGCTCTTTGACAGAAATTGCTGACAGCATCAGAAAATCTCCCTCTATAAATATATTCAAACATAATAATTTTGCTCTTCTTTTTTTCTCCTTTTGCCTTCTCTTCCTTGCAGGCATCTTTTGTATATGCAGTTTCAGGTCACTATTCTAGCAAGATGGTAGTTTGTCCATAATTAAATTTAGTATTTTTCTCTCTTCATTTAAATTTTTACTCATTTTTAGCCTGCAGTGATTATTTGCATGGAAAGAAATTGTCTTCAAAGTCTATATTTAGCCTGATATATCGGATTAGAAATGTAAGCCAATCATCCAATGAGGTTAATTTTAAATCCTGTGGAAATTGTACCACTCTCTTCAGTTTTCTCAGCACTGGCACCCATCTTGTGTGAGGTCATATGACCTTTAACTCCAATGTCAAATGTAATTTCCCACCAAAAGGAGTACATTCAATACCCTTAAGACAGTAGTTTTAGAATTTATAAGGAGGAGAAGAAACCTGAGCAGCAGGCTTTCTTTTTAAGCTGATGAACTGAGGGCTGTGATTGTGTTTTAAAATATGCGAAGAATGAACAGAAATATCAAGATAAAAAAGCAGAAACTTCTACTCATTCTACTTTTTCTACCACAAGCAGTATCCACCAATTCTTAGTTCAGGGTCACCCACCAATATTTGTAGACGTACATTTTAGCCAGTGCTGTATTTATCATATTTAGTCAACATTAATATCAGTTAATATTATTTTTAAGTTCTATATCTGCCTTAACTGCTGCTTTCCAGCTCAGTTTGTCTCCATTCTGTCCCTCAAAAAAACTCAAACATTTTGGATGTTTTGGGTTTTTTTAATAATACTGCAGTTTTCTTGGCAGTGATTGTCTAGGGATGACTATCACATTCATCATATCCATCAAATCTATTTATATCCATTGGTTAAAATCCAGCTTGTGATCACTGAGCTGCAGATGGAGCTCCCTGAACAGCCAAGGAGTCCATGCATCCGTGCCAGGAACACTTGGAGTCACTGTGGAGAAGGGGCTGAGAGGATCTGGCATTACAGTCTTTATCTCATCAGCCTCAGAGAGGTGGCAAAAAAAGGCAAAGACTGCTACATCACCTATGTATTAATGTCAGGACTTTCAGCAGGCTTCAGGGTTTTTTTCAACGTGGCATGAATCTTACAAGTAATTAAAGACAATATAGAGAGCAGATGTGATGTGAAACTTCCAATAACTATTAACAAAGTATTAAGTATATATACTTTTAAAGTATGGAAAATGCAGGCTAAGAGTTCTTTTTCAAACATATTTTTCCAGCAGAACTTGTTAAATGAGATCGAGGCAGTTCTAACCTATAAATTTCTGGATGATCAGCGACATGGATATTTTTGTTTTCTAGGGCATGGGCTTGCTTGAATATTTCATTCCTCAAAGTGCATGAACAGGAACTGCAGAAAGGGTTTTAGAAAAGAAGGAAGACAGTCAGAATATTCTTCAAGGCCATGAGCCATGGAGGATGGTCCCATCCCTGTGCAGAGCTGCACTGGTTTCAAAAGGGCTCCACTCCAGGTGGACATCAGGGTGTGTCCTCATGGAGCGCTGCAGAATTAGGCTAAACCAAACATATTTAATATGATCTCAGAGAGCTAAGCTGCTTATCACTGTGTGACAGATAATACATTATACAGCTGAGTGGCTAATAGATTAAACAGAGAAAGGCTGATGGCAGGGCATTTTCACTTCCTTTGGCTTACATTCTCCCCCTAGGAACAACAGTGCAAACTTGGAAGGTGCAGGAAAGATTCTTGGCTTCCTCAGTTTCTCCAGAAAACCTGCTTTAAAATATGTGTAAAATATGTGTAAAGTAAATACTGTGGAAAACTGAGCAATCTTTAAGTCTCCAGTCATCATGTTTTAGAAATCTTGATATGAATGGATCTTACAAGGAATAAGGAACGAGTAATTAGCTAAATGTATTATTACAAATGTTAAGAACTCTTCAGTTCTGAAATTTCAGTTTTAAAAAGAGATTTCAATCTACAAAAGTACAAAGGAAATACCTCTGCTAATGAAAAGATATCTGTATTTAGTTGTACTGGTGTGTACAAGCCACTGATGATCCCTGTCCAGAACACAGCCTGAGAAGGATTTCACATTTGTAACTATTGTCATGAATCAGATGAACAGAATGAATAAGCTAACAGCGCTTGCATGAAAATAAAGAGGTGCTTTTATTTTCTGAGTTTATATTTTAGGAAACTGTGTTTATTAACTCAAACTATTTCAGAATTGTAACTCTGTCTCCTTCCCCATGTAAATGTGACCACAGCCAGTGCCATGGCATTCATGGTTCAGCTAGCACTCTCCACAATGATCCTTGTGCATGCTTTGGAGGCAGCACAGGCCAGGGCACACTCCTGGCTTGGAAACAGCAATACAATTTCAGAATCACTGCATTACAGACTAACATAGTTTGAAGGGACTTCTGGAGGCCATCAGTCAGACAAGCAGCCCAAAGTAGGAGTAACTACGTTGGGTTGCCTGGGGCTGCATCCAGTTAAGGTCTTAATATCTCCAGAGCTGACGACGCCAAAACTTTTCTGGGCATCCTCCAGTGTTTGACCACTCTCGTGGTGAACAATTTTTTCCTACCATCTGGACAGAATTCCCCATGTTGCAATGTGTATTAAGCTGCCTCTCATCCTTTCATCCTTCTGCTGGGAACCCCGGGAAGTGTGTGGATAAATCTTCCCCACACCCTCCCATCAGGTAACAGCACACAGTACTAAATTCTCTCTGAAGCATCTCTTCTGCAGGCTGAGCAAACCCAGCAGCCTCAGCCTCCCCTTGAATATCCTGTGTTCCAGCTTCTCAATGGCTTGCTGCTTCTTTACAGGATTCAATCCAGGTTTTAAATGCACTGGAGATCCCAAGGCACATTGTTAAGTCATGTTCACCACTAGGATCCCAGGGCTTTTTCTGGAGAACTGCATCCTGGCCCGTACTTGCCGCATGGGTTACTCTGTCCCCAAGGGTGGCAGTGGGGACGGCAGAGTCCCACTGGCTGAAACCAGCGCTGCAGCTCCTGCAGAGCCAGCAGGGCCGGGCTGGGGCTGTCACCAGGCTTTTCCACAGCCACGGTGCTGCCTGTGCAGGAGCCGGGGTTCCCTGTGCAGGGCAGTGCCTTGGCACAAGACACGCAGCTGCCGATGGCAAGGGCTGGCCCGGCTGCACGCCCTCCACAGCACTTTGGAGAGCTCCCCCGGCCCCCGGAGGCATTCCTGTCTGCACAGGCACGGAACGATCCCCCAGCCCAAGAGCCAAACCTCAGGAGTGGGAATATTTCCACAAAGCACCGACAACCTCCATCCCTTGGCCAGCTCAATAACAAAAGCGTTAAACAACACTGGCTGCACCTTCCATCCTTAAGGGATGCCTCTAGTTACCAGCAAGCCCTTGTGAAAAAAGGCAATTGGATGAAAGGAAGAAGGACGAATTTAAAGGCGGGACGACGCTTTTTCCAACCCCCTCATCGCCTTTCAGGGCTGGTTTTATTCTCTGCCTCTGCCGGTGCTGAAGCCCCATCTAGAGCATCGCCGCGCTATTGCGCTCGCCGCCCCGCCGGGACCGGGGAGCCACAAAAACCTCCCGTCACTTCGGAGGATGTGGAGAAGGGTTAAGAAACCGAGGATAAAATGGCCTGCTCGGCAATCCTGTGCTTCTGCTGTCAGGGCCCTTGGCAATGGCACCGCGGTAATTTGAATTTCAGACCTTGTATAGAGGAAGTTGATGTTGAACCAGCGTTTTCAGGCAAAATAATATAATCACTTGGGTAACTACAGGCAGCTTTAGCTAGCACGTGTCATCAAGCAAACGAACAGAAATGCTGATAAGGGATACTAATGAAGGAATTAACGGATTACGGGTTTATTAACGTCAGTCGACACAATTTCCCAGGAACCCAGACTGTCAAACAAATTTGATACTGTTTTAATGAGATTAAGCATTAGACTGATAATGAAGATTGTGGCTGAAATAGTGTGTTTGCCAAATATTTGACATAATCTTGCATTAAAAAACAACTATACACAAAATCAATGTAGCATATTACATGTTAATTTTAAAAATTGGTTAGCATCTAGGTCATAAAAATACACAATAGCTGAATTGTTTTCATTTCAAGGGATTGCATATTTTTCAAACTTATGGAAGAATCTTTTGGGTACAATTTTTTTAATACATTTATCAATGACCTTGATGAGAACTGCATCACTGTAGATAAAATTTGCAATATGACACAGAAATTGCTGCTAATGGGAAAAAACAATAAAGGTAACAATTCCATTATACAGACTGATTGATCAAGTGTTGAGATAAAAAAATTGTCCAGTTTTGTTAATTCAGATGTGATCACAAGTGCAAGCTCATGCACCTAAAAACCAAAACTAGAACCAAATATCTAGATCTGGGACTGAGTCCTAAAATGCAATAGGACATGCCAAAAGAAGTTCATAAGGAATAAAAGGGTTAATCAACAGCAGCTGACTGTTGATGCCACACTAAAAGTCCTAATCAAAACATACATATATGAGATATGCAAATATGAGCATTTAAATGACACAGTATCTTAGTGGGAACAGTCATCAGCTCCAGCATTCCTTGTCCATAACAGGTATTCCAGTACTGCAAAACCACAGAATGTCTGAGATCCCAGGGACCTCTTAATATTGTCTGAGCCAATACCCACCTGCTCAAGCAGGGTCAGCTAGGGTAATTTGTTCAGGACCATGTCCAATCACATTTTGGAGAATCTCCAAGGATGGATAATCCTTAACCTTCCTGGGCAAACTCCTTGCCTTTGATCATCTGCACACTAATAAGTCTTTTCTTATGTTTAAATGGAATTTCCTGTATTTCAAAGTGTGTCCATTGCTTCTTGTCCTGCCACTGGGCATCGCTGAGAAGGACCTGATCCTTTGCCCTTACTCCCCGCATCAGGTATTTACTCACAATTATTTCACCAAGGACAGGTAGTCAGTGACAACCAGGTCTTACAGGTTGTACTTTCAGAGTATTGCAGACACAACCCACCAGCTCTGGCAAACGTTGGTAAGGCAATTTATCATTATAAAATTCCCAGTTCCTTGGAAGGGCAGCTACAGTCATGAGTGAAGATGAGTTTGACTCAAAAAACAGATTTACCCCAGAATACCTGAGATACAGCCACTCACGTCCTTCTGTAGGCTCTCATAAGAGCAGGTAGCTAGGGCCTTAAAACTCAAACATAAAATAACTTAAAACTTCCACATCTCTCCCATTCAATTCATCTGGGCTGAAGCATTTCTTTTCACTACTAAAAAATTATCATTTTCTTGCTTGGAACTAGTTCCAGCTTCTCACCACTAAGGTTTTACACCTTTTTACCTCTGCACTAAAAGTCCTCTACCAAGAGGAACAATAGAGCTCACAATCAAACAGTCTCTCAACCTTTATTGGTATTGAATCTTCTCTTGGGTGTCTCTCCCTGTAACACTGAGTGTTATGGACACCTGGTAATTCCTGAAATGTGTTTGTGAAGCCTTTTTAGTTTTTCAACGCTTTTCTCCAGGTGGGGACTCCACAACTGCCTACCTTATTCCAGCTGACAGGTTTCACTTGAGGCATAGAGAGATATGATGCCACTTTTCTCTCCAAACTGTTATCCCCTGGCAGTATCCAGGGAATGAACTGGACTAAATCTCCAATGATCAATACTTCTTATTGGTTTTTTATTACTTTAACCATATGGTGACCAGAAAATGATAGGGCAAGTGAGAATAAAGCCTATTTCACTCACTTTATTTGGATGGACATATCTCTTTTTTCATTGATGATATGAGCTGTCAGAGGACTAGGCCCTCAAACTCAGCATTAGCTTTTGTAAACATCCCTAGTGCAGTTCTTCAATCTGTCTGAGCAGACCCAGGATTCTTCTTCAACGATATGAAACATCCCTCCCCTTCAATCTGGGTTAGTTCAGTCACTGTCCTTGCTTTTCTGACAACTACAGTGACTGATCCCATTAGTTACAAGAAGAGGATTGACAGTTTTGGTTATAAAACAGAAGGGGAAAAAACATCCAGAAAGAAGTCTTCATCAATCTAAGCACCCTTGAAGCACAGTATGGAACAGTATGGAGACACAACATGGACAGTATCATTCATATTCTAGCATTTGGGAAGGGGGAGCCGGGGGGAGTTAAACTACTTCAAATCCTGAGAAGACAAAAAGGATGTTCACAGAATCATAGAATACTCTAACATTGGAAGGGACCTACAAGGATGACTGAAGTCAGTGTTATTTAATACTAATAAGGAGTTGATGAATGCATTGCAAGAGTTTATGCACTACAAGCTCTAAAGACACAAATGCACTCTACATAGGATTTTAACAAATCAAGGATATGAAGTCAAAAATGCTGTCACCAATCTGCTGTCCTACTCAGTGGTGCCCAAAGTGCCCAAGGCACATGTTTGGCTCACAGGTATCTATGCTTTCACAGCAATGGGCAGCTCTGGATATATATCATGGATAATTTCAGTCTGTCTACACAAACAAGTTTGTCTTGGGGCACATCCAAAAATCCAAGGACCCAAGTTTCAACTCTCTCCTATGAATGGGTTCAAATCCCTACCTCCTACTTGCCCACAATCTGTGATACACAAGACTGTGGGCTGAGATGCTGGCAATTCTTCCTCATGGGAAGCATTCCTTTTTGTATTAAAAAAAAAAAAAAAAAACAAACAAAATTTGATTACATGTTAGGTGTCTAGAAGTGGTGACAGTTGTTCAGATCTCTTTCTGGTCTGGGTTAAACACTACTAATCAAGATGTGTCTATGTTCTGAGTAAAGTTGTTTTTTTTTTAAAAGGGGACAATTTTTTTCTGTGTAACTGAAGCAATAAAACTGTTTTTCAAAGCAGTTCAAATTGAACACTGAACCAAATTTATTTTGCTATAATATCCATTCATTTTGCTGGTATCAAAGATGCATTTGACCTCATTCCTCTACAACATAATGTATATGACAAAACTGTACAGAGACAGAAGAAAATTCATTTTCTATCCGAGCAATAAAAATTAATTTAAAAGCCAAAAGAGATGGATATTCAGAAGCAACATACATTGCTTATGATTAAAGAATTTATTGAAATTATTTAGTCACTGCCNTTTTTTTTTTTTTTTTTTTGGTCAAAGACTAATACGCGTATTGTGAATATTGTGAATATGAAATTTCAGATTATTAAAAAAGCAGCAGAAACAAGTCCTCAGATGTCATGTTTGTCCTTCAAAAAGTGGTTTTCTGGAAAAATATTACTAAAACATTCCAAGAACAAATGCAGCATTTCAGATAAAACTGCCAGATGCTGAATAATATGTGGGAAATTTTCCTCCCAGTAGCACTTATTTCTGGAGAAAGATGTCCTTAACTGAAATGTCTCTTCCAAATATTTTTTTTTTCTAATCAAACATTCAATACTTGTTTGTTCAGCATCTTCACCATCTTCCAAAGCTTTACTTGGCTTTTTGGTAATTTAAATTGCTTATAAAACACTTGTTGCTAGACCATTATTAATAATTACCTTATTTAATTTGTGTCCCTGCTAAAACACACCTATATTCACAACATGAGAAGCTCATATTATAGTAGTGGAGCACCTTATTTTATTATGTGCAAGTGTCAACATAGTCATCACATTGTAAACTGTATTCCTGTGATTCACCAGCAATCACTTTTTGTTATTCATTTAGTACTTCTCCACAAGACAGCTGTGAGCTCAAAATCCAAACAGGTATACCAACACAAAGAATTCTGATAAATTTGTAAAACCCCTGAAATCAACTAGTGCTGTGAAGTATCCATAAATGTTTCTTTCAATGCACTATATCTGCCCTTTAATATTTCAATATTTCACAGCTTTGGAAGTTTGTATTGTTAAAAACAAATCCCCATGAACAATGCCCAACGTGCTTCTTTTATACATCCTCAAGTTCAGCTGAGTTCACAGAAGCCCTTTCTCCAGAGCCTGTCAGAGACACAAAAAGGGTGTCAGGAGTGCTGAAGCAGCTCCAAAACCACCACGGTCAGAGGATGCTCAGAAAATCCTCTTGAGGGAGTTGAAAGCAGACACAGTATAAGAAGTGACACCAAAAGACATTCTTTCAAAGAGTTATAACACTAAGTTGTCAAAGGTGAGCTGTTGCTTCTCAGCCGATGACTCAGGAGCACTCGTGAAAAGAAACAGTGCAGAGGGTTTGGGTCACTTCAGAGCTCAGAACATGGGAGGCAAGCTCTGAAAGTGATCTTGGGCTTTTGATTTCTCAAGGTAAGTGAGCATGCAGTAAGAAAAACAGCTGGCCTCCAACAAAACCACGGCTTATTTTGACACATGCATTAAGAAGTACAAGGAGACCATGAATATTTATAATGTCAAAACAGACTGACATTTATTTGCATTACAATTAAATATTTTGATTATATGATTGCAGCTAGCTGAGAGCAAAGGGAAGTATGCGCTCATACACAATGTATGCTGTATTCAGGACAATATTCCAATTATATATTAAGGAAAAAACCTTCAGCTGGACCCTACCTATGTCCATATTCATGCTTTAATACAAAGATCTTAGCCACTTCATAGGCCACCTTTATAGCAGTTGACAGAGGAAATAAATTATGGTGGAC
This sequence comes from Turdus rufiventris, assembly GCA_013186435.1. Lineage (NCBI taxonomy): Eukaryota > Metazoa > Chordata > Aves > Passeriformes > Turdidae > Turdus > Turdus rufiventris. The sequence continues at coordinate 11,850,101 of PYHW01010334.1, forward strand.
TTACTGATCTTAAATGTTTTTGTATGTGTAAGGTACTACCTTCGGTGTATATGTTGGGAGATGTATACAAAGGTTTATGCATGTACAAGGCAGTGCCATATGTACTGTTCTGAGGGAAAACATCAGAAAATGGGAAGGCTGAAGGAGCCAAAAGGGCTCTTCTTTGGTACTTCATACTTTGTCTGATAGTTTTAACCAGCCTTTGATCTTGTGCAGAAACGGAATGTCCGAGTCTGAATCTCATGGTGAATTTTCACATCATGTACTCTGGTTAAAGCAAGCAGCACATCACTTAGGCTCCCTCATTTGTATGACCATGCATTCTTTAAGTCCCCACTTCCTATAGAAATTGTGGTATTAAAAGCAATACTGAAAAGATATTCCCTCTTCAAATTTGAACGTCATCTTTGTTCTGTCAATTCAGGGTATCTGTTTTATCCATCACATTAGGTGCAGTTATTGTAACAGTCCCCACTCTGTTTGCCACAGCTATTTCTATGGTGCAATGAAAATCAATAGCATTTTTCCTATGCATCAGGGATTTCCCATCAATATTTACGTACAACAATTAAATGAGCACAGGTTTCACTCATCTGAATAAGCCTGGTGGCTTTATCCCTTCTGGAACCTCTGGAAGTAGCAAACTGTGACCTGATTTAGTTTTTGAAGGTTTCCACCCCACCTTTCTAGAGCATCCCTCCCCTCAGTTAAGCTCCAAGGCTAGGGCTGTTCCTTCTGAGCCTTCTACAGTTCTTGAATAAAACACTCTTAAAACAACCTTCCCAACCAAGCAAGCAGTTAAGACATCAGACTTGCTTTACACAGACTGAAGAAAACTGCAAAACTTTATTTCTTGCTCAGGTGATTCATCTATTTGTCCTGTCCAAGGGAATGTGAAATACAGCACCATCAATTATCTGCTGTGTGTCAACTATTACATTGTTAAGACAATATCTAAAATACATTATTTGTAGTTTTTAGACTAACAAATTTCTATCAATTAATCCCTGTGCCAACATTTCACAATATCTGAATTTATTCCAGCTCAGTAGCTGATTCAAGTCTGTTGGCATTATTCTGGTTGGAGCATTTGATGGAGAAATCTGATGACATTTGCTGTGAACAAGAGGACTGTTTTCATTATGACTCAATACCTGTATTCAATACCTGGATTACACATACACACTGCCTAAACTCAATACCTGTGTTACCCATATTCAATAACTAATGATCAGTTAGTCATTAACCAGACCTCAAATGGTTAGCCATGGCAATTAGTCCATGAAGTATCAACACAAAAAAAAGGTCCCTGCCATGTATTTTAATACTTTCTCATGTTTGTTTGTTTCTTAATTGCTTTTTCTGCTTACAGTTTGCCTGGCTACGGTGGGCATGGAGATGGATTATGAATCCCTTTCATCCTATTTACAGCAGCAACAGCATCTCAGATTCTAGTCTGGCTTGCTGCCAGCTACAAGCAATACATTTCCTCCAGTTGCAAGCAATAAAATTATTCCGTCTTTGTCATTCCCTGGATCTTTTTGAAGGACATCAATGATTCTCTGCCAGTGTTGCTGTGATGAATTATATGCGTTCACTGTTTAGCACAAGGGGTGAGCTACACAAAGCCACAGATGACGAATTTTAAAAAGATCCACATGAGTTTTTATTGTTTATTGAAACCAATTTTGTAATAGCAATGAAAGTACAGCAAAAATATTAAGTGCAATTAGGGAGACAATCAAAATTAGAAAATTCACAGTCTGGCTGTTGGGGTTTTTTGCATGCTTCATGCCTGTTTTCTTGGGTATTAGGATAAAAAAATGAAAAGATCCATTCATTTTGGGAGACTTCATGTCAGGAGCTGCATAGCTACTTCTGTGCTTCTGAAATACCGGTATACATCTCCTCTCCTTTTACAGGAGTTTATGCTGATGTGTTTCTGATTGCATTCTAGCCCACTTACTAAATTACATTTTCCAGTAATTTAATTAAACATATTCAGAGTTCTTGTGCACAATACACATAATTTTTGAGAATCTCTCAAGTCTTTCATAATCATGTGTTGGTTTTTTTTTTCTTTTTCCTCCTAAAATGTGTAGTCAGGGAGGGGGAGATGGCAATATTTTATTTTCAAGTGCATTAAAACTGTATTTTCCTCACATATTTCCTTATTTTTATTGTGAAGTGACAGGTTGTGCCCAAAAATATTCCCTTGGTAAACAAAACCAAAACTTTGTCCTGTTTCCTCCATTTTTATTATTTTCATTTAATAGTCACTGAGCATTCGTTTTGAACATTCAGAATTGTGGAGACACAGTTCTGCCAAGGACAAATATATCTCCCTCTCATGAATGTCCCATTTATGTTTTCCCATACAGGCAGGTTATAATCTTCATCTGAAATGTTCTACTTCATCCTGCTCCACCCAAATTCTTGTGTCGCTTTCATCACTGTGCTATCATAACATACTCCATCAGCAAGTGAAGCAAGCAACATCTCCTTTTTCCTTTTCCCTTCCTCTCTCCGGAAAGAAATTTGCTTAACTACATTTTTAAATAAAGATTAGCATTAGGGGGAAAAAAATAGCAGTAACTTGGAGTAATAAAAGCCAAGGTTTAGAAACCCTCTTGTTTCTTTGTGGAATAAACCACAACAGCCTCGTTACATTAGGCCTACCTTTGAATTCAAGCCTTTTTGCCAGCTTTAGGCAATACTTTCATCCATTTGTCAGTACAATCCACTATTTCTGCTTTCCCCTTTTGCTCCTGTTATAGATAATAAATGAATTAAGCCGAATTAAAATAGTAAAACAATAATTTCTATTTTTGCGACCGAAAATACGGTCCTGGGAAGCCACAAACGAAAAGAACAACCCCAAGCCCAGGATCGGAGTTGGGTGAACACGCCACGATGATCTGGCCTCTATTGCACCAGATCTCCCTGTATTCACAAATGCTGTCTTGGGAAGTCCGATTTTTATACAGTTTTTCTGGCCTGGGGCGAGAGTCCCTTTGTTTCTGCCATGCATTTTCATATTCATGTAGTTTTCTTTCTCCACTGTGGACTGGACAAAACAGTATCGGTGCAGTGATGAATTTTGATGTGTGCAGATTTTGGTTTACTGGAACTGGGTATTGAAATGTAATTTTTCCCGGGGACTTTTACAGGAACCTGTATTGAAATGTAGTTTTTCTCTATCGTGCACTTATCGCTGGGTGTTTCCTGGACTGTCTTCTTAAGGAGCCACTCCTGCTGGAACCAGGTCTATTAGCATGTAATCAGGGCTTTGTTACTGTTGTGGCACTGGAATTCTGTGAAGCAATCCTTCTTTCCTGGCTGTCGCTAGCAAGTTTCTTTATTTCTTTACAGTAATTTCACGACTATAAGGCGCACCCTTTTGACTAAAATTTTCCCTCAAACCTGGAAGTGCGCCTTACAGTCCGGTGCGCCTTATCTGAGCTACAAAGTTGCAAAAAGTTGCCAGCTCTCGGGGGGTGCGCCTTATAGTCCGGTGTGCCTTATGGTCGTGAAATTACTGTAA
>PYHW01010334.1:11853855-11887813 GCA_013186435.1 Turdus rufiventris
GGGGGGTTGTGAGGGGACACGATGGATCCCAGCACTGTGGTGGGCTGCTCTGCTATCCTTGTGCTCCCAAGCAGCTCTCTGAACAGAATCACAGAAAGAATTAGGTAGGAAAAGACCTCTGAGATCATCAAGTCTCACCTATGACTAAACACCACCATGTCAATTGGGCTGTGGCACTGAGTGCCACATCCAGTTCTTCCTTAAACACTCCTGGGATAGTGACTCCACCACCCCCCTGGGCAGTCCATTCCAATGTCTAATACCCCTTTCTGTGAAGAAACGCCTCCTAATGTCCAACCTAAACTCCCCTGGAGCAGCTTGAAGGAAGCTATGTCCTCTTGTCCTGTCATTAGCTGCCTTGAAGAAAAGGCTGACCCCCACCTGGCTAAAACCTCCTTTCAGGGACTTGGAGACAGCCAAAAAGCCTCCCCTGAGACACCTTTTCTCCCTCAGCTGCTCCTCACAGCATTTGTGCTACAGTCCCTTCACCAGCTCCATTTTCTGGACTGGCTCCAGTACCTCGATGTCTTCCTTGCAGTGAGGAGCTCAGAACTGGACACAGGATTCGAGATGTGGCCTCTCTAGTGCTGAGAACAGGGCCACGATCACTGCCCTGCTCCTGCTGGCCACACTATTGCTGATACAGGCCAGGATGCCATTGGCCTTCTCGGCCACCTGGGCGCTTGCTGGCTCATGTTTACCCGGCTGTGAACCACCACCCCCAGTGCTTTTCCATGGGCTGCTTTCCTTCGATGTCACACACGCGTCAAACAGCACCAAGCTGGTGAGGGCAGGGCAGCGCAGGGCGGGCAAGCACAGGGCAGGGCAGGGCAGGGCAGGGCAGGGCAGGGATCCGGAGCCTGCCGCTCTCGGGGCACAGCCCCGGGCCCACCCCGTCTGCCCTCAGGCCATAGCTCGGCCGCAGCTCCGCGGAGCTCTCCGGCCCGCAGCGCCCCCTGCAGGCACGCCGGGGCACAGCGACGCGCAAAGGCAGTGCCGCAGGGTTCGGCCCCTCCACATTCCCCCTCCAGCAGCGCCGCAGCCAATCAGCAGCCGGAGCTCAGCGTCCCGCCAATGGGAAGAGCGGCCGTCGCCGAGCTGGCAGGGCGGGCAGCCAATGGCTGACGAGGAGAGCCCGCCCCCGCCCCGCCGCCCGTTGCCGGGCAGCCGCTGTCAATGGCCGCCGCGCGGCCCCTTTAAGCGTAACGCGGCAACCGCCGGCGCGTCCTCCGGGCGGGCCGAGGGCCGGCAGGTACCGCCGGGACGGGCCGGGGGCGCCGGGGACATCGGGGACATCGCGGGGTGCAGGGAGCGGCACGGGGCGGGCGGGGCAGGACCGCCGCGGGGCCGTGTTTTCTTGCGGGCTGTGGAGGCTGGGAACGGGCCCGGGCCTAGGCCTGGGGTTGGCCTCCGAAAGGTCTGGGGCCGCTGGTGTTCAGTTCCTTTGCTCCGAAGTCATTAAGTGTATGTAGGTTTCGGTGATCGCGTTTAAAAAGTGCCGTGGCGAAGTGCTGCTTGAAAATAACATTGTTTTTGGTCTTTACGAAGGTCTCCGCCGAGCGCAGCAGAGCTGCCGGGTTGCGCTGCGGGAAGCTCTCGGGGTGGCCGAGCTGAACCGGGTAAGTCCGCACGCACCGGCTGTGCGTGGCGATGTGGGCGACAGCGCGGCCTCCGTGGTGCTGTCTGATTTAGAAACGTAATCTCTTCTCCCGCTTGTAGGACTGGCCTGCATGTCCTCTGTTTGAAGTGCCATTTCCTCCTTTCTGACCTGGGATTTACAGCAGATTCTTCGTTTTGAAATCTGACACAAGTTACCTTGTAGTTTACTGGAACAGAATCAGGTAAATGTAACGTTGGCTTTTAAAACCATACAGCGTTTTAATTCACCCAAATGCAGGGCAAGGAAACAGTCTTAAGCTGTGCCACGGGAGATTTATGTTGGACATTAGGAGCAATTTCTTCACAGAAAGGGTGACTAAACATAGGAATGGGCTGCTCAGAGTGATGGAGTCATCATCCCTGGAGGTGTTTAAGGAAAGACTGGACATGACACTTTGTGCTCTTATTTTACTGACGTGCTGATGTCCAGTCATAAGTTGGACTTGATGATCTCAGAGGTCTTTTCCAACCTAATTGATCCCGAGAGTTTGTAAAAAGCTAGTGAACCTAGAAAAACTGAACACATTAAAGTCAGTGGCTGTAATACCTAATGAACTTATACTTACTCCTCACTAGGGCTCGTCACTCAGTATGTTTGGATGTCATAAAAGTAAATTATTTTGCTCTGCTGTCTTCTGGAAAATCTACAGTATTTGGACATGAAAAAGATGGATACAGGGAAAGGAGAGCGACAGAATTTCTTTTGAAATTATTCGTTTCACTTCAATAACTTGGATTGATGCTCTTGTACTTGTCTGAAGCTGGCTCTCTAGCTGTCCCTGTCTCAGAATAGGTGGAAGAACAGAGCAGGCCATTAGAGGTCAGTGTTTGTACGGGGGAAGTGCCATTTGGTGACCAGCAAAAGCACTGAGCTTCCCCTGGTCTGGGAAGGGTGTTCATACTGAAAAGAACATTAAAAGTTTTATGAGTCTTGCACTGCATAGCTAAGCTCTGGGTGCACTGCATGAGAAGAATTGCTAAGTAATTTTCCTTTCTGTCTATTGCATAATACCTGTAATCCCACGGTTCAATTTCTGTTTGTGTGATTTATTTAGGAGTAATGGGGAATCTCCTGTCACCGTTGCAGCTGTTCTGTGGTCTCTGTTTTGTCTGTCATGTCCTTTGTGGTGGCCTGGTGCTTGGTTGTTTTTTGTAATGATGAATATGGTTTTGATACAAAATATGTAAATAATAGCAATAGATAGAAGTAGCAGAAGTGAAGAAGTATGAAATCTTGGAAACAAAACTCTTTCTAAAGTTTATGCAAGTCCCAGATTTCCTTCAGCCACTCTGTATTGATGTGATCTCGATTTATTAGGCTTCTAAAAGCATACTTTGAGCTTTTGAGGTGAGAGGATTGGGATTGTGATGGTGGTGGTGGAGCTTAGTAGACCCACTGCTAATCCACAACATTTCACTCCTTACAACGTATTAAACATACAGGGGAGAAAAGATATCTTTGTGGATCTTATTCACACAAGTTAAACTTACTTTATAATCAACTCAAACTAGGTCATAACAATTGGAAAGTCAGGGAACCAAAACATTTCTTAATTAAACAGTTCTTAGGCTCACTGAAGTAAGACTGAAGTATCCTAGTTATTTTTTTGTTCTCAAGATAAATTCTTTTGTTAATCAAATTGTATTATAAACTGTTGGAAAAATTAATTTGGCAAGACTTGACAGATTAAGGGTTTTTTTTGTTTTGTATGGAAAACATGATGATATTAACAGTTTATAAAACTGAAAACCATTTGAATATCCTAAAGATTTTTTGGGGATTCCTCAAGGGAGCTTTCTTTGTTTTACCTTTTCCAATTTATTTTCATTTCATTGCTTTTCAAATACTTCCAGAATGCATTGAAAATTCCTGTTCATTCGCTGTATGTCAAATGATAGTGAGCAAAATATTCTCAGAAGTGAGGAATATCCAGTACAGGAGTGGTGGATAACTCTAATCCTCCAGTTCTTACAATTTGTTTGTTTTAAATACCTGAGTTATTAAAAGCATTCTTCAAAATTATTATTGCCTCTTCCGTGAACTCTTGTGAGGCTATGAAAAAACTGATCAGCTTTGTCGGTACGTGAAAGTGAATGCTCTTGTTTTATATATATAATTAGATGTGAACTCCAGGCATTTATGTTTCCCTTATATGTAAGAATATGAAGTCTCTGCCTCCAGAGTACTATTTTTCTATCTCATATTGTTTTAGTACATATATTTGTTTCTATTTTTTTGCATTCCCTGAAATTCTGTCCTGTGGAGACAGATCTGATGCAGTCTTGCCTGTGCATCCTCTAGAGAACTGATTGTCCCAAAAACACTGCCTGTTCAGGCTTGTTTTGCTCTTCAAGGAGCAAAATAACATCCATTCTACACAGGTGTTTGTGGGGCCAGGAGTTAGGAAAGGAAGTGTTTGGGAATAGGAAAGCATCCAGATATGTTCTAATATTCTTACATAATCTTAGTTACAGTTATGATTAGGTACATCGCTTAAAATAATTTTAGTAACTCCATTATCTTGTAAAGAAAAAGAACATTCATTCCTGATTATTTGAATGTTCACAATAATGGTACCTTCCAGAATGTGTTTAGCAATCTCTAGGACAGGTGATTTCAAGTATAGCTTATCTAACTTTCTAGGCTTTGCAGTGAAATTTTAGTTTTCCTCAGAATCTTTTGACATAAGCTTTTGGCATCTAATTTTTTTTTATTGCTTTGAAAATCTTTAGATGTTTAAAAAACTTTATTTTGGAAAGTAACTTCCTAAGTAACAATAAATACTATTTTCCAGGTAATTCAGTATTAATTTCCAAGCATCTTCCCAGTTAAGAAACGTGATGGGATATTTATTCCTCTGTTTCCTTCTGTAAAGATTATGAGGCCAAATGGATTCCAGCCACTGGAGACAGAGTTGTACTAACAGTGAACTGAGCCAGAAAGCTTGAATTTGTAATGAAAACAGTCTTGGCAGCTGACATTTCTGTTCTGCTTGGCTCTGCAATAATGCATGTATAGGCAGTGAAGGCTGAGAAGCAAGCCAAGTTTATTTTATTGGGAAATAATATAGTGAAAAATTTACAGCTCATTTACAGGTATGTTGAATGTCCTGCAGCGTAGAGCAGTTTTGACTGAAAGCAGCTCAATTTTTTGGTGTGTAATTTGCTTTGCCATTTGGAAATCAGCTAGGAGGTTATGTCATTCAACAGGTGGAACTGATGGGCTCTGATGCAGGTCCTATTTATTCACCCACTAGAGGCTTCATATCTCAAAGTTGGATTGAAAAGAAAGATGGTGAAATTAAGCTTGAAAGCTGCCAAGAATGGTCAGAGAGGCAAAAGACAAGGGAAGCTGAGCGTAGTCAGTAAAACACTTCCTAAACTGTCGAGAAAATTCTTTTGACTGAGAAGGTGAAGAAAATTTTGAATATATTTGCTCCATTACATTCTCAGAAAGTGTCTCCAAATACAAAATGGGATGATTTCACCTTGAGATTATGGGATTTTTTCAGTTTGCATCAGGCTGCAGGAGTGGCCCTTCTTATTTTATACCTGCTGCAGGTGTAGTGTTTATCATGTACTGGTGTTGTGGTTTCCTTTATCAGATATAAAAATACAGGGATAGATATATGAATTCACATGACACAAATGTCTGTGCACTGACCAGTCCTTGAAGGCATGAAGCACCAGATGTTGTAGGGTATGGGAGTACTTTTCAGGGTGAAGATTGGGATAGATGGCTGCAGTCTCATTAAGCGTTAGGGACTGGATGTTTTCCTCACAAATGCGACAATTGGTTTTCAAGCCCATTATTTAACATCGTTAGAATGTCAAAAATTGAGAAATAGAATATTCAGTCAGATTCTACAAATATCTCAATTCTAGGCACACAAGTAAGTCATTAATTCATTTGGTTAAAAAAATTTAAAACATGTCTAAATTAGTTTCCTGAATACCGACAGATTTTCACTTGTGTTCAGTTTTGTTTTCTAAATTCTTCCTTTCCCTTTTCTAAGTTGGGAGTAGTTTCTTACTCTTGATTCAGCCATGTTAATGTTCGGGTTTCTCACTTACGATTAAAATACCTCAGACTGTTGAATGTAATAGTAGTAGCATTCCTACAGTGATGCCTGTCACATTTAATATAAATAATTAATACAACTATAGTTACTAATATAAACAAGGTATAGGTAGCACAGTGTGGGGCATAAGGTTATAGGAATAATTAATTATTTTCCAGCTTTTTTTACCTTTCTTTCTTAGCAAAACCATTCTCACTGTTTTTTCTCACTCTCTACATTGTTACAGAAGTATGCATTCTGAATGATAACTACTGCTTGCTACTACTGAACTGAACTGCAGAGATCTCGTGCTTGGAGATGAAGATGATAAACTGGAGGAAATAATCCAACTGCTGCCATTGTGACAACTAAAAGATCCTTTGTGCCAAAATGAGCAGTCTTTGAGAAAAAAGTGGAAAGCCTTTAAATCTGAAAAATGGGAGAAAGAGTAAGGAGCCCAGATTCTGAACAGGAGAGGAAATCAGATGAGGATAAAAATAGTGACTCCTATTTTTCAGATGAAGGTAATGCATCTCGTTCATCCAGCCAGTCACCAGCACTAAGCTCTCCATCTACAAGCCAAGAAAAAAGACATCACAAAACACAGACTTCAAACAGCCTATTGCACTACCAAGGTAGGTAGGTAGCAGCAAATGCTGCTTTGTAACTTCTCCAAAGAGTAAATTATCACCGAAAACTTAAAAAAGAGAAACTAACATTGTGAGCATCCACAAATACAGTTCATGTGAATTGTGCTACAGATGGCAGGTAGACATTGAAAACTGAAATTAACCTACTCCTGCATGAGGAAGAGTTTTAGTGATTTTCAGAATTCTTCATAGTTTTCTTAACAAGTGAATATGGCTTTTATACTAGCCTTCTGTTGCTTTCTTTTTGTCATTGACAAAAAGCTCAAGGCCAAAACCCGAGACAAATTCTCACTATGCAGTCTGTAAAAAGGAGACAATTGTTAAGATTTCCGTGACCAAATAACCTGCAGATACCTGTCTTGTGGAAGTCTAGTTGACTAAGCTTCACAGGATATTTTTTCTGCTTCTTCTCTGAGGGTAAAATATTTCCAATTTGAGATGACACAATTCCACTTTGAGCTCCCTCACAGACTTAGGCTGCTTTTTTGATAGAGCTTGTAGGGAGCTGAACATCCTGCAAAGAAGAGTGGAATGGTTATGCAGACCCTCAGCTGAAGTAGGGCTGTGAAGGATTTCTGCCACACTTTTACAGCTTGTTCTAGGTAATTGTATACATTTTTTGGTGAAGTCATAGCATTCCCTACCTTTCTTGAGGAGATGTTTTTGTTCATTGATAAATGCTTGATACTGTGTGATTCATTTGGTCTGTGTTACAATCTAGGCTGTGCCAGAAGGTCTGACATTAAGTGCTTAATTTGCTCAGGGAATGCATCTCTTCAATCCTTGACAGTGTGGGTGTCCTGGTGCAACTGGTGTTTTGCTGAGCTTCTCTGTGTTCAGAAGTGGCATCTCCTCCATGGTAGTCATGGGTTATCTGTCTGGAAACCAAAAACTGCACTTCCACCATGCTATTTAATTTGGAGGGGCAAATGTGTGACCAGTTCTTTGCTTATATAGCCAGAATTGAATATATTATTACATTAAGGTATTGTGAATGTCCTATTACACTGTCTTGAAATACACTATTCCCCAATGTAACTATATGATCAAAAGTACAATATTGGTAGTAGAATTTTATGTATGCCCTAAATAAGGAGAAATTCTTACAGGGGCTGCAAGTCTAGGGTTAATGGGAACTCGGTGATAGGAGTGGCATCATTCCTGCAGTGCATGTATTAGATAATCTTTTCACACCTGAATATGACATAAGTGTTCTTTGTAAAGGAAAAAAACACACCTCCTTTTGTTTGCCCATGCAAACAAAAAAATGCGCACCAAGCAGAAAGCGAATGAGTATTTTTGCAAAATGTCTAGAGAAAATTACATGAAGGTATTTTTAAGCTGTTCTTTTTGCTGATAAGTAGTCTCAGTAGAATAGAAACATGGTGAGTGGCAGAGGGAAGGAAGAATTTGCTGTCACACACACTGCCCGTGTGCACGTAACTGGACTATTGCTGTATCTCAGCTTTCAAGCCAGAATTACAAACCGCAGCTCAGTGCACTTCTTTTGAACACTGATGTACCTTAAGGAATCGTGCACTCTATTCATTCATTTGTTTTAAGAGATATTTTTAGTGGATTATATGATTCATTCTTTGAGCTTGGCATGAGAGGCACATAAGATAGAAACAAAACATTCAGCTTTTATGTGTGGGGTATGACAATAATAATAATAGTAACAAATAGGAATGCAAGCGGTGCATACAAGTAATCAAATGAGAATACTGTGTGGAAAATAACTTGTGATACAAGAATAAATTATTTAGGGAGAACTGAATTTTCATGGGATTTATAATTTTGCTTTGGAGGCTTTTTGCATTGAGCCTTTGAAATCTGCTGTTTTGTCTGTAAGCATGGCAGCTGGATTTGAAAATACTACTGCATTTGTCTGGGAGAATTCCATCTTGCATAATACGTAACTAGCTAATGTTTAGCTAATTGTTGCCATTTTAAAAGCATATGATAATTTTGTATGCATTTAGAGTATAGTATTTCCAAACCATTTTAATAAACAGTATCAAATATTAACAAAATATGGCTCTTATTTCTTATATGGTTTGCAGATGATTACTTTACAAGGGTTCTCTATTAATGGCTGCAGATATTACCTCCTACAGTAGATCACAGACATAAATCTCCATTTTTCAGCCATCAAAAGGAGCATAACTCTATCATATATATGCCTTTTATTGTCTGGTTTGAAAGCTGCCATCTCTGCTAGATATTGTATGATTGTTTTAGACAGAGCTTGATTCCAAGGATGTCTGAATAGACAAACTGCATTGTCTAATGGTAAACATGCTTTTTATTTTTCCTCTCTCAGCCACAAAGAAATTGGATTCCAAATATGCACCAAGCAAAAGAGGGACACGGTGGGGTTTCCGTTCTCAGAGCCTCACTAGAGATTCTCCTGCAAAAGATATAGATCTTGTTACAAAAAGAGTTCTTTCTGCTAGGCTGCTGAAAATCAATGAGCTCCGAAATGAACTGACTGAACTCCACATCAAACTGGATGAGCTGCAGAAGGAAAACAGGGCACTGAAGAGGCTTCAGCACAGGCAGGAGAAAGCCTTGAATAAGTTTGAAGATACAGAAAACGAAATCTCGCAGCTCCTTGCTCGGCACAACAATGAGATTAGAATATTAAGGGAGCGCCTACGAAAATCTCAGGAGAGAGAACGTGCAACTGAGAGACGGCTGAAAGATACAGAAGATGAACTGTACAGGAAAAAAACTGTCTTGCAGAAACTGAAAAAACTGTCTGCAGATAAGCACCTTGCTGAAAGAGATGACCTGGCAAAGAAACTAGCCTTAGCAGAGAGCAAGCTGGAGGACAGGGAAAAAAGAATCAAGGTGGGATGACTTTCTTTTTGTAAGAAATTCTGGTACAGATATTTCTTTTCTCAGTGACTTGTAATTTTACACAGCTGTGGAGCAAATAGAAAACCCGTATTTTTTGGTTTTACCCATAAGTAGAATGAAGCAAATTATTTCTAAGGTGATTATATAGTTACATATGAGGTACTTGTGCATTCAAAATTCTTTTCACAAATTAAGCATGTTTTGTCAGACTATATCCTGTGGATTTGTGCTTTTAAATGTTTTTATACTTAGCAATAACATTTCATATGTGCAGGAAGATGCAATGCAACTTTATGCAATCTAGTTTCTCTTTTTGGAGGAAAACAGTCTGTAAAATGTTCTGAGTGTTTAAGGAACTTTACACTAAATTTCCAAACAAAAAAAAAAGTATAATAATTTTTCTTCAGTTTTTGAAGAACATTCATACAGTCTTGAATAGAATATTGAATAGAATTGATTGTCCACTATTCTGCACATGTAAGAGCTCAGCTGGATAAAATTACATCATGTTTTTAAAATACTGAAATAGTCTTCAGACTTTTTTGTGGGTATCCATTTTTTTTTCTTTTTAAGTAATTTGCCCAATATATTTTAATTTCATCCAGAAAAATTGTTGATGTTTTTGTAAACATGTCTAAGCATGTCTGCACTGTAAATATGTCTATAAACTCATTTAAAAATTGTGTTAACACTATTGAATCTGTTGGTAGCTGTACTATTTTGATAGTAGATATATTTTATATATAGTATATAAATTTTATACTATTCTTAGCTTAAATTATGTCATTGAGATGGAGTTAAGGTTTGGTCTCTATATTAGTAATTAAACCTAAATTACATTACAGAGATAATACATCTGGAAATCCAAGGATTAAGCTGGAAACTAAGCTTTCATAAAATAAATCCCAAAGTACCAAGATATAAATGGCTGAGTTAGTAAAACCACTTCATCCTGTAGTGTCACCATCTGTCATCTGTACTTTTATGATTAGGTATTTCAGCATTTTTATTACTGGATCCTGTTAAAATGAATCATGCTTTAAAAAGTAAGGGATTTTCTTCTAGTTTTTTTCCTGCTTTCATCAACACAGTTACATTTAAAACAGCTATTACAAGATGAGGACATGTAAATGAAGTCATAATCACAAGCTAGTTTCTAGTAGAAAAGTTAAAAATTCCTTCTTGTTTTCTTCCTTCTAATGCTGCACTTTCAAGGAAGGATTCTCTCTCTGACCCATCAGTAGATTTGTCTTAGAGATCTGGAGGTCCACTGTGGCAAGAGCCGTGCAGAAAGTAGTGATTGTCTCCTCAAATCACCTCTCAGTACTCAAAAGGATGAGCTGCAGCATCTGCAGGTGCTTTGCCCCCTCAAAGCTAGGATTAAAGATTTCAATGTTTTCAGTGTTACAGCAATGATTGAGCCCATATCTAAATTCAAGGCACTGGTTTACTGTAATTTTATTTAAATAATTTGACTATAAAAATTACTTCAATTATAGAAAAATATTATTTTGTTTTAATTGAAGGATCTGGAAAGAAATCTTGAATTAAGTGGTAGCAGTTTTCAACGAGAGTTACAGTCAAAGAAAAAAAAGTTGTACGAGGCTCAAGAAGAAAACAGAGTTCTCCAAGAAGAGATGAAAGAGCTAAATCAAAAGTTGAAGGTAAAATGTGAAAGGAATAGAAGTTGTTAACCATGTTCTGGGATTTTATCTTTGGAAGTATCTGCAATCAGGTTTGAATAGTTTGCCAGTGGCTGCACTCTATAATGTGTACTTATTTATATACCACATGTGAGTTCTTTTCCTGCAGTGAATTGAAATGTTCTGTGCTCTGACCCTACAGTGTTTATAACAGGAATGTCTCTGTGTTAATCATTATCGGTAGCACTAGCTAAGAAAAGCAAGATAAATACATAGCCAAGCATTGAGAATAAACTACAAAATCTATGGAAAATTAGATTTTGAAGGCTTGAATTTAAAATCAAATCTGCAGTTGTAAATAGTGCTTTGTTACTAATATACTTGCATGAAGATTAACGTAATGTATTTGTGATATCCATATGTGTTGCTGAATTTGTGCAAATGTTTATTTGGACCCCACACCACCATCATTCTTGTCCAAATCCTCAATAAAAGTACTTAAAGTATTGTTATGTTCCACTTAGTTTACCTTTAGAAAAAAAAAAAAAAGTGAGACTCAAGCTAAAGTGCTTAGTTTCTGGGATAATTTTCCTGAAGCTCCAAGTCTTAATATGTTGGAGATGCACCAGTTCATCATGTTCACAGCTATCCAGAGAGTAAGGGGTAGTGTTAATAGCTCTAAAATATTTAGAGTAAGAGTTTTAGGCCTGATCTGTTAGTGGAGAATTTACAGTTTGAAAACCTTTCCATTGTCAGATGAATTCTGAAAACGCACTGTTCATTTCTGTATTCTATTCAGTAAATGTGCTAAAAAAAAAAGTACACCTCTATGATGCAATGGGCCTCTGCTAATTGATACTGACCTGCCCTGTGAAACGCATCATTGCTTGCTTTGAAACTCTTCACAACACTTGAAATGCAGTTGTGCAATCTATACACATGGTATAAGTCTTGTTCATGTTAATGGAGGCACTGGCATTTAGTTTTATTTTCACTGCAGAGATTTTTTTTCCTCCGTAATATTTTACTAAGGAGTGTTTTGGGGGGAGAAAGTTGTCTGCTTTCTCACAGCATAGAGTTAGGAATGCGATCGTTATCCTTAAAACAGTGGATGAAACAATTGTTTATTCTGTTTCCATTTACCGTATCTATTTTAAATTTAATTTACAGCTTTTCTAGTGACCAAATGAAATACTAGTAACTCATTCTTATACCTACCTGTTTCATTCACAGGAAAAAGAAAGAGAACTTGAAGCAAAAAATATATATGCTAATCGTATGTTGAAGTCATCACCTAGAAAAGACACGGATATTGTACAAAGAAGAAAAGGTAACTTGTACAAAGCAATAAAAGCAGAAAATTTATTAGCGTCACTTTGACTTGTCTCAGCTGGGTTATACCTTTCATGCCACTCAGTGCTCCACCCTGACACTGCTTGTTCAAGCACATTGACCTTTCAGCACTTCTTTCAACACAGCACTGGTTACAAAGCATTGGTTTTTTGACTGTTCTGTAACTGCAGCAGAGCCAAAACCCAGAACTTCACCAAACAGCAGTTTTAACTCCTTTCATACCAGAAGTTCCTGGGTAAAGGAGGAGGGGAACATTGGTAGTAAAATCTCCAATAGATGATAGATAGTATTTACTTGACAATAAATTAGAGAGGCTTTAAAAATACATATCTTCAGTGCCAAGAATATTTTGGTGATCTGGTTTTTTTATTTTTACTAATTCAAAATATATTGTCTGTCAGATGAGCTGCAGTCATTTTTCCTCGGAGTATATATGTCCCAGAACATAATCTTCTAAAAGTATCAGTACAGTGATTTCTTCTGGTGTGACAAGACGGTGTCAAACCTTATCCTACCCACATAAATATGTGTGTCTGTGTGTGCTTAGACTATTTTCACTGGATCAGTAGAATCTACTTGTCAGAAGAAGCAGAAATTTATGGGACTGTTTTAAATATTTAATGACAGTATTTGAAACAGTTTGTCTGCTGCTCGTTTTATTGTAGATGCTCTACCATTATTCCATTTTAGGTTCAGATTTTTTAAAATGTCATTCCATAGAGATAAGTATATGTGTTTCAGAGATTCAAGTAAGTGAATTTTAATTTTATGAGTTTGATTCTGTGACAAGCAGGAAGATAAGTGAGATATTTTGTGGGGCTTTTTAACTAATATTCAGTGCACTGTAATGACCCTATAAGTAGCATTAAGGTGGGGTTTAAATTATTTTTTCAGTAAAATTTTTGCATGCATATTTTTTATGATTAGGCTTTACAGATACCAAAAACAAACGTGTGAAACTCATCAATACTTTCCACTTCCACTGAACTTCAGTACAGTCTTGTGTTTGCTGCAAATCATGAAAAATGAAAGGTAGATATATAGTGGGATATTTTCAAGTGAAAACACAATTTAATTAGTTTGTATTTTCTGCAGCCAACAACCAAAATGTTAAAAAGGGACCACAGCTCACAAAAAGTGTACAAACCAGTGGATGCTTCTCACCTGCAGAACTTCTTCCAGAATCAGAACTTGTCGGTGGTGACACAGCAAACAAGAAAGAAGGAATTCTTCCTAAAATAGTGAGTTCTGTAAAAATTAGAGACCCAGTCCAGACAATTGACCTATCAGATTGTAAAATGTGGAGCTTATATTTTAGAAAATATGTAAATATACATGTGTAAATATATAGAAAACACAATTTCAAAATTATTCTGTTCTTTAAGACAGTATCTACCTTTCTAGAAATATACTCCATTTTTTGGAGAGTTTATCATATCCTCTATCTGAGAGCCATTAGCTCAATTTAATTTTTTTCTGCCACTGTTACTTCTTTCAAGTTTTTAAGACTTCATTTTTGTTTTCACCCTTTTTCTTTGTTTCTAATGCTTATTTAAACAATCTGTTAAACAATGATGGCTGCCTTCTCTCTGTTTTCTCTTTGGTCTTGATTATGGTTTCTTTTACTTTCCAGAATTATTTCACAATGCATAAATCTAACACTTCCTCTTATTGTCACAGTGCTGGAATTTCTTCTGGTTTTCCAGCTTTGTCAATATGCTTGGGATTTTTGTTGTTGTTTTTCCATTTCCCTTTTTAGTACAAAATAGTACCAATTAGAAGTATTGCTAACGATTTTGTGACCCTAGGCTAAAATCAGAGATTTGTAAGGTATGACAAATCAGAATGACACAGATTCTGGTACAAATTGTACAAATTCTGATTGCATGAGTCTAGGACCTTTTTTCAGAAATAATGCTCTGAGGATGGTCTTGGCTGGCATCCTGATATGGCTGAAGATTTTTCATTGCAGTTTGATTTGTATTTTCTCTCTTCCCAAACCCTTTCTGTTACTATGGATGTAGTTTAATGTATTATTTCAGTATATACTTGGGTGTGTGAGTTACAGAACCACACAATTGGTACAAGTGCAGCTCATGGAGTCCAGCTTTGTGTTCTCTATTTGCTTTAAATAATGTAAATTAGATTTGGATAGTCTAAGCTTTCATCAGTTTTTAAAGTCAATCATTTTAAATACCTGGCCACCATCTCCTTATGTAGTTTATATTTTTTCATATAACAACGATAACCTTGTACGTGAAGGAAAAATACTTGAAGGATTTTTGGCTAACAGTCATCTTTTCTTTGTTCATTAAGTAGTAGCTATTTCTCTTAGAAGAGCATTTTTAATCTAGAAGTTATTTTGTTCTAAAAGAAGTAAAACCTACAAAGTTCACTCCCATGTGTTGGACTATGCCGACTTTCTCTTCATTGCTACTACTTTTCTGTGTTAGTGACTTTTACTGCTGATGTTAATGCCTTTTCTGCAGGTTCTAGCCTTTTACATATGTATGTATAGTCACTAACTAAAATTGTCATCTGAGATTAAACCTTTTTCTTTGATTGTTTGTTACTTAATACTCCATAAATTTAAGTACCAAAATGAAATTGTCTGAATCTGCAACCCACTCGCCTGAGTAAAAAGGTCAGATTGTGCGAGTAGAGGGCAGCTAATTGCTTGCTTGTTAAGAGAATGTGATGCTGATATGTGGCTCCTTGAAGAAGACAACTTCTGGTTTCTAAGGAGAACCACCTTGAGAGTGATAATTTTGCTTTATGGCATTGGATCTGCAACCTCCCTGAAATGTGCAATACAAAATAGAGTTGATTTTCCTTTTGTTTCAGGTGTATAAAAGTGTACTAGAAGTGATAATATTTTGGGGGCATACCCCTGGGTATTCAAAGCTGGTTTGGTTTAAGCTGTCTTACTCATTTAATGTTTAGCAGTAAGAATGTGATTTCAGAATAGAAGTTCTTACAATTTTGTTAGGTCGTTTGTTTTATTGACTGTTTTCCCCCATCAACTTCAATTTTCTATTGATTTATTTCAGGAAAAAGAAGCTCAAGACACAGGATGGAAAGAGCAAACAGAACTCCTAAGACCAGACCAAGACAGGGAGAGGGAAGAGAAACTGAAACATATTCAGGAAATACAATCCTTAGAGGAGAGGGTTCCAAAGCTTCCTGACGGTAAGGAAATGGGCAGCTGAAGGCTGAAAAATGCACTGTAGAATACTAATCAAGTGAGGCTGCTGGTTTCTGGTGAGAAGAGCAAAATGATTTTGCAGAGATCGCTACAGTGGAAAATTATTTTCAGTTATATTATGCAAAGAAGAATCACAAAGAAATACAGGATATAGAATAATCCATGCACTGTACTCAGCTGTGATTAAGTATGCAGCATTAAACATGCTGTCCACAAAAAATATTAGAGTCTGATAGATTGTGCTTTACAAAACAAGAATTACATAGAGGGTAAATGCTGATGTTATCTTTGACTTGCTAAATGTTATTGAGGTAGGAAGTAGATTTTTACTATTGTAGAACAAATGTGTTTTCCTTAATATAGCCTTTTTTCAGTACTTCCTCCTGCCTTATATAATTTGAAATTTTAGTTTCTCTTTTCAGCTCTGATTGTCTGAATCATTTGGTATGGCTATTTGAGAAATGTCAGTTTTCATCATTATACATTAACATTGCTTTTTTATTCATTTGGTTTTCACAGCATTTTAATGACTTAAATGCACAAGGCAATCTCAAGTATTTTAGATGGACTGCATCTTATCATGTTAAAGAACTCTTTCAGTGACTGCAGTTAATAAACAGTAGTACTTATTCTATATGATAATAATTCTAAAAATCTATAGCTGCTTTCAGAGGTAAATCTGTGAAAAACCTTCTATCACAACTTACATAGGCCAAGAATCTGATCTTATGTCTCTGAATAAGATGATTTAACCACCTTACCCATCATATGGTATAAGCTGGTATTTCCACCTTACAGACAGAAACATGACTCTTTACTTGACTTGTATAATGATCTGCTATTGAAAAAATATCTATGTTAAATATATTAACTGAAGTATGGCAGTTGATTCTGAAAGCCTGAGCCAAAGTGCAGTAGATAACATGGAACTTTGTGCAAGGCTAACTCAGAAATTTGAGTAAAGTGTTCAAAGGAGAATGCCACTATGTTGAAGGGGCCAAGTAGTCATATTCAACTTTTGGCCAAATATACATCTGTTATCTTGAGGAAAATGTATTTTGAAGAGAGGAATATTTGAGAAGCTTCCTCCTTCTACACATAAGCGTTTTCAGGTTCTGTCCCTTCATAGCAGTGCAGTCACTCTGAGTCCATGCAGTGATGCACAGAACACTCATGCAAAGATGTTTCCTGAATGCAGCTGATGCAGGGTGTTTTAAATCATTCACTGCTTGGAACAGGTGATGACTCTTACGACTTTGATGCCTGATAGCTTCACAGAAATAGTTCCCTTTATGAAACAAAAAGAACCCACACTTATATCGCAGGACTATCCTAATGCAAGCAGTGATGACAAATAAAAATAAAGTACTGTGCAAGAAGGAATTGTTAAAATCAGTAATGTTGTATTCATTTCCATTGAAACTCAGGAAATGGGAAGGCAATTGGGAGAAATCAAATTACTTTGATAATTCTAAAATATGGGTAATGTCCTAATGCCTTTGGAAGATGACAATAAACTTTTATGTCTTATCAGAGAACCAGGAGTTGTAATTTTTGATTTTGTTGTGATTTTCGAAGAATTTATTTTTGCAGCAGGAAAATGACATTGTGCATGGAAGAGCATGTTAAAAACTCAATGGCTTTTGCTTGCATTGTATTCAAAATATTATAAGGGTATTTTAAAATTAAAACATTTTAAATATTGTTCAAAAATTTTTTGCAGAGTGGCAAAGGAAAGAACATGACAAAATTAAAAAAGAAAGCAACTTTTTGTTGGATAAAGAAGAGAAAATAAAGATGGAGACAGAAATCCACAAACCTGAAGTAGAGAGAGAAAGCACTGAAACTTTGGAAGAGCGGCGAAAAAGAGAGTTCCTACTTGCTAAAATGCAAGAAATTGATAGAGAAATTCAAAATACATCAAACACGAAACCAACTTCCCAAGCACCACTTATAAACACAACAAGAAAATCTGATTCCCTGGAGAAAAAAGAGAAAACGAATCTGTTCTTTGAGATTCCTGGGAAGGTTACTAATGGATTTCCTGTAAAGGACAGCCAGGATGACAGCACAAGAGTACAAGTGCAGATGCAGCGAAATGTAAGGACTGTAGATTTAAATAGGGAGTTAGCATTTGGTAGTTATGTACCTTCCTTTGGAAAGGGATCAGGGAGACCGAGTTGGCTCACTCAAAAAAGTGACAAACTTGAAGAAAATGTTAAGGAAAATGCAGATTTCGATAGTAAGAAAGAAAAGAAGTCTAATTTAATGGAACAACTTTTTGGAAGCAGTGCCAGTACCATTCTTCTTTCTAAAAATAACAATGCACCACCTTGGGACATAGACTGGGACTCTAGTAATAAGCCTTTTGTTGATCAAAACAGTAAAGTAAAAGAAGATAATGTGCTTTTTGGTGAAGGAAGAAGCCTAAACAGACACCGTCTGCAGTACACTACAAACAAGCCAGGAGTTACTGCCCTTGGTTCTTTAGAAGATGAAATTGAAGAAGTAGTCTTACAGTGATCGTGTTTTATATGTTTCATATGTAAATATTGACAAATTATTTTCTTGTAATATTTATTAGATATAGATTTGAAATATTTCAGATTTATTGTAAAGCCTTATGAATGAATAATTAACATAAATGGGTATGTGTACAGAGGAGAGATGCAGAGGAGAGATGCTTGGTGCTTTTTTACCTGTAGGCTGCTCACAGTACACTGCTTTTCATGTGGAGTATTTTTTTTTTTAGGCCTCAGATACTTTGTTTCTCAGGCATTTGGAGAACCTCTTAACTGTGCCAGGAGAAGGCATGTGTAATATCAGTCATGAAATGAGTAGAAGAGACATTCTTAGCACTAATTCTCTTAGAAAGAGAATATTTTATGCTGCTGTCATGTTATCTCAGAACAGTATCAACAGAAGTACAATTAACTCAGGAACAGCTGCTCTCTCCTTTTGCATATGTTTTTTTGTGGACCTTACTACCAAATGTGTCTACTCTTCTCATATACTCAGATTATATTTGTTATACAATGCCATCTTTTGTAATTTCTGATTTTTTATGTAAAATTCCAATCATTACTAAGTAATTTTTAAACAAAATTCTTTTATTAAATGAGTTCAGTAAATTTCTTGTGTGTAGCTCATCTTTAGCACAAAGTTCCAACTTTTTTTATCAAATCATTGATATTGGGTGGGAGTTGATTGCAACTTTGCTTGTGATGTTATTTACTGATGGGTGTTGTGTACACAAATTAAAAAGATAGGCAATGAAGAATTTAGCAGAAGCATTCCAGAAAATAAGCTGAAGGTCATTCCTTAAGCTTAAGGTCATTCCTTGCTAGAGCAAGAGATTTTGAAACACCTCTCTGATACGCTCCTTCTGAGCCTTATTCAAAACACACTGAAATACAGAGAATTCTTACAATTAAAACATTTATTGAGTCAAGATTTTTCTGAACACAGTAGCTGGTGTCTTCATTATGCAGTAACTCTCTTTGCTCCTCCCATTCAGAAAGAAAATTAGTCACAGATCCAGATCCAGAGGGTGTGGGACAGTTCTCACCAGGTGCTTGGTACTGAAGTGCAGCTCATGTTCACCTACTCGTTTACAATCCCAATTACATTCATTGTAATAATACAGAACTTACCTGGCTCATTTTGCTTACAGATGGTCAGAATATCAGAAAAATTTTAACCAACAACAGTGAATTTAGCTGTGTATTACTTCCCTGCAATGACTTTTTGGGGTGAATACTGTGATGTAAGAAGTGTGAGAGGGCTGTGGGTGTAAACACTGTGGATGTTTGTGACTGGGTAGTTACTTGTCCTGTCCTAGCTGATGGTGGTGCTGCCCTTCTGGAGTCAGGTGCTTTGCTTCTGAAGATGACATTGAGGTGGATTGTTCACTTCCTGTGGTTGAGGATTCTAAGGCATAAAACAATAATGTATGTGCTGCAGTTATTAAGAATGATGTCGTGGATGGAGGGGATTACTGGTTTTGTTTCTTTGCAAGTCAACTCATTAGCATCTGGCAAATTCCAACTATTGTGCTGAACTGATGTACCCTGCTGTTTCAATTACAAATTTATAGTTTCTAAGCTATTTTTTATGAACAGCCCCTTCTTAAGTTCACAAATATTGAAATCCTGTTACCAGCCTCTTCCTAAAGCCAATACTGTGGTGACTCACACCAAAAATAAAAGGTGTATCTGCATTAGGGATGTGAAAATAAATGGATCTGCTGGAAACAGGTAGAATTTACCTTTTCCTCTCATGGTTCTCCATCTCTACAGCTTATTCTTTTCTCTTGCTGCACTTTCTAGTTTTAGAGCTACTGGCACAAATACCATTGCCGATAAAATGTGTGAAAGCAGAGGTAATCTTCTGACTGTGGGAGGAAACGTTTGTTTCCTTGTAACATCTGTAAGCAGCATTTCTGCTGTGGAGTAACAGTTTTCTACTCCCTGGAAGAAACTTTTGCAAGGTCTTAAAAGGCTCTGCAGACCTTACAAATGGGCACATTTGCAGTCCCCAGTAGTCCTCTGGACCCCTGGCCTCAGCTGCTGTAGCTGGACAGTCTGCATGTTGTTTTTAGTGGTGGCAGTGTCTTAACAGCGCTTGATCAACTACAAAAAAAAAATCCAGCTTTTGCTGTAAAACATAGGTCACAACAGTTTTGATGAAAATGTGTGTATGATTTGATGTTTTTGTCCAGTTGTAGGTTCTGTTTGATGTTTAAACCAAATGGCTATTACATCTGTCCTTTCTTTCCTTCTGAACCACCAAAGGTGGTGGAAGAAATTCCTCCATTCTATCTAAGAAGGAAGGATCATTAAAGTGTGATTAACTGTTTTAGTGGAATATTCAGGGACATTATTATTGCCCTGGAAAAAATGGTCTTTCAGTTCTGATCCCCAAGAGAGCGGTCATCAAACAAAAGTATTTGAGGAGCATCTGGTGAGGATGGTCAGGTGTCAGGGCTCACCTGACTGAGAAAACAGAAAGTTGTAAGAAAGAATCTTTTTCTCTTGGAAAGAGGAGATGAACTGGTGAGTGTGTTGGAGGGAATACAACAGATGTTCTGTAATCCAGAAGAAACATAAACTGCTGGAGGAGAACTTGGGAGACCCTTCACAACTCTGAACTGAAGCTTCTCAGCTGAGGTAAGGAAAGGGAAGTGGGAAATTCTTAAACATCTTGAATATTTTTCCCAAATCTGTGGTATCTTTGGGCTATGATTTTCCATAACCTTATGGGATCCTGTGTTTGTGATTTTGCTTCTTCTATTGCACCCATGCCTAAAGAGATGAATTGCAAGTCTATGATGCTTGCAATATGAGGACACTTAGAGAGGATGAACTAGGCTACTGGGTAGCCTCAAGTTCATTGCTGAGCCTGAGACAGAGCTCCTATCCAGCCAGGTGTGAGCCTATTTGCACTGTCAGGAGATGTGACAGAATATCTAATCTGGCATGTTAGGAGTATAAATTTGTTCTTGGGACAGGTGCCTACAAGAGCATCAGCAGGGCTTTCACTGGTACTTGTACTCTAGAAAGTTCTTTGGGTGAATCTTTGCTGTTCAAGAGAATAGTAATAAATTCTGCATACTGCTCTGAGCAGAGACCAGCACAGACCGGTGTGGCAGACACAAGTGCCTTCAGGAGAGTCGTGGTTGCAGGAAAGGAGGTTTTGTTCCCAGCATTGCACAGTTTCGCTAAGCCTGACCTATCCTTGTTCCAAGATGACAACTTTAAGCATAAGAGATGCCCTGGGTGACATTGCTCATTTATAAAATTCTCTTTTGTTGGATCAAATTTAACGTGGTCTCCTGTTTCGAATTATCTCTTTGATTAGCTGCAAAGTTTTGATGTCTGCAGGAGGAGAACAATTGCATCAGTGTGCGCTGTCAGCCGGGACTCGTGGCTGCTGGGGAGTTGCTAGGATACCTCTCTAAAAGGTACGATTCACTTGATTAACCACCAGCCCGGTTTGCATGAGAATATTTTTCCTATCTTTGTTTTGTGCTGGCATCAACTGTGCATTAGATGTGCATGTGTGTTTAGAGCAAGCTACAGGTTGATTTTCATGTGTGTCCATTTCCTCCTTTTTGATATGCAATAAAACCCTGTCTGCTTCACAGCGAAGAATCCAGAGCAGTTACAGCACCATTTCCAGTAACCTGTAAAATGAGCATTGCTTCCAGAAGGGAACATCATCCTAGAGAACCAAGGGAAGGTTTGACTTTGGATATGCACTTTTGGCATTATAACTAAAGCTTCACTTTATATCTGTGAAGATGCAAGGGAATTTTAATCTCCAATGTATTATTTTCTTTCCCCACTCTGAGCAGGGCATTGGACCAGATGACCTGCCAAGGTCCCAGCCAAAACTATTCTAAGATTCTGTCATCCTTGCCACATTTCTCTGGTATTAATGCTCCCTTCCTGTGGAAATGCCTTGCACAAGGCTGCTTCCTTCAACTTGCACAAGGTTGTCTCAGAACACCTTCTGTGTGCCTGTCTGTTCCTGGCTAGGGGAGCCTTGTATTCAGGATGCAAACCCGAACTCAAGTCTCCCCCCAGTAGCTGCTTCCTATATGCTTATCTTTCCAAAGCTTTCTTTTTACCTCCATTTTCCTGTTTCCTTAAACATTTTGCTCAAACTTCAGAACATCTTGCCATCATTTCTGTGAATCCTCCTTTGTCCCACAACACTCTGCACTTTCCTTCGGACTTCTATAAATTCCTTTTGCTGCTTCCACCATGTCTTTCCTCTGATGGACTATCATTCCTTCTGTCTGAACTGGCATCTGCTTTTCATCCCCTAGGCACGACAATTATCCTCACCCTATGTTCCCTTCATCTCCTCTCCCATGGTTTCGTTCCTCACTCTCAAGCTCCCTACCAGCTGTGTTGTGCTGTGTTCCTTTTCACCTGTGGGTGGAAGTAGTGTTGCAAGAGGGTAGGACAGACGTCGGAAAGGGATGTGACCTTATTTTGGATCTGAGTTGTCCACACATGAGCACTAAGATGCAGGTGCTGGAGTGCTCTGTCCGAGCAGGCACCAAGATATGTCTACCCAGCTGGCCTGGGTACCCAGAGCACAAGGCTTGCCTGCTCAGAAGTTCTCCTGGATTTTCTGTTCACTCTTTTAATTGGGGAGAGTGGCTGGCCTTGGAAGTGCCATTTGAGTCCTTTAGGAGCTGCCCATCTTATCTCACCTCTCCAAGTCATTAGGATTTCCTCACTGTCCTTTCTCACCTTCTTGAGACTGGAGCCGAGTGCTCCAGGCTGTTCTTCCCAACATCCTCCCTCAATGGCATGTCTGTTTTAGTCTGGGTATAGATCACTCCTGCTATTCCAAGTAACCTAAAAAGCTGCACATTGCTGTGCTCGGATCTTGGTGACCTGCTAATCTGAGTGCCTCTGGCAGCCCTTCTGCCATCCTCCTGCTGCTCCCACACCCCAGCCTTCCCAGCAGTTTTGTTTGCACTGCTTTTCTCTATGCTGTGATATATTGAGAGTCATGGGACTCGGACTATGTGCTGCTGTGTTGTGCAGAGCTTCTAACAAGCTGTGAGCTTCACAGTTTGCTGCTTAATAATTCTCATGGTAGCAAGGGTGGATAACGCAGGTGCTGTTATTCACTAGAGATCACTTAATTACTAGTACTCAGCATGAAAAAATCGTGTTCAGATTGGCAAAGGGCACACACTGAACTCCTATACCCGACCTTCCTCTTGCTGCAAAGCTAACTCTGGCTTTGAATTCTCAGTTGAAACATCTTAAACTGCCTGTGTGAACCAAGCACCTGAGCCTTGGGGAATGATCTTTGTTTAACAAGTAAGCATTAGTTTGACTGGTACATGGTTTGCCTTGTCTCGTGTCCCATCATGTACAGTAACAACAACAGCATCTGAGTTTCTGAGACATTTTTGACTCAACATGCTCTCTAAACTTACAGGTCTCATGCCACCCATGTGAAAGCCCTGAAATGAGAGGTGAAAGAGGCCTTCTCCAAGTCACAGTGGCCAGAGGTGGAAGTTAGACCAGGAATTTCCACATTGTCATGCATTATAAGGCACTGTCCCCGATTTTGTTTGTGTATGAGCATTCTCTATCCAAGTCTTGGGTATGGTGCAGTTCTGGAATAAGTTGTGTGCAATTTTTTTAATTGCAGAAAAGCATAAATCTAAGATGCAAATGTTCCCGTGATTATTCTAATGTCTTCTGAAAATAATGGCTCTCTAATATTTTGTTTCTTTTTAGTGATTACACCACAAGTGCTGGCACATGTAAGTAACATTTGTGAGCAAAGAATGTAGTTTCACCTTATCTGATAAATCACAGTATTCTCCTGATACTATACCTGCAATCCAGTGGGGAAAAAAAGCATGGCTGAAGCTTGAGCATGACCAACATTTACAAGATTCACTGGTAATACTTAATTTTAAGCAATATTAATATTTTTATCTTCTCATCAGTTACAAATTACACTCAGGGTCTAGAATTTCTCCAAAATGTAATCAAGTAAATCTTGATTTTAATGAGTGGCAATCACTAAACCTGGGAATAATTGTCCTGACTTTCTTAACAGCAAAGCATTGCAGCGCCTCTTGAATTCAACACAAGATTCATCTTCCTGGGGAAGCAGACTCTTGTCCTGGAATAATGTATACCCATGTATAATAGCTGCACATCAGTACATTGGGGATCAATAACTCTTCTCCTGATTTGGCCAAATGATGCTGCAATCAGCCAGAGCTCAACTGGAAGATTGAAACAAAGTGTGTGTTGCTGTTCAAGGTACTTCTTGGAAGGGAACATGTTGAATTTTATAAGTGAATCACAAAGTAATTGCAGGCTCCTGATGGCTGAGGCTGACACAAAGCACTGCTTACAGTGCTCTCGTTGCTCTCTGGTGCTTGTTCGCTCCCATGCTTCATTCCTGAGTAGATCCTGTAAGCACTGTCTGTGTACCTGCTGCTGTGCTGTGTTATCTCACACACACGCAATGGGCAAGGCTGGAAGGCACCACAGTGGGTCATCTGGTCCAACTTCCCTGCTCAGGCTGGGTCCTACACCACAGTGCACAGGATTGCATACTGGAGGTTCTCAAGGAAGGCTCCACAATCTCTCTGAACAAGAATTATTTAGCTCAGATCGAAGTTTTGTGAAATTATCATGACCCACTTTCACTTGTGCGGGCTGTCCAGCTAATTCAATGCACTTTTCTTTCTTTAGCCATGATCTGAGGTCTTGGTCCCAACATTTATGTTGTTTAGGACAAGGACGCCTTCTCACCATAAGCAATAAATGTTTGAAAAAAGCTTTCCACAGGCTTCTTTCCCAAATTCAGAAGAGATATTAATGACCTCATGGATTATTTAAGTTATTGCACATAGACCGTTGCTGGGTTGTTCCATGGCTGCTTGGGCAGTGGGTCCCACAGCTGTGAAGCTTTCCTGTGTATCACACGAGTTCCCTTTAGAGGGCACCATTGGCTTCCCTGAAGCCTAGGTTGATGCTTGTGCTTGCTGGTGTAAGGCTTGTTACCCCTCTGAGGTAGTTTTCAGTATTTTTTCTCTAAATATTTGGGGTGCTCTAGGCTACTGCACGTTATCTACTGTGTGCAAATAATTGACATAGAATGCACCTCGTAATAGACTTCTGAGGCCTTGGCTATGATCATTTTCTCAGCCACCAAACAAGATGCTGGAAGGAACATACACTCCAGGATGCTGAACTGTGGCTTCTCGCAAAGGCTTCAAGAGGAATGGGAGGCTCAGCTTCAAAACATAGAAGCCAGCACAAAAGTGAGTCTTCATTTCTACTGTGTGGTCTGGGAGATGCAGCTTCTCCAATCCTGTGTGACTGGATCTGCAGAGATGTAGTGGAGTCTCCTTCCCTACTTCCCTGCTTTGTACAGCAGATAGGATGTTTCTGCAGTCATATGTTTCATCTTCCTCTCTGCCACACTCAATTTCTTTCTTTGTGTGCTTTCCCCAAGGTGGGCAGCACGTGGCTGCATAAAGTGGTACCAAATGAGCACAGCTTGTGCTCACGAGTTTGTGATATGAGTTACTTCCTAGAAGTATGTTGATGTTGAAGGAAGTTGCTTTTAGATTTTTTAATCTATACTTCTACTTCTTTAATGAAGAAGTATAGATATCAGGGAGGTATAGAAAGTGCCCGCTGTAGTCTCACAGCTTCAGGCAATGCATGGTTCAAGGGAAGTCCACAGTGATGTAAGCAGGATAATTGTGAAAATAAATGTCTGCTCTGCAATAAAAAATGAGATTTAATTTTAAAATTGATCACTCAAAAGGATGTAACTCATATTTCCGGACAATTATTCTAATTTCATGAAGAACATCCGACAAAATAGTCATTCAGATGCTTACCTGGTCTCTCACTCCTTATTATTACTTATATCCTCTTCAGTGCAATTGCATCAACATGGCCCTCAAACGTGGGTTTATATTTTCTATTTACGCAGTTAATTAACTGCAGGGCTGCCTGAGCTTCTCTCTAATATTGCAGATGACTGAGGACCGTTCAGTGTTTGCAGCATCTGAGCCGGATTTTTGATTGTTCTCATACCGTTGTCTAAGGAGCCCATGGCCCACAGTGGGGGCAGCTGACTGGAACAGGCAGAGGGGCAGGACTGGCATGAAGGATGAAGAAATGGGTGAAATGTGAAAGCCATCCTTTGGAGGATTGCAAGAGGGTATGGCAAGCACCACAGAGCTCTCATAGGGCAGAAGCAGTAGCTGGAAGGCAGCCCAGATGTCCCTAGGTGTGTAATCCTGTGAATCTCACCAGGTTGTCACTTACCTCTTCTTCCATCCCTGTCACGGGTGACTTTCACAACACCCAGCGGGTTAAGCCTCTATTCAGCAAACTCAGCATGAATTTATCTTGTGTTAGTGGCACTTACTGTTGCACTGTTGCACCTCTATCCCCAAAAGCTTTTCAATTTCACTCTTACAACATACTGAAAACATCAAATCTCTTCTGAAATGTTAAAAAATGTCTTTTTTTTTTTTCCTAGTTAAATCAGCAGACCCAAGTTGGAAGAAAAATCTAGTTCTACCAAACTTCTAGTCTGTTTATGTAGTCATTGATGGCGAGCATGTTTACATCTCTGTGATCCTAAACCTTAGGGAATTGCATTTCATTTCAGGGCTGCTGGGTCTGCAAATCCTATGAGATTTTTGGCTTTGATTTAAAAATAAACAGGATGGGTTTTTCCTATGGTTGTGGAGCAAGCCTTGAAAGATAGAAGTTGGAGACATCAAAGAAAAATATAAGAAAGCAAATTTAAGAGATAAAACTATATTATTTAAAAAAAAAAGTTTCCAAGTGCATAGTTCATCTTGTGCCTTTAAAAAAAAATTCATTTTCATGACAGTTAACTTAGAATTAATTGTAACCCTTTTTGAGATCTTCCTCCTCTCACAGTTCAATGGTCTGAGACACCTCAGAGTTGAAAGCATTCCAGTTTGTACAATCCAAATTCAAATGAAATCAGTTACCTAGTGATCTCAGATATTTCACCTGCTCTGTTTCAAACCATTTAAAAAACATTTGACTCAAACCGAGTTCAAGAGCAGTCAGGCACCTGATCTGCAGGGAAAGCAGTGGGCAGTAGGTCCTGAAACACTCCTGAGGCCACAAGTGTGGAGCACCTGTGAGTGAGAAGAGGCCAGCAGGCTGCAGCAGTGTGTGGGTGGAGCACGGATGCTGTATGTGATATCCTCTATGTGTTTATCTCATCAGCTTGCTGCTCACAGAGATCCTTCATGGCATGAGCTGTGTCCCAGCTGTCAAAAAACAGAGCTAGCAAAGCAGAAGGTGGCCACAGACACAAACTAAACCTCAGCCTGGTGTTGGTTCTTGCCCTTTCTGAGCGATTCCCTGTCACAGGTTCAGCTATAGCATAAAAAAGAAAATAACTTCGCACCCCGGATACCTTGTAGGCTCCAAACTCACCTTTCTACTGCAAAATTGAATAGGTATTCTAGTCCTCAAGTGAGTTCACATAGCAGCTGATAGAGAGGCTTTCAACAGCAGAGGAGGATGCTTCTCTTCTCACAAGTACGCTCTTGGCTCTCATCTTTCTGTCCCAAACACAGCAGCACTTCACCTGCCTCAGCCTGAGAGAGGTTTTCTGCAGAAGGTGTGTTCTCCTGATCTTCCTCTTCTTCCTCTTCTGAAGGTCACTTTGCTGTCAGTGCTGTCCCTGGATGACCTGCAGCCATCGATGCAGAAATTATGAAATTGTTCCTCTTTCACCATATCTGAAATGGGTTCTGTTTGAATTTTAAGCTAGGCTTACCTTTCCAAAACACAGTTGGTGTACTACTTGGAAAGTCCAAATTCAGCAGTATTTTCTTAATTTAAATGGAGACTATAGTTAATAGAGCAATAGAGTTGCATCTTTCACTTTTTTCTAACTATTTTCTTTTTCCTCCTTTTTTATGGCCTTTTACAACTTTCGTGCAATGTTTGGATAACCAACACCTAGACCTCTATTTCAGTGTAACAGCAGAGAAGCAGAAGACAGCTCTTCATCATAAAACCCAGTCCTGCAGTAAGACAAAGGAACATATCATCTCATCCTTAGCTTAAGCTGAATTATCTCAGGCTAAGACTGAGTTGTCTCTGTTGCTCGTGCTTCCTTCTAGAAAGCTATTCTCACAACTTTAGTGACAAGAAAGCCTCTGATTTTCAAAATTACTTAAATGGTACTCCTTTGTTTTCCCACTGACTCTAAGGCATTTCTGAAAGAAACCACTCCTGCTTTGCTTTGTGATGCTAAATAAGTCAGGTTCCCCTTATCTCCTCTGAAAACATGACCCTGTACTCCCTTTACTGTCCATATACCCTCCAAATTTGTATGAAGTCCTTTCCCCATGAGCTTCTCAGGCAGAGATAAATTGGTTCTGGTGTCTGCTAGAATCATTACTAAATATTATTTTGAGTTTAATTTGATACACGGATGTCACCAGCTTCAAAATTAAGGGAGCTGAGACCCAGGCATGTGATCTGTGCTTCATCTCTTAATAATGAATAATTATTATGTATTATTGATATCCTATCAGTTATTGTAGTTTACAGTATTTTGCTCAAAACACTAATGAAAATGTGGCTGCAGCTATATTAAAATTCTGCAACAGTTATTCAAATATGATTAAATATATCATCCAGTGTATTGCTAATAACTGATGGGACCGACACAATCCCTGTAATTTTCAGTTTTGTGGGCTAACTGCCTTTCACACCTAGCAAACAGGAAGACAAAGGACAGTTGTGATGATGGACGATTTCCCATTGTTGCTGTTGAGGACAGGAATGCTATTATTTAAGCAACTGGTGTTAAATACAAAGGGCATAGAAGCTCCTGGTCCTACTCAGTGTGTCACACCTTACACATTTAAAGATGGTGTTAATCTTTTAAGCCATCACTTTGCACTGAAGCTTCAGGATTAGCTAACCATCTAGTATGACTCCTCAATTTTTTTTTCCTTTCCCCAGGATGCAATCTCTGCTCCCTTAAGCACAAATGTGGTTTTTTTTTTCAAGTATGTAAGTATTTGGCTTCACTGTAAATCAATTCTCTTTGCTTGTTTGTGCTCAGTTTATTGCATCTGCTAGAGGGAATACCAGTCATTTTTAAAATTTTGTTAAATAATCCTCCTGGTTTTGTTTTATGTACAAATTTTATCAACAGTATTATATATGCTCCCAGTTCATTGATACAAGTTAAATAATGGGAAGGCACAGGGCAGTGAACTAAAATTATGCTTCCTCAGAAAGGATTTTCCAGGAACACTTATCTTTGAGATCAGTCAGTTGGCTGGTTTTATCATCTACTGCCTTCGTGATGATTCAGCAAGATGTAATCTACAATAATCAAAATTTCCTATGTATATACACATTTCTGATATATTAGATTGGCATTTAGACATTGATCAACCAATTCTGTGACATAACTGAGAGGATATTGAGTTACTTTGGAAAAATACTTTGTTTTCTTATTTTCTTACTGGTATTGATTGGCCTCTCCTATAATTTGTTTAATAATGAAATCCTGTATACACCCTTCTGTTAAATTTGCTAGAACTGATATTAGGCTGACAGAAGAATGGTTAATTTGGTAATCCTTGCAATGCCTTTGACATACAATAACACCTTGAGAGCAGCCCTGTGGAGAAATATTTATTTAGCGGTTCTCATGAATAAAAACCAGGACACAAGCCAGCAGTGTGGACTTGCAACCCAGAGAGACAACCACATCGTGGCTGCATCAGAAGAGGGATGGCCAGCTGGTCGAGGGAGGTGACTCTCCCTCTCTACTTTTGAACCCCTACCTGGAGTGCTGCATCCAGGTCTGAAGTCCTCAGCACAAGGCAGATGTGTTAGAGCAAGTTCCCATAAGGGCCACAGGGATGCTCAGTGGGCTGGAACATCAGGCAGGTTGAGAGATCTGGGACTGTTGGGCCTTGGAAAGAGAAGGTTTCAGGGACACCTTATAGCAGCCCTCCAGTACCTAAAGGGGGCTTATAAAAAAGACTGAGAGTGACTTTTTACACAGGGAGTTAGTGACAGGACAAGTGGGAAAAGTTTTAAACTGAAAGCAAAGAGATTTAGATTAGATGTGAGAAAGAAATTCTTGACTGTGAGGGTGATGAGGCCCAGGAACAGGTTGTCCAACAGAGCTGTGAGTGCCCTGTCCCTGGGAGTGTTCAAGGCCAGGCTGGACAGGACTTGAAGCGACCTGGTCTAGTGGGATGTGTCCCTGCCCATGGCAGCAGGGTTGGAACCAGATGATCTTTGAGGTCCTCCCAACCCAGACCATTATATAATTCCATTATACATTCTTGTATGTAGCTACATTTTTTTCTTCTTGCTTGTCTTACTTTTAAAGGCAAAAAATATATCTCAACATATAGTTGCTGTTGGCATAAACCAGCATATTTCCTATTATCTTCTTTTCAGTTTGGGACAGGATGAGACTATCAAGGTGTTTTTCTAAAATCAGACTCAAAAACATGAATGAATCAACCAGAACAAAAAGACCAATATGTATTCATATACTAAGTCCATCTATTTCCACGGAGCATCCTTTAGTGGTGAGAGAATTAATTCCTTTTGTTTCTCTTCATCTTGTGGAGTTGTTGCTGCTGTGCTTTTACACTGATGCTTCTCCACCGTGACACACTCTTTCTTTCTTCATTAATTTCAGGTGACTGCTGCTCTTGTCTCTGTTTCTGGCATCTTATGTAGCTATTTACAGACTAGAAGGTTGGTTTGCTCTCTTCAGACTTACTTTGGCTAGTCCTGGCAAGACCCCAGATTTGTTTATCTAAGGAAGAGGTTAGGATCTCATTGCTTTTCTCATCAAACCGTAGTGAGGTTTCCCTTTCACATAAAATTGTCTCAGAACCTGAGAAGCTGAGAGCTAGAGATGGGTAGAAGACAATTTTCCCTTGCTGCAAAATTATTTCAGATTTCAAAACCTGTCCTATCCTATTCTGGGAAAAATATGTTCCCAGATACTTTATGTTTACAGACAGGTTGAGAGAGCTGGAGGTGGTTTGGGATACAGCACTTGCATGCAGACTCTGCCACCCTCATCCAGGGCAGGAATTTGGTCTGTCCTCTGCCCACAGGGCAGCTCTGAGGAGAATACAAAGTTAAGAAACCTAAGTTTAGGAATCTGTATGTAGGTTGTAGAAGCATAACAGACATTTGAGCTTCTTCAGCTGGTGGGTATCAACAGAGCCAGCTCAACTCCCTCTGAAGCAGGTGCCCTGTGCCGAGTCAGACAAACTGTGTTGATCCACTGCTTGATTCAGTCACCTCCACATGGGGCTTTGAAATGCTCCATGTTGCCTTACCTGGCTTTGAAAGGTGAACAGATATCTCTCCTATCTCCTGTGTCAGGTCTACAAGCTCTGCGTAACTCTTGCATTAAATAAACATCCTCAGGTGGCACTGGGCAGGGACTTTGACCCGAATCCATCACCTCTAAGTCAAGTAAAGAACAGATTTCTTTCTCTGGTTGGTAGATAGGTCATTTATACAAAGTGGAACTGCCTGGATAGCAGAGGAGAATTTGTTAGAATAGGAGAAGAAGAAGGATCAGAGTGAGCAATGCCTGCATCCCGAAAGCTATTGAATATTGCAGAGGAGCTATTGCCATAGTTATTAATAGTAGAATATTTGGGGAAAAATGTCTGATAGCACACACATTCCAGAAAACAATCAAACAAACATACAAAACTCCACCACATGGAAAATTCATGACTTGATGTTCCTAATCAACACACTTGGAGTACAGGTCATGCTCAGAGCAGTGCTGAGAGTCTGATTTCCTCTCAGTCCTTTCAGCCACCTGGGTGTTCTCATGGCATGTGAGGTTGAAGAGCTAGGCTCGCATTTATCTGCCTGCCTGGACTGCAGCTCTGCCTTTGGAGGAATTGCTGAGCTTTATCCCTTCCTGCCTTTACCCACTGCAGCTGGCCCAGCAGCAGGAAGCTCTCCCACAGAGGAGTCCCTGCAGGCAGGCAGCACTTGACCTCCACGAGGAAAGAACCCATAGAGGCAGTGGATGATGGTGAGGTGAGTCTGCTGTGGCACACAGGTGCTCTGCCAAGGAGATAAGAAAGCTCTTTCTGAAAGAAAAAATTGAACTGCTTGCCCCTCTGTCCCTTACAGCTCCATGGCTGGCACCTTTGCAGAGACCATTTGAAGCCTCTCTCTGCTTTCTGTCTCCATTTTATTATTTAAGACTGAATTTTGCAGATAAGACTTATAGTTCTAAGATTCCACTTTATATATTATCATCCTCAGAAATGCTGGTGGGTTTTTTCTGTCTTAATCACACTATGAAAGGCACAAGACCACTTCTCCTCGCATCCTCTTACCAAGCATGATTTTTTTAATGGACAAGGAGAAAATGCAAATACTTTGCTTGCATTGACAGGGTGTTCAAGTGATCCCAGATTTCCTCTGTTGTCATTCTTTATTAATTAAGCAGTGATTTCTGTAAATGATTCCTCAAGGTCAACATCATTCTTCATTTCCTGTTGAAATTTCTCTACTTTTGAGGCTTCTGAGTCCAAAATGGCCAGGGTGCTACAGGTTAGAATACACCTTTTTTCTTCTTTTATATTTTTTCCCTCTCCTTTCTTGTCTGGGATGAAAAGCTTTGGATAAAAATGTCTAGGAAGTTATCACCCCAAATACACTATTATATTTATATAAATAGCCCAAATATTCTATTATATATCCATCTACCCCAGTGCAAATCCTTTCAGTATTACTTCTGGGCTTCAGCTCTCTGTTAACCATAAGGACATAAGGCCAGTTTTGGTTTTGTGTTTTTGAGGGTTGAATAAACTCATCATCTTCCTACATCTATCCCTCAGTAAATCTGGAGTTTCTACTTTCAGAAATTCTTTTGATATATCTTGGTTAATAAAACAGCCTAATTTCTGATTTTATTAACAGTGAATATTTACAGAATGACAGATCTCTTCTGAGGTCCTTCATTGAGGTTCTTGTTAATATTGGGGCTTGGAAAGCTGCATGTGCTCCAGGTCACTTGGTGTTCAGAGTAATTGATAGCTTTTGAAAACTAGAAATTTAGGAGCTGTTGGTCAGTGTTTCCAATAGAAGTATGAACATCTTTTCATGCACAGACACTGCTTGTTAAAATTACTCCTGGGAGGTATTCTCTTTCGGGTTGTGGGTGGCTGACAAAAAGGTACTATGGTTTTGGCAACTGTTTTCTGCATGCCATTTTTTCCCATTTAAGAATTATGCTATCTAGATCTAGCCTAAAGGCATATCCTCTGTACTGAAATGAGCTGATCCCATTCTAAATACACTTTATTTTAAGGGCAGTGACCATCTGGACTCTTCCCCTACTGGTGGAGCCAGTCCATAATGACAAGGACAGACCAGCACCCCTCCAGATCCACTGGGAAAAGGGAGAATTGTATATTTGAGTCAGGCACAAATATCTGGAAGCTGATTCAGCAGCTGCAGGACCCAAACAACTCTCTTTGCAGAACAAATACCTCCTTCTACAGAGAGAGAGAGAGAGAGATACTTTTCTTGTTCTCTCCCACCTTTCAGGCCTGTTCCTAACTGCCTCTCCATCTGTTTCTCAAAAACCTTAGCATAATTTCAGGCTGTCTTCTTCACCCACTTCTTTTTCTGGGATGCCCCAATGGAACTCCGCTTCAGCTTCTTTTCTCTCCTTGTGTAACTGCTGGCTGATCCCTTATACAGAAAATATTTCTGTGCAGGTGATAGAGGTGGTTTAACTTCTGTGCCTCTCTCCTCTGTTCAATCCTGTCCTGCTAGCAGCTCTTGAATAATTATCAGATCCCAGAGTGACTAACACACATCTCAGCCAAGCCTTCTTCTTTCTTTGTGGTGGAAGATTGTGCTGGTCATCCCAAGCTGCCAGCATTAAGGGCCCTAGAACCAGATATATGCTTTT
>PYHW01010334.1:11887863-11913456 GCA_013186435.1 Turdus rufiventris
GCATGCCAAACCTCATATGTGTCAAATATATTTTTTTTGTGGCTTTACTCTTCTAAGAGATGCAGTTTCACTGTCCACCAGCTGGTAGAGAGGTCACAAAGGTCCCAAATGTGACTGCCCTTTCTTCCTAAGGCCATTACAGACAACCTGGTATTTTCTTACCTCCTACAAACACTGTGCAAGGAACTGGCAGTGGCATGGACCAGGCCAGGCTGGGAGAAGCTCATTGCTCTTCAGGGGTAGGGAGGCTGTGAGATCATGGGCAGAGGAGCACCTGGGGACTGACACTGCTGTGAGCTGTGAGTGATGGGAGTCCCTCAGCTCAGCTCTGATAGCACCAATTCCACACAGACGTGTCAAGATCAATTTGAACACTCATTGGAGAGCCCATCTGACTGGTCAAACAGCATGGCCCAAGTTTTGGAAAGGTGAGAATTCAAAGTCAGGCTCTACCCAAGACATACCACTAACAATCTCTGACTTGTAACCATTAATGGCCTTTTTGTTCTGGCTTTGTGCATCATGTAATGAGCCCATGATCTATAACTACAACTCCTGTGAAATAAAATAATACTAATAATAATAATAATAATAATAATAAATAATAATAATAGTTATGAGTTGAGTTTCATTATGTGTCTTGCACTGCTTAAAATCCCCTGCGAGCAGTTACTGCCAGTAAGAATATTTAATGTCTTGATGCAATTTGAAAATGTAGTGCAAATGACAGTGTAATAAAACAAAGAACTTCATCAACTTCTAATTGAAATTAATGAGGACTGAACTTCTACTTTGAGCATAAAAGAAGAGACTTTTCCCTGGCCTTAAAAGCTGCTGGCTCCAGGAGCAGCATAACTCAATTTCAATTATCTTCTTTTTCTACCTCAAAAAAAAATTTACTGCAGAAAACTAGTCTTATTTCAACCAGTAAATATTATGTGGATTAAAAAGTTAGACTTTTCTCTTAATTCCTGCAGAAATGTTTTCCCTATATATTAGCAGGTCTGTAAGGAATTACAGCCATCTGTATTTTGTGAGACTAGGAGCTGAAAATACATTCCTTATCTAAGAGACTATTTTCTACAAAACTGTTTTAGAAATTTACATGTAGACCAAATCTTTACAAAAAATACTCTGTTATTTCAAGGTCATTTTAAACCTCTGTGACAGAGGCATGAAGATTAGAAACATCATCAGGCAAAAGCACAGTGCACTGAGGCACGCCACCATGTTTGTCAAAAAGGCTGTGGAATCCCTTTTCCCATACCCTGGGCAGCAGAAGGGAGTGACAGAGATGGCTGGAACTGGCCATTGCATTTTATTACCATGCAATAAGACAGGCAAAGTTAATTTTCCATGCTAACATTTGGCACTTGTACAATTTCACAGACCCCCAATGACTGCAGTGCAGCACAGTTCAAGCCACTCAGCACCAGGTAACCAAAGTGTTCCTTGTTTCCCAAGTTATATGTAATATTTACTTTTCTTGTAACTTTTTTTGCTAAAAACCTACTAAATAAAGAATTAATATTTTCTTTCTTTTTTTTTTTTTTTTTTTTTTTTTTTTTTTTTTTTTTTACTAGTTTGCACAGCTTTGCAGAGCTTTAAGAATGTCTAAATTTCTGCAAGCTTTAGCACACCCATTTAGGTCATTCCACATTACTATACTGCAGCTGTTTGCATTACATCTTGTGGGTCACTTGTGAAGGGAAGTGTTGTTTTGATGTACTGTACTTGCCAACAGCAGGCACAAATCAGGAGAATTGTACTTGGAGGCATATAATTAAATTTCAACAAACAGATTTACTGGAGAAGTCATTCTTCCTGTGAGATCACTAAAGCTGCCATTGTCCATAAACTATTTAGAAGACCTGAATAAAGGGCTACTTAAAGTCTTCAGCTGATAAGGCTTAATGCTGTGTTTTCTCATTCTTTTGTTTATGATTCTCTTACTTACAAATGGTTTCTTCTAAGTGCCTGGATAATTTGTGTTCACTGGCACCTACTTTCAGGATTGTTGGAAAGGCAGGATATTTAAATACTAGCTCCATCTAGTACCTACAGAGAGACCTAAAGGTCTGTAAGTTTTTTGATGCCACAACATAAATGGATGTTTAGCTTGTGATAAAAGCATGCCACATAAGCCTCTAAGAAGGGGAGTTCAAGCGACAGTTTTAACCTCAGATACTGTTGGTTTCTTTCTTTTCATAGCAGTTACATACACTGCTTCTAAAAATAATTTTATTTTTTATATACCATCAGCCTGCACTCTGGTCTAACTCAAAGACTAGTGAAGAAAATTAAGATTATTCTAAGTAAAGATAAAAAAATCTCTATAAATAAGATAGAGCTTGTGATATTTTGTTCTATTTTACTTTAACCAAATGTGAAGATATAAAAACTAAAACTTCTGTTTTCTGAAAATGTGATTAGTCTGCACCTTCCAGAGACACAGGAAGCAGTGCCCAGAATCCACACACTCTTCTCCAAAATGCTTACCTTCTTGGAACAAGAAACAGCTTGTCAAAACCCCATCTTTCATAATGGAATTTGCTACTTCTTGATGGAGAAGGATACTTTCTGCAGCAGTATTATACACGTACAAGGCATGAATCAATTTACATTTTAATCAGGGCGGCCCACACCATCAATTGGTGAGAGTGATTTTAATTTACCTGAACTAAGTCATTGGGTTGATCCCAGCAGATTTTCTTCTACAGCAACACCTGCTTTTATCATGACATCTCTTGAGTATTCAGCCTCCATAAAAATAAATAAATTCTCCTGAAACTGTGCTAAATTCCTTACCAATGAATCTTCTTTCACTATATGAAATTCTAAATAAAAAAAAGACAGGTTTATTTTAAGCTTTTAACAGACTGTTGTAGTTAATCGTGTATATCAGGCAAGAGGCTTGGTTGCTAAGAAAATCTTTGGCATGTTTCCATGGGATTTGTGTGTTATTGACAGAAAAAGTACCAAATGATAGGAAATGCATCTGCTAATTTGAATAGTGAAAAAGAAAAAAAAGAATAGAACAATTTTCTGTCCAACTTTTGAGTTAATGCAAGCTCAGGCCAAAAATAACATACTTCACATCAATTTACAGAGAAGATTTTTGGCTTCAAAGACTTGATTAAGATTATAAAAAAATAA
The DNA here is from genome assembly GCA_013186435.1 of Turdus rufiventris. Classification (NCBI taxonomy): domain Eukaryota; kingdom Metazoa; phylum Chordata; class Aves; order Passeriformes; family Turdidae; genus Turdus; species Turdus rufiventris. Next base: position 11,891,020 of record PYHW01010334.1, read on the forward strand.
AATCTCCATTTCTATGTGGATAGAACATATGGATCTCTAGTTATCAGTGGTTGCCCTTACACTGCTGCACAGAGGTTCCTAGGATGAGCTCAAAGCTGGAATACGTGCTGGAGGTGATCTGCAGAAACACCCATGTGCTTGTTACTTCCAGAAGAAATATCAGCTACATTACATTGAATATTCTCCTCTGTGCAGTTGTCCGCCACGTGCTCAGGCAGACCTTTCTCCATAGTTTTTCCAGCTGTTCCAATTATCATGGTCCAGAAGAGAGGGAGAAAAATGGCCGGAGATGGGGAAGATGGAGTGGAGCCTCCTTTAAAAAGCCCTGACAGTGCTTGTCTCATGAAAGGACACAGCAGTAGGCATCCAGGGCTTTAGCTGAACAAAGCCTGCCTAGAGGAACAGATGCCTTGTAGTGGGTTATAGCCTGGGGCTCAAAACGTTGCCAGAGAAGTTTTGCCAGGTAGTGGGGCAGCCAGTGACAGAGAAAGCCAGCAAACCCAGCATGGAGATGGAGCCCTGCACAGGCCAAGTTTTAAAGACTGGTTGACCAGAAAAAACATACTTATTCCACTTTGAAACTTTTTCTTTTTTGTATTTAAATATAGGCTGGAGTCATCTGAAAGTCAAGAATCAAGCAATGGGATTAGATCTTACTGATATATTCTCAGAAACCATCATTTTAGGTGCTCTGTATTTAGACCCTTGGCTATGCTCCATAATCAGTGCATGACCCCATAATTTAGGATTTTGGAAAAGGAATGAGTCCCTCAGGTCTACAAGCCAAATAAAATAGTGAATGTATTGTGGGAGGATATATTGTTTAGCAGGATAACATAGTTCAACAAAGCAGTGCGGCCAAAGAGCCTACTCAGAGAGCAAAGTTCCTGGGCACACTGAGAACACTGATCTACAGTACAATGTTCATAAAATCTTGTAGAAAGTTAGTTATTCTGTGAGATAATAATTTTATTTTGACCTCTTGAATTCCTGTTGCTTTTAGGGATCATTTTTTATTCCTGGACAAGGAAAATCAACTGTACAGCTGAAGCCTATAGCCACATAAGGCATGTGTGGGGCTCAGTAGTTAACTCCTAGAGTGTTCTTTTACCTCTGAAAGAAACCTGGATTTTTTTGTTCTCTCTCATTTAAATAATTGTTTCTTATTTAAATTTAAACATGGGAAGATTTTAAAAGCCAAGGAACGGGGTTCCTACCTCTGATTACCATTGAGCTAATTAAACAGCGAAGCAGTACTGGACAATGAGGGAATCCTATGGAGGCAAGAAAATTGAGAATATAAGACTTTCTGTTACAATTCAGTAATAGCACTGGAGAGAAAGACTAATTTGTTGCGGAAGATAAGCAGCCAGGGATCTTTTCTGTTTTCTTCCTCCTTCTCATTTTTTATCCATTCTGTGACTTTGGGCAAATCCTCCCAACTTCTTGGTCCCTCAGTTTTCCCTTTCTGCAAAACAACAAATCAAACTACTTTGCTAGAATTTTGGAGGAATTGATGCAGAGCTTTATAAATATGTAACAAGTTCTATTTTTGCTGGGAGGCAAAATGGACTAATATATATATAAATTTAATGTTTGCCACTGGGTTTGGAATTTTTTCAAGACATACCAGTAAGATAATAGACTTAGAAGCTACTTCGATGTATCTCATTGAGTGTCAAAGGTTTGCATCAAATATTTGATTTGAGCTTCTCTATGAGTCTGTTTTTAAAACAGCACAGAGGAAAGGCACATTTGCTTAGCCTGCATATCCCTAGAAAGAAATGAGATACACATTTTTAAACCATCTTAATTTACTTATGAGAAGAATATCTATCTGCAGTACTTCATGTATAAAATGCTTCATGCTCACATAACATATGCACATAGCATATGTTTTAATTTTAGTTCAGTAAAATATTTCAAATTTAAACAAATTAGCCCAAGGCATAAAGTACTACCAACCATTTTTTTTCTGTTTTTAATGCAAGCCAATTGTAAAGAAGCATTACTAATGAAAACAGCAATCATAAACCTGCGTATATTTTACTTACCCTTCATTAATAGCACAATATACCTCTTTTTTTTAAATTTAGATTTTCATATACTGAAAGAAAATTTATTGGTAATGACCTTATCTTGCTATTTCTTCACAGATTTTTGCCATTACTGTTTTAAGGACTTTTTTAAGTTGATGGTACCATTAAAACATTGTTATTCAGGGCTATCTGCCTTTATCTTTTTCAGTTTCCATGCTCAGTAACCAGGGAACATGGGCACCACAATCTCTGAACCACTTCTAAGATAACTGCTAATGATAACTAGGAAAAGCACATCAGAAGGTTTCAATTTACTGTTCAGGAGTCCACAGTTTTAATCCTGAGAAATGGTATCTATTATGTATATTGAACATGTACTCCAGTAAATCCTCTTTCTCCCACAGAAGGCTTAGCTTAACAAATGGGATGCTATTTGTCCAGTTACAAATATTCTATGGCAACACCATAGGTAGTTGCATTGCTAGTTATATAAAATTTTGTGGTGAAGCCTCTAACTTCATTCAGAAGTACCCTCTTGAGAATCCTCTCACTGAAGGGAAATTCAATAGTTAATATTATTGCATGTTATCAAATACTCAGCTATTGCAAACAATTGTGTTAAGTCATTTGAATAGAGATAATGAATAAACTGCTTTCTCTTTCCTGTGCAGCAAATGGGGCATTGTTACAAAAAAAAAAAACCCAAAAAAACCGCCAAGATTAAAGAACGGGTTTAAAGTCCATGTAAAGCAATACATGTAAGTGTCCTATCAAAATTTATTTGGGTATTCCCTCCTTCTATTCACAAGAACTCTTTATCAGACAGGGCTTCCTAGAGGATTCTCATTTGTGGCATCTGTCTATCTGACTTGCTCGTATGAACCCTCCTCATTGGTCTTAAGTGAAGTTAATTGGGATGGCTTGAGCAGAATTCATTTAGGTCTTTGACACCTTCTCAGGAATGACTTACAAGCAGCTCAGCTGGGAGGCTGAGGAGGATGGAGCTCTCTGGTGCAAAGAGGCAGAGAAAAGGAGAGAAAGGGAGGTGTGCCTGTATGGAGAAGGCACCCAAAGGGGAATGAGGGTAGAAGTGGAGTGAAAACTCTCACACTGGCTCAGCTAGAATTGGAGGAAGATGTGCCCGTGGCAGGGTGGGTCAGAAAGGGATGCAAAGGATGAACTTGGTGGACATTGCTAGCATACAGAGACAATGAGTACAGCATGTGCAGCTGTGAGCCCACCCTGACTCTGGTTCCCGTGCCACACACAGAGATGCATGCATCCACAGATAACCCTCTGCAGGGAGACTCCTACACCCCTTACACTCACAACTCTCTCCCTGTTTCTACCCAGAAAGGAGAAGGCTGAGGGACTCACTTTTTACAATTGTCTTACAGTGAGAAACCCAAACTAAGGTCTGGTTCCAAATCTCTCTCTCCAGCTTGAGAGAATTTAAACTCCAGTCACTCCTTGAGGCATTTCCAGCCCTGTATGGATAAAGAAATATTTTAACTTGATGTGCCATTTTCTGAAAATCTTCTGTGTTTTTTCTTGATAGCGCCACTTAAGTACCACCCGGAAGGGTTTATGTTTCAAGAGCGAGTACAGTGGGGTTCTGTAGGGAGCCCAGTCTTATCAGTATGCATTCTGTGTGACAATGCCAGCCAGCCACACTCCCCCTTGGGGACAAACTGCCTCTTTCCTGGGCAGTCCTGTAGTGGAGCAGACACCAGACTACCCAGCCTTGTTTGAAGAAGGGCTGCCCTAAAACAAGAGTGTGGTTTAGGTGTATATGGAATGGAAAAGCATTCCCAGGATTAGACAGAACAGATTCAGATTCTAATTTCTGTCTTAATCTTGTTTTAATTTCCCTTTTTTCTCTCTCTGTGAGATCTGGTCCTAAAAGTCTTGCCTGGCATCATATAAAAGTGCTGCAATGGAACAAAAAGTGGAATTCTATGTCCGGCTCTCAGAATACTAGAATACCTAATTTGTGTTTCAGCACAGCCATAAGTATTCATTTATTTATTGAGAGATGCATCAGTGCAAAAAAAATAAACTTTTCACATGAACTCCCACAGACCTATTCTTGATTTATGGCATTATGCTAGAAGTTCAGTCAAGCTAATTTTGTTCACCAGCTATCAAGGGAAAAAAATTTAAGTGCTCTGTTGAAGCACTTTTCCAGTTTGAATTTTATGTGAAAACCAACAGAGTCTACTTTGACTTACTTCAGTGCAGATGAGAAGAAACTCCACTGCAACTATGGTACATGAAAAGCAGCCTGTGCTTCAAATAGTAATTTCTTAACATGGTAGTCACTTTCTCATTTCTCTTTGTTTCTTGGTTATAATTAATCTTTAAGAAGAAGAATGGTTCAAAATTTAAATTAACTATAAAATCTATAAGAGTATAAAATGAAGTATCTGAACCCAGGCCTTTGACAATTACATTTATTACTGCACACTGACTGAACAAGATTCTGCATTAGATACAGAAGGACAATTGACATCAAGCAGGCACTCGACATAAAGTGCAACAATATGTATTAGAGAGGAAAAGCATTTGTGAGGCATTTGATTAACGTACTTTTAATTGGACTTTCCTGCCTCATTGGTTTTATTCTTTCAATTTAGTTCAAGCTGCTCAAATACATAAATAGGCAAAGCACCTACTATAATTAACACAATACATTGTTTGCAAATTACCATATTTCTCAGATTGTGTATACACAAATAGGATATTGTGCAAATATTGCTGAACTCCTACAGAAATATAAACAGGCAAGGGAAGTCCATTATTGACCAGAAAAAAACCCAAACAACCAAAGAAAAATAATACCAAAGCCCTTCTCTTTGAATGCTATTTGGATCCACTTGATCTTTGTGATTTGTTTTCAACAGCAATTTCAATTCAGTTCTATATTTCAGTAAAAATTCATAGGATGTTCTGCCATTACCATTCAAGCTTGAATTTGAGTGTACTAAATTTTGTTCCCCATGTCATGCTCTGTAATCATATAAAGAATGTGTGAGACCATACTCATATAACCAAATTCAAGAAACAACACTGAAAAGCAAACATATACTCATAAAGGATGCCTAGAGCACAGAAACCCAACAGAAAATGCTAAGTCCTATTGCTATTTATAACGCTGAAGATATTCCAGAATTTTTAAGATCGTAGCACATTGTAGGTGCTATTAATCTAGGATGTAATTAAAAAAATAATATTTAAATTGCACAATTGCCAATAAAACACATTAAACATTTAACAACTGAAAATCATAGAGGTAATTTGGATTTGATACTTACATTCTCAGAAAATGTGAATGGCATCTGGGCAATAAAGCACATGGACAGAAATTCCATGGCCAGGATATAAGCTGAGTGAACAATTTGTTGTGTGAATAAATGAAAGAAAAAGAACAGCCTGAAAACTATACATCTTCCATGTTTGTTTGAGTGGTCATCTAGTTTTACATGATTAAGAAATTAGAGTTAGTATAATATTTAATATATTTTTAGAGGTTTTACACTTTAAATTGTCTTCAGTTGTCATACTAAAAACCCCAGAGTTCTCCTTCCTCAATAAACACTAGACTATGATTTACCTTGGGAACACCACCTACTGTTGAACACCTGCATGTAGAGTGTGCAGGGGGGACACCTACAAAATTGATGTTTCTAGTCAAATACACCTTAGAAAAACACACAGCATTTCATTTAAAATAAGCATAGACAATTAAAGACCCAAGTACCAAAAGTTACCTGCATATTATATGAGCCTAGAGAGAAAGATATGATTCTTTTCCTCACACAGATTAGGTAAACTTTGCTCAGGAGAACTCAAATATTTTATTTCTTTTATATTTACCATTCTCCATCGCTTCTTCACTAAACTTTGCCACAAAAAAACATATAAAATTCTTATTTGCTTTTTCTTTATAATTTTTTCCATTTCACCCACAAATTCAATCAAATAGGCTTGACTAATTATTAAAATTAATATAGTTTCCCTCAATAAGTACTCCCAAATTATTTTACAAACATTATTGTAATCCTTATATGTTCTTTACTTAGTTATGAAAAGCTAATAGTGTGTAACATGTTTCTATTTTCTCATTGGCAAGGAGGATTTTTGAACTTACGCTCAGTTTGTGGTGCACCTAGGTAATTCTGGGGAATACCTAGGTGTCTTGCAGACTGACAGGGCACTGGGTGCTCATTATTGCCCAAAACAAAAGGTTCTGTAATGTACCCACTTAGCTAAAGAATTAATTTTATGGGGGAAGGAATTTAAATTGAATCTCCCTATCTGTGCTGCAATCTTTTGTGCTGAGCAAAACAGTAGCAAAGCAAAGTAAATGTCCATTAGGAGGTAATAGCTGGAGTATGCTCCACTACTGCTGTTTCTGCACTGATTATGTAAAACAGCTGTCAGTCAGGAAATCCCTTTGGGAAAACTGTACTTCCTTCTTTCCAAATTAATTACATTAAATGTGGTGAATTACATTAGGGAATGGGAGCATGCAGGGATGGTTGTAGGAAGTTTGCTTCCATGCTATCAGAAAGTTTCAATCAGCTGTTTTCATGGAGATGCACAATGTAACTGGACTGTCCATATTAGTTTCTTCTCCAGCTAGGATAAATATAGAACAGACTTGGAGTTTTTATTTTAAATGCATGCATTGTTATTTTATTTTGAAGAGAAAAATCTTCACCTGCTTCCTTCTCATAAGCCATGTGTAATATTTCTGAATAATTGTCTGTAATATGCTTCCAACACACATACCAGAATTGGTGTTCCTCTTATTTTTAACTTACTCAGACTCACAGCCTTTCAACAGAATTACTTCCATACCTCTAAGAAATATGCTTCTCCATAGCATCCTTTTTTAGCTGAGGACAACAACAAATTGATGCAACTGTTGACAAAATATTTTAAAATCTAAATGCTGATGAATGGCTCTTATCTCTACATCTAGCTGTCTTTAGGGAAAAAAATAGCTTTCTGTAGTATTCTCTGTCCGCTTTAGTTCCACATCTTGTGTCTGAGGCACAAGGAAGATATTATAGGTTAGTTTTACTTGTGTCTAAGAAATTTTCCAAACAGATTCTCAAGCCTTCTAAAACCCACATCATTATGATTGCTTAGATGTGGGGTTTTTTTCAATGTATGTGTTTATTTTGAATTCAGATTGCCATAGCTATATTCTATTACCAATTGTCACTTTTATCGCTAAATTTTCTCATTAATTTACTTGCTGCTTCACTTTGTGGTACAAGTAGTTCCATAACTACTGAATAATAATAGCTGAGTAACTCTGATTGGTTTGGTTTTTTTAAGTTAGCCATTATTTTCTGATCTCTGAATGACAAGAGGCTGGATATAAAGATGTAATTGAAACACGTGTCACTATAGTTATTTAAAAATATCATTGTAGCATAGTCTCCATATGTGGGTTGAATTAACTCAGTGAGGCCAAAATGAGCAGAATTTCACAATATTTTTCACTATTTGTTAAGCTACATCATTCTCCCAGTCAGTCATTCCAAGCTATGGATTTCCTAAAGTTATGGCCTTAATCTAATGTCATGAGTTTTTCTTCTGAAGTTAATGGATATTCAAGAACAAGAAATTGAATTAAATATTTCAGATATACTTTCAATACATTTAGAACTGTCTGGAATCAGACTGTGCCTGCTAAAAGAGTTTTTTTGTAGTGTTCTAAGACTAAGAGTTTTCTCTACAAATATTCCCTTGTTAGAGATCTCCAGTTTTCCACATATAGGTTCCACCCTGCAAATACAAGCAAGTATTACTACTGTGTTCAGCGTCATTATCCAATGTTCATAGAATTCAAAAAAAGTGGAGAGAGCGGATGAAAATTCACCTTCACTGAAGATAATGTACTGAAATCAGCAAGACAGAATTTCACTCAAAATGCTAGAAATAGAGGGTTTTCACTTTTTCACTATACAGTTTATGCACCTGCAGTATCCTTGAGGAAAAGCAACACTCTAACCTTAGAGCTAATTTAAGTAATCAGAAATGTTTAAAGAAAATTACTGTTTCAGGCAGTGAATTGTAATAACTATACACAGCTGTTAAAATTGCTTATGCTGCACCACCACCAAACTCACAAAGCATCTGTGGTGAGAGATCAATCATTTCCTGGTATTTATCATGACATAGTCAATTAGAACAATAAATAGGATCACACACATTTTCATGTTGTATCATCAATTCATCTTTTACAATATATAGCTTCGATTGTAAGCAACATTTATTTTGCTGAATGCTCTGTCTAAATGGTCTCTCAGCTTCTCAATTCAAAACTCCTTCAATGCATTTCTTCTACTAATATTCTAGTTTACCTTTTTCTCCTGCTAAACTCAATCAAGCCCTTGAAAATAATTTGCAGCATATTAGATTCTGCGATACATTATATTTGTCCTTCATGTCATATGGTGAATGCTTGTGGTAAAAAGTGTACTAATTCCAATATTGTAAGTTCTTTTGGTCTGAAGGGTCACAGACAGCTCCAGGGAACACAGACAACCACTTCAAACCATTTTAATGAGTACTGTCATTTTATCTTGTCTAGAAAGAAATCTTAATCAACTTCAGTGCCAGATAGTCCAATCACCACTCACACTCAAAAGGATTTGTGATCTCTAAATATATCTAAAATTCTGGCTATCAAAGAGGCTTAATTTTATTCAGTTTTAGCTCTCTAATAGAAGGAAGAAGCTTTGGGTAGTTCCCAGATTTCTTCCTCTCTCAGTGAAGAGAGATGGGGTCTGCCAGAACCTGTTTGATCCTGTCTCAGAAATGTGTTCTGTGTCCATGCAGAAAGAGTCCAGCATTGCTGAGGCTACTAAGGGTAAAGGAGATTCACTCCACAAAGTGCAAGAAGATGAAGGCACATTATAGAAACACTATTTCTACAGAAGTAAAATCAAGAAATCAAAGGAGACTATGCAGTGCAGCAATGCTACTTGAGCTTTCTCACTAGTTTGCACCACCTGTTACAACTGGCTACAATCAGACTTTGCAGTTGCATTTTCCAACAAACTTCTATTCACTGCCCAACATGACAGATTCCTCCATTCTCAAGCATTACCTACAAGTCTTTTGTCCCACAGAGATGCAGTTTCCCTCAGACTGTCCTGAAGTGCATATTCAGCAGTTTAAGTGCTGCTGTCTCATTCTCTCTGTTCCTTATTGCTTTTACACCCTCTTGTGTCATCTTCAAACAGTATTAGCATCAGAATTTTGTTGCAAGTCTGGGCCCCTCAGCTGAACCCTGTGGGATCACTTAGAGCCACCAGGCCATTGATGATTCCAAATTTATGACTACATTTGGAGACACTGTCAGTTTATCCTTCTTTTACTCCATATCAAATACGTATCAGTTAACTTTATACGTGTGTATAATTTTGTTGTGGTATACTAGGGCATGCATTCTTTACTTACTCTATTATCTTTACAGATTAAACATGAAATGTTATTTTTAAAAATCAATGCAGTAGGATTAAATCTATTTTCAGTAAAGTCCTGTTAGCTGGTATTAATTATATTCCCTGCTTTTAATTCTTGATGAATCAAGTCCCATATCAGTCATTCCATTAATTTGTCCAGGATTGATATCAGGATGTCAGAAGTATAATTATCTGGGTCATCCTGTTTGGCTTTAGTGTAAAAACTGGTCACACTCTTCTCAAGTTGTCATAACTACATTATGCTCACTCTCTTCAATTGAAAAAAAAATTCATTAGCTATGTGATTATTGTTGTAAATCAGAATGTCTTCAAAGTAATCTTCCAAAGCAGAGCTGTATAGTATGAAAGTATCACATTAACTCACAATTTTCTTGTGTCCAAGTGAAGCATTCAGGAAGGATGTTCTCCATGCTTAGACTGACAAGGGCTTGGCTCTAGCTTCCCTTCACAGCCTTTCTAAACATAATCACTTGTGGCTGTTTGTGAAGCTATTAAGGCAACCTCATCAAGCACAGAGACTTGTCTCCTCAGCCTAATGAGAGAAGGGACAATCTCCCCAGGCACATTTCCAAACTGCAATCCAGCTGCTGCCCCAGCTATCCTCCTCTGCCAAGTAGAAATCAGAAGCTACCTCAGACTCGTGGTCTTGAATGGACAATGCTTACAGTATCATAGAATCATTGAACTGTTTAGGTAGGAAAGACTTTGAAGGTCATCAAGTCCAACTGCTAACCCAGCACTCCCAAGTCCAACACTAAACCATGTCTCCAAGTTTCTTTTAAACACCTCTAGGGATGGAGGTAATCTGCATAACCTACACTCATTGTATCATAGGGTACATCCCTGTTCATTTTCTTTACTATCTGAACCATGGAGTCATAGAATCATAGAATCATGATGTGGCTGTCAGATCTTTGGCCTTAATTTGTCCAGCCTCATTTGAAGCTGCTGATACCATCTGCTCCCACAGTCCCCTGTGGCAACATAAATTCACTACCCACATGCGTAAAGATATACTTTTTATATATGGGCTTTAAGATGCTCTATCACTTATTTCAGTGGATTTCCCTAGTCCTAGTATTGCAGGTTTCAGTGATTAGCAGTTCAGTTTAACTAACACCTACAAGATTTTTTAAATTTTTAAATTTTGTTGTTGACAAGGCTCCTGTGTATATCCCAAGCTCTGTACCTAATCCCTGCAGGCAACTATCCCCACAGGACTGCTGTTCTCAGAGGATTTGTGAAAAGGTGGTTCATTAAACCCAGAATTTTGACGTATGTATGAATGAGAGCTTCAGTGCACTCATTCTCCATCCCCCCTCTGATTGCTGGGACTGGAAGCTACTCATGATGGTGCTGGTGTAAAGCAGCTTCTTCAAGGGTGACAAGTGAGACTCCTCACAATAGATCAGCCTTTGAAAGTCCATCAGTTAAAGACAGATAGCCTCTTTGTCTTTACTTTTTCTTTTAAACTGCTAGGGTTTAATGCTGTCTAGCATGTGCTTCATAACGTATTTTTGGCCAATTTTCTGCTTGCCAGTCTGGAAAATCAGCGTACAGCCATCTTTCAATGTTGAGTTTCATACACAGCCAATGTTAATGGAAAACAGAGGACTGTTAACAAAGACAAAGAGCATGAGCTGACATTATTTCCTTCGAGCTTCATTCAGCAGGAATGCCCTGTCAAGTGGAGCACATTATTCCCAAAAGCATTTTGAGAATGGGTGGGTGAACATCCTCTATCATTCTGTAATACTTGTCAAATATCAACAGTGGTTCTGGGAGGGATATACAGCACTGAGGGTGTGGCTAGAGAACTGACAGTTCTGAGCAAAGAGCAGTACAATACCTGCAATTTTTTTGTTAGCTCTTTGTAAAATAAAGAAAGAGTGAAAAGTTGGACAGAGCCTGGCTCAAGTTTACAGCTGAAAAGTATGCACAGGGAAAATAGAGGACAGAGTCCTCTGTAAGAAAAATTATCTGCCTGTATTTGTCTTTGGATCTGCAGTACATCATATAAAAGAGCAAGGGTCTTACAAAAGTTTCCTTAATGATTTCCTAATTATTCTAATTAACGAGTGTCTAGTAAGTTCCATCAGTCATTGGTGCACTCATGTGATGTGTTTCTACTACTGCCTTGTCTTCAGAAATTCTGTGAAACAATAAGTCAAGAATACAAGGCAGTGGAAGGACCCAGTGCCTAGAACTTGACAGAAAATAATAAATAAAGAGAATTATCATGATTCAAAATGTACGTACAGTGCTGGAAAAAGGCAAAAACAGAGAGGAAATGGTTTACTATTTTACTGAATGGCATGATTGGTTGTGCTGTGGATTTCTTCCCTTTTTTGCTGGTCATAGTGACAACAGAACAAAGACTTGACAGAGCCTTTTCATTCTGTATATATTAAGCTATAATCTCACATTTTAAAAACAGCAGAGAACAACATATTACTTGGCAATTAATATCAAATGATGAGCAAACAATTCAGGAATAAAGTCCCACTGAACTCAAATTGCTGCTTAAGCTGAACAAGCTATGAAAACATAATTATGTTTTGGGAGTTCATCTTGCCTTTCTGAGTAACTCTGAATATGTATTTCACAAATCGGTTCATAGACTGTTTTATTTTCCTTCTTTTTTTAAAATTTCCTAAGTCAATTAACGCAATAGAACATGAGAATATGGACAGTATAACAGTACCATGACAGAGAGGCACAAATTCATGGGTTTTTTCTTAATGTCACTCTAGAAAGAATAATCTAAAATGTTATAGATTAGTGGGGCACCATGGCTTTGCCATGAAATCCTGGTTGTCTGGATCAGCTAGGTGACATCAAGGATTTCCAGCTAAATGAAAATCAATACAGAAGTGGAAGATGACAGTGAAAGAAGTAGTTTGTTAGAGGGAGAAGTTTGGGTCAGGTTTTCAGACACTGAGATTCTATTGAATTCATCTTCATCCTCCCAATGCAAAGCAGGAATCTGCTGTAAAATGATACTAGCCATTTTTTCTTTAGGAAGAAAAATATTCATGGTAGGAGTCAAAAGAAGCAGGGAAGTCATTAGGAGATGCTAACAAGGCAGTTCAATGTGATCTGTTCAGAACAAGCCAGCAGTCATTTTTTTTGCTTGAAAAGAGAAATGCATTTTTCCTACTGACAACATCTGAATCCTGGAAAATCATAGAACCTAATTATACAATCTGATCCATATTACAGTGTTATATGAATGAAATATGCTCCTGAAATTCATGCTGTTAACAAGGGTCCATTATGCTGATCACCTTAGAGAACCTGGACAATTGATCAGCTTAGGCATGAAAAAAAATACATGATTATATCTGCAGTCAGCCCGAACATTAGCAGAACCAGGGCCATTAACTCAAAATGAAGTTATTTGTAAACAAAAATAGAGTCTCTATGGTCTGATCACTGGTGTCAAGAGGACACAGTAAGCATAGCTAAAATTTTAGAGCAGGCAATAGCTCTGTACAGCTGACTAGCTGAATTATTTTCCTTTTAATGTCAAACCTAACATGCTGCTAGAGGATGTTCAACACAGCAACACGTAGCACTGCACTAAGACTTTGCTTAGCAAAGGCTGAGCTTCCCAAGAAAGGTAGATAGCAATAGCCAAGAGGTAGAAATTCATCCCAGTGAAATCTTTCTGTCTGTTTTTTTCCACTTCAGCAAGAGTTTTTGAATTTTAATCACTTGGTCTGAATTTCACACACTTCTTTTTTAGGTTTAATGTAGGACATTAAGTACGTAGGCTGCACATGGTACCTTCTGGACCCCAGATATAATCCATGGTCTTAGACACTCATGCCAGTTTTCATTCCTCTCTTTTCCTTCCATAATGACCAGCAAAACAAGATAGTGATCCTAGGAGTAAACAGAATAAAGCACTTCGTTTTTGCAAGAGCACAGAAGGAAGCACTCAACAATCTCTTATCCTCTTCTCAGGCTTATATGTACCCATTGCCAAAGCTGAAGAATTTCTGTGAGACATCAGCTTCTAGGACTGTACTGAGATGCTACAGTTCTTCTTTTTGCCTTTTTAAATTAGGTTGTTTTTTTGTTTTGGTAATGTACATTTTTTTATATTTATACAGCTTCTACTCTTGAAAACTAGACCTGATTACATCTAGCCATTCTAGAAGCCATAAATGTTTTTTAAATTAATCTCTGAAGCCTCAGACTGGGAAACTTTTACGTGTATTTGGTTAGAATTAATTGCAGCTTAAATGTATGATTCTTGTTCCAAATAATGACTTCAAAAATGTTCCCTAAATCCTCAAACCTCTCCTGTCCACACTGGTGAGGTCACTGCAGACAGAAACTTATTAAGACAATACTGGAAAATCTTCTCCTAGCAAAAAATGCTAAAACTGATCTACAAAAATCAAAACCAAGGAGGGAAAGGGACATCCTGTATCTCCAAGTTCAACACAGAGGACAGGCTGATATATATGGGTTTGTTAAGCAGAAGGAGGACTTAGGGATGACCAGAGGCTTATAGAGAAGACAGATTTTTCTTCTACACAGTCAGAAATAAAAATGAGAGGCAACAGGTACAATGAGGTACAGAGTAAAAATGAGAGGCAACAGGTACAATGAGCTACAGAGAAAATCTGACTGAATAAAAGGAGGAAAAACCCCAAACAATTCACAGAAGAATGGTCAAATGCCAAAGTTGCCCAAAGTAGCTGTGGAATCTCATTTCCTGGAGATACTTTCAATTCAAGTGGACAAAAACCTGATCAACTTAATCTAACTGAATTTAGATCTGTCTTTAGAAGGAGGTTGAGCTGAGTGACCACCAGAGATCTATTCCAATCCGAATTATGGTACTTTTCTTCTTATTTTGCTAAGCTACCCAAGACAAAATTTTTTGTCCCCTCTCATAAAAAAGGAACCTCAAACTCATTATCTACTATCAAAATGCTGGATAATATTATTTTCCTTTGTCAGTCAAGAATTTTTAAAGAATGGGGTATATTAAATGCATATAAATGCTTATAAGAAGTACATTATCCTATTTGCAGGTTGATATAAAACAGAAGCTCAGTAGATGGAGACACTTCACACTGAAATGTATGCAACAGAGTCATGACAAAGGAAGATAAGTTTTACTACATGTGGAGTCAAAGTTAACCTAGCATGGATGACACCTGCTGTGTGATCCAACCTTGAAAAGGTAAATCTATTCATAAATCAACAGGATAATCATAACATAATCAACAAGATCATCTCTTGTACAACTAAGCAATTTTGGTTGGGATTTCTGAATCTGAATGGACTTCCTGGAAACTTTTAAAGAAACAGTGACTGCAGGAGTTAGGATGGTGTACTAGTGGTGGCTCCCACTGGAACACAATAGCTGTGTATTGTGGAACACAATAAGTGAGAAGAACAAAGAGAAAGTGCAAAGAGAGGTGGTACATCTATGCTGGTAAAGAAAAGGGAGGTCTGCGACCAGTGCTTGACCTGGAAGATAGATATATGGATTAGCAAAAGAGCAAAAGTCCCCAGTGTTTAGGTACAGTTTAGGTCCAATCCCCTCTAGAGAAATCAATCATGTACAAACTAGAGACCACTTGGCATTGAGTCTCTTCCGTATCTTACATATTGCCCACAAGCTCCTATGACATAATTATTATCTTTTGTCTTTTAAAAATTTAAATAACAAAGTCTCTGAAATAACTTCAGGACTACATGACTATAAGTCAGCCTGTCACTTTCATGCCATTGGAGTATGAAACTGGAGGGTTTAAATTTTGTTTACAAGGATACAAAGTCTATTAGAGGACTTTCTGGGAGTTAAACCTGATAGTCTCATCCTCAGTGACTGCTACATTGATTTCTGGATTGAGTTACTCCCAAAACTGTGTCTGGGTTTTTATCTTACAGAGAATGAGATAAAGTGGTCAAATGTAGAGCCTGGAGTAAGCTGACAAACAATTACATATCCACATAGGCACCTTCCCCTTAGTTTCCCTAAAACTTTCAAGAGGACAGCCACAGGGTTTAGAGTTAAAGCACACTCCCTGGCCCTGTGAGTTTGCCAGAGCAGAGGTGTGTTTATGAGATCCAGTATGTCTGCAAAGCAGACTGTAGACAAGAGATTTTTTTTTTCTTAGATGTTGATTTGGTACCAGTAGTTGTTGTTTGTTTCTATACACTCTTGCAATTGTGACATCTATTTTACATTGGAATTAATAATTTATCTCTTTCTTTTGACTTAAGTATGATATCAAAGTAACGGCTAAAAGTCACTGGTCCCACACCCCTTTTATTTAGCAAGACATTCCTTTAGATTGGTAACAGGGCAACTGTTGGGGTAAATTGTTTACTTAGGATTTCAGCACAGTAGCTGCAAGGGCAGCTTTGAGAGTTTGCATTACAGCACTGGTACTGTGCAGCCACGGAGGAAGCCTGTAGCAGCTCTTCACAGAGAATCACTTCCCTGGCTGAATTTTACCCTCTTCACCAAAAATCAATTAAAGCAAAACCACCACATTTACAAAGATCAGGAAAGGAATTAGTGTGTTCCAGTAACAGCTAGAAAAGTTGTCTAGATCATAGCAGGGCAGTAGATGCTTTTCCCATGACAATACATACTACATGAAAATATTAAATTAGAGATTCATACAGACCAACACTGCTCCTGGAGGAAATTTCCACATACTTCCCTCTAGTATTATGACCGTTTTCAGCATACACTCCTGTGATCTCTGTTCTGACTATCCTCTTTTCACTTCTTATGCATAGCCCCCTCTTCATAAACTGATGATTCTCTGAGTGGAATAGAAAATGAGTAAATAACATCCAAGTGGATTAAAGCTATTGCATTTCAAGGTAGAAAGATAACACACAGAAAATATTTTTGTCCTCAAAACATTGTGTTGTCATCGTATAATCTACTTCTGGTGAACACAAGCCACATTTTGTTCCATTTATCTCAGACATATTAGCAAAAAAGCAAGTAAAATCAGCTTTGTTACCTAAGATTTGCTGCTTTCTTTTCTGTTTTTCTTTTTGTTTATAAGGATATATGTTAAATCTACTATTTTAATTGCTTTTACAAGATCTTATTAATCTAAATATCCAGCAATTTTTAATTTAGTCTACACTATTCAGTCTGGTTTTGTGTTTCACTAAGAGTGCTACTCTTTTTTTTTTTTTCTGATATGCTTTTGATGTGGTAAATTGTCCACCTTGATTCCAACATTTTCATACCAGCTTCTGGTTAAAAAATTCACGGTATTTTTGGCAGCTTTGACTTCAGAAAAATCCAGTTCAAGCATTCCCTTCTCTTCAGCACTTCAGTCCACTCTGTCTCACTGTATAGTTTTCTCAGCTTATGAAGCTTTGCCCATTCAAAATCCTCACTGGATGTACAGATCACTTTTGTTAATCCTTCCACACCATCATCCAAAGCACCGCCAAAGACATTGCCAGTCTTTGCTAGAAAACAATGAGATTCTTGGTGAATTCTCTTAGCCTAAAATCTATGAGCTTTGTTAGTTCAGGCTATGGTTCACATGTCCAGATTAATGAGTCTGAAGTGGTTTTGCCTGAGGCACCTCCCCTGCATTTGTTTGCAGAGAAGATGAATGCAGTGCCCCCAGCTTTCTTGCGCTACCTGTATGTACAGATATTTGTTTTTAAATACAAGGTCCTGTGGAGGGAATCATGTAAATGTCTCTGTCTGAGACAGTCACTGCAGGTGTCTCTTCAAGTTCCTGAAGAGAAACAGACATTTTAAGGATGCAAACCAGAAATAAATATTTTTAGTCCTTCCAAAGATTAATTTTGCATAGAGAGGCTAGACAGTTATCTCAGAAGTAGCTTCTACACAGCCATAACTGCTGTTAAAGGAAATTAATCAAAATGCTGCTCTGCTTTAACCAGTTGCTTCTGAAACAAACTATTGCACCCATTTTAGTACTAATGAGATCGTGGATTCTCTCTGGTACCTATTAACGCTGCTGGAGACAGGATGCTGGTTATTGGGGCCTTTGATATGATACAGTGTGGCTTGTTCTTATTGCAGACATTTTTCCAGATAATTATGTCACTTAGATTTTGGTTCACTGATAATTAATAGTAGTGAGATTCACTTGCTAGATAATAATTAGCATTATCCCTCAATTGTCTTTTATAAATTAAGTACAAAAGACAATGCTTGCTCAAAAGGAAGAGCTGGTCTGAATACCCACCTTAAATTGTATTTTCGATTTTGTACAGAGTGTGATAGTTTCTGGAGACCTCTATAAAAGGTAGTGCATATAAGGTGGTGTATATTTATAGAAGGTTATCTACTGAAGGTAAGTTGACATGCTATTAAACATACACATTTTTGTCAAAAAGGTTGCAGCTTGCTTAAATTTGCATAGCCATAAAAAAAGCTCACAATTGCTTTCTTCACTCTGAATCATCCTGATTAACCTTGTTTTCTTATATTCTTACTTAAGCAGTCAATAAAATATTGGAAATTTAATACTTCTTTCTTCAAACCAGGAATGGTTTTCCCTCTCATCATCCATACAATAACTTACTACTGAAAATATTATTCTAAGAGGAAATAATGCAATTAGGTATTGGCTTTGGTTATTTAATTGCAAGCTCAAAGATATACTTTCTGTTAATGTATGTCCTTAATCAGATATGTGAAGTAATTAATTATTTCTGAAGAAATATGTCAACTTTTACTGTAAGGCTAAGGAGAGCAGATAAAACTGCACTGAACTATTAGAGTGTAATGAAACACCTTGACATCTGAATCACTTTATAATACTACTATATCTTCGGGCTGACATATAGAAGAACAATAATACCAATACTAAGAAGTATAAAAGTACCAAGTGCTACTGACATTTTGACATAAGAAAGCTTAAGGTGATATACACACATTCAGTGTCAGAAGATTATCTGATTTCCACAAGCTCAGCTGAGGCAAAAGTCTGGTGAAGGTGGAGGTGAATTTTCCCAGCAGGTGATGTGCAGTGATGAAAGGAAGGAGGACCACTTCCATATCAAGAATTTCTTCAGCAGGAAAGCTGCTCACAAACTACTTTCTGTAGAGCTTTATAGTAATGACACTTTTCAAGTAATCATTTTTCAACAATTTAAGCCCTTCTTATACTTGTGAATATTTTAGCAATATTCACTACAGCATTCAGGTTGTAAAATTTGCAGGGGTGAGTATTTTAAAATACTGATTGGGATTTTTTTCATCAAAACTGTGTCTCCATTTCCCCACAATATTATAAGCTCACTATTCTCTGGTTTTTACTTGTGATAGGTAAGTCTTAAGTCCTTTCTAATTATTGATAAGGGAGAAAACTTTTAAAACTTTAAAAACAGATAGGTAAGAAATAATGGATACAAAGTACTATTTGGGAAAAAAAATAGGCTTTCTTTATAAACACAAAGCTACATCCATGAGGAATACTCTAATGATTGGGATGAGCATTTCAAATGCCATTCCTTCAAAAAACATTTGGATTACAAGCACAATTGTACAAGGCAATTAACTGAAATTTGAAGGTTCATTGAAGTCCCTTTCTGTAGCTTTTGGTATAAAACTGGCAGGAACTTGAACATTACATGGAATGAATGAAAGTAGTCAAAACAGATTAGATTTTATATTTGGTTATATTAAAAAAGAGTTTAGCCTGAATTACCTGGCATTAACAAACAAAACTCAATCCTATTTAACATAAATGTGCAGCAACTCTACTACACACATTACATGGCATTTGTCAGTAAGGGATCTTTGAAGATTAGCAGCTAGGGAACTTAACAGTCAGATGCATTAAATTCAGCTGTCAAGTAATACAGTGACTCACAAGAACTTAGAACATATTTAGGAGAAAAAAATCCCAAGTAATTCCAGCTCAGTGTGAGAGTGTGAGTTCACGTGTGAGAAAGAGCAGAATTCTGCCCATTGTGGGTGCAGTCTCAAGTACTAATCTGAAAAATAAGTGAAAGCACTTTACAGGACTCCTGGATAAGAACACAGGAGGCTGAGAGGAAGGAAAATTAATGCATTCTATTATTTTTTCTCCTCTTCAGTTTTCTTCTGTCTTAAAATATAGTAGTAGTGCCCCAGGCCTTTGAACATCCTGCCAATTACCTTGAAATGTAACTAAACCAAACAATACAATCAGTTCATGCTTTACTACCAGGTAGCTCTATGCATCTGTCTGCGTGTTGTTCCTCCCTCCACTCTTCAAAGGGAAGCTAACAAAAACACCTGCTGACTGGGGGGCAGGAGGCAGCATCCCCAACTCTGCACAGAGAATACACTCCTGACCCATCCCTTTCAGTTCTGCTGCACTCCAGCTAACACAGCATATCTTCAGATTGCAACCTAGGCTCTCTTGGGTATTGCATATAAAGATATCCCAGGACATTCTTGGCTCATGCTACTTTTAATTTATCTCACTATGCTAGTTCAGGAGAGTTTTACTGAAGCAGACTCATGTGGATTTACCCCTAGCTGCTTGAAGATAGAAAATAATAATGGAATTCATAATTAGACAAATGCCAGTTTCATTACTTCTGACCTCCATATCTCAGTAACAGATAAAAGAACAACTGCTCCATACTCTTAGATGAAAAACCATTTAGATCAAGGCTCAGCAAGAAGCCTTGGACAAACCTGATATATCTATTTAGAGCCATGACAGAGAAGAGCAATTTATCAACATCAGTAAATCCTGATGAATGCCAAGACACCCAAGCCTCCTAAATCAAATGAGGGCTTCAACCAGGTTTTGTCTAATAATTGGTTGCTGAAAGCTGAATGCGAGGTAGGACATAATTAATTGGATTCTCCCTCCTCACAGCATAGCATAGCCCTAAAGTACAGGCTGTGAAGGTTTAGGATGTCAAGCAGGAACACAAAATTAACTTGCAGAAGGTATAGGAATGTAATTCTCACCTTCTCCAGCAGTAAGATCATGTAAGATGTGATTTTTTTTACTGACTTTTCCAAGCCTCAAAACTAATTTTGAAGTTGTGGAATTCTGCACTCCATCTGCTAATCCTGATTGTCCATTTTAGCCCAAACACTGTGAAATTTTTAAATCTACTTGGCAGACGCAAGAAATCCATATTTGATTTAGGTACGATATGATAATTAATTCTACCATAACAATATACTGATCTAGAGATTCAAGGGCTAAGGGACAATTTAGGGCTTATTAAGTGAATTGATACACTATTTTAGCTTGTGAAACAAATCCAACCTTGCTCTGCCAGGGAACAAATGTAATTTTCTATTACTATGGATATATGTAATATTGGGCAAGTCACACTTTCTTTCTGTTCCATTTCCTTAAGTGGGAACACCTCTGCCTGACTGAAATGGATTTATGGAAAATATATTTGTTAAAAACTATAACTATGCTGTAATAGTGACCTATATGAGTATCTTCCAAATAGAACAGTCACACTTCTATTTCTCTCACATTTAACCATTGTACAGAGCACGTGAATGAACCTCCAGGACCTGTGGTAGCAGGAATAAGTGAATGAGGGAAAGATTTACATTCCTGATGTTTCCTTGGGACATAGATAACATGAGAGAAGAAACTGCTGGGGTCTGCACCTGATGTGTTTGGGTTTTGCCATCAGGATAAAAATATTACTCACACATACACACACACATCTAGAGGAAGAACTCAGTGAAATAAGTGAGCTTGCTTTCTCTTATATCAGTTTCTCCTCTGCAGAGGGAAATGGAATCCTAAGAAACTCATTTTCTTTTAATTTGCCAGACGACAGTTTTCTCTGAGAAACAAGCTTTCAAGCTAGAAGGCAGACCAACTCTAATATTCACCCACCAGTAATCCCCTGTAAGGATTCTACATTTTAAAAGGAGAAAGGTGTGTATTCTGTGATGATCCTTTTACTTCTCAGCATTTTTCATAATTGTTCTGTCAAAAAAGTACTGCTTCTTTGAGAACATAGTCCTCCTATAAATGTGTAGGTGACTAAGATTGTTCATGCTTTTCAAAACCCACTGGTACAAAAATCCCCAAATCTCAGTAAAACTCAATCCCAGGTATCCAAGGAAATGATAACCAAGATGCATCTTATATAGCTTAGCTGTCTAAAATGGAGGACTTCTTGTTGTAAGATTGTTAGTCTCATTCATGAAAGCTGTCATCTTACGCAAAAACAAAAAGAGAGAGAGAGGTGATGCACAGGCAATACAGTCAAACCTTCATGAATGTTAAATTTCCACTGACACGTGCCAGCATGTTGCTTGTGCAAGAAAATTGGCAGAAGATGATGTAGAACACAATTAGTGCTTAGCTAGTGGAAGAAAAGGGAGATTAAAAGAAAATTTAGGGAAAGAGTAACCTGTTATTTTTTTGCGCATAGGAAAAACCTATGGAACCTGGATCTTGCAGCCACATATAAAGTCACTCAAAATTCAGGTATCATTGGCTGCTACTGTCAACAACAAGCAGGGCTGCCACTGATATTTCTGCAGCCAGAGTCTGTGCTGTGAGAGAACACTGACAGAGGACACTGACATCCTGCCATCATGGCCCAACTGAAACTTAGGGTGAGTCTGTCCCCTTTGAGTGGGGAACTCCCCAAAAAATTCCCAATGGGAAAAAGTCCCAATGGAGCTCAGCATTGTGGCTTCATGATTTACATTACCCTTTTCTGGGTTCATAAGCTGTATGAGGCACAAATGAACACTTCACAGGTTGAGTAAAACTCTCTTGAAAGGGATGAATATTACAGCTACAGTAATTTCATTATTATAAACCGCATCTGATTATAAGCTGCACGTCCAGGTTTCGGCAACTGTCTTGGGTTACAATACAGGGTGTGATAAAAGGCATCTATTCTATCAC